>WBNO01008912.1:0-33257 GCA_013400575.1 Peucedramus taeniatus
CATATCAATATTCACATTAGTTCATCACCTTGAAAAATCCCTAAGCTCTAAAAACTTGTTTCCTCCAGTATTTTTAATTTCTATTCTACAGATTTCTTTAGCATTGTCACAACCTGCTGAATAGATACACACGTCTCAAAGTTGGCAACTGAAGACTAAATTCTAAATAGTGAAGTGATACTTCTGTATTTACCCAAATATATGTGTATTACATATATAAAATCTTACAGCAAGCTGACTGAAGCTATAAATATGAATGATACAGTAGCCTAAACTAACCATTAGTACACATTTTTAAGAATATCAATACTTAGTTAGACTAAAAAGGCTTGAAATAAATTTCCACAGAAATCAGTGTCTTTCAGTACTTGCTTCAAATAGGGTAACTCATGTCTGAGCACATTCCTGGTCACAGTGGACAAGAGCTGGGTTTCTGTTCAGCTTCTCTGATGAGGACCCCTTTCACAGCCAAGGGAAGAAACAGAAGACCACCAGAGAAGCTTCTAAAATCTTGCTATTGTAAAATATAGTTTTTTTCTTGATCAAGAGGCAATTTCAACTCTGTGTATGCAGTTTCTAGGGGGGTTTATTTTATTTTAATTTAGTGAAGAAAGCTGAAAACTACTAACAGTGTTTATAATGGAACCATATGCTAAACTAAAAAAGAAATAAAATGTATAATTGTATCACTATGTCTGAGAGTCACCAAATGTTTCAAATTCACTTTTTTAATGTGCAGGATGTTAAACTCATGCTCTGTACATCAGTACTGAAATGTTTAAATACATTATTTTTATATTTATACCTTAGCATAAAGCAACAGGAGAAATTTTGCAATGCATTACCCACATATGCAAGCAAACCACAGTGTGGAATCAAAGATGGGGTTTTTTTTGTGTGTTTACTTTGCAAAATGAGTTCAGTTGGAGAATACAGGGCTGTGATGAAACTTTAATGATGAAAGGGACACTTGGAAATTGAAAAGCTGTAATTTCTCCCTGTAAATGTATGAATCCTACTATAAGTAGTCCTGGAAAGTTGCAGCTCTTTAGGAACTCTATAATATTCCAGGAACATAAAACCATGGGACCTCTTCCTCTGCATTGCCAAAATATGCAATTCTCGGTAATTAAAAACCAGCAAATCTGTTTATTGTTAATGGCACAAAAGGAACAAAAAACCTGCAAGAGCATGGTCAGGAACTAAAAAGCCTGCAAGAGATTTCACGTTGGTGCCTGGCAGAAGGAGATTGCCAATGATAGAAGTTACCTGTCTTTCAGAATCACAAAGTGAGATAGGTTTTAGTGAAAGCTGAACATTTAGATAACGGGAAAAGTTGGCAAGGCAGCCCAAGGGGATTGCTGTTACTCAAACCTATCCATCCATCCATCCACCCATCCATCCGTCCTTTAAATCCCCTCCCTAAGCAAGTTACTTAGCAATAATCTCATAAATTCTGCCAGACTACAGTAAAAGTAAATTGATGTCTTACTACAGCTCCCCAACAGCAAAGGAAATACTTCTCTGATACTGTACCTTACAAAAAATTCCACTTGTAGAGTCTGGCATGCACCTTAAACTTATTAATGAAGATTCCTTTAATTAAATGCTCTCAAAGTACCATGGGAGAGTAAGAGAAAGAGTTTGAAAAGCAAATAATATCATAGCTTGGTCACATATTTATGACCAAGACCAAGTTTCATTTCTTGCGTTGAGTTGTGGAAAAAAGGTCTTGGAGTTGATTCCTTGACATCTGTGGTAAAATTCGTGTCATGGTGACCTTAGTCTCCCTCTTTTGCTGACTTACCACAATTAACTTCAAAAACTGAAATCTCAATTAGTTGGATTTTTTGTTTTTTTTTGTTTTTTTTTTCAATTACAAATATATGTTATTCAATCTTATCAGTTAGTTCGATGGAATTTCAGAAAGGCTAAACTTAAGCTGACAAATAGAGCTGTGGAAAACACAAAATCATAGTAATCTATCCCAAAAATGTTATCCATTACAGCTCTCACCATGACAGTCCTGTGAGTATTGCCTTCAGGATGTTTTCTGCCTGGCCAAATATAATTCATTTGTGTATTGTTATTGAAGATATATTATGAGCATCTGGTGGTATTTATATGTCTAATTTTTCTAACATATTAATTGCATTTAAAAATAAAAAGTCTACCATAACCAGAAAAGTTCCTTTTAAATATTTCCTGTTATCTCTCATCTTTCCCCATGACTCTCAGCATCCTTTTGTAGTGGGCTTTAGATCTAAAACGTGTAAGTCTTGAAAGGCAAATTTATGTGCATTCATAATATTAAGCAGTGTATAATTAGATTTAAAGAATGCAACTGATAAAACACGTCTACTTTCTGTGTTGTTGTTGATATTTATAGCTGGCACATGGAATTTAATATGGATCATTACTTCCTCTGGATTTTGTACATTAGCTATGGTTATGGCATTACCCCAGTACTTCTTGATGTAAAATATTTTTGAGTTGTACATATTAGAAAAAATTCTTTTAATCAAATTTGTCTTACCTTAATAGAAGAAGACAAAGTTTTACATCACCATAGCAATGCATTAATTTCTGTGCTGTACTTATCTGTCTTTCAATATGATTCTAATATCAGGCACAACACATCATTTCTATTGAGCCAACCATCTCCACTAAGGAAACATCTGCAAAACATTCATGGATTTTAAACAGCAGCTCATTTGTGTGTATTGCTTCATAATATTTCATGCCACCATTTATTTGAGAACAAGCCCTCAAGGTGAATTAAAATATTATTTCATTTAAAAAAGAATTTAAACTCAACAACCCTCGCCCCCCACTGACACTGTTTGCATTATTTGTAAGCACTTGAATTTTAAATAATATTTAATCTAGCCAAGCTAAACCAATAAGCTACATTTTTAAGATCTCATCTTTGATAAATATTATCATTTTTACTGTAATCCTTCAGAGATTTGTGCCCATCTCTTAAAATTTTAAATTTAAAATGTATTAGCAAAGTCATTGGAAATAGTAACATTGATTAATAAAAGATAGTATATGCTTTTAAGGCAGAACTATTCACATGGATATAATAAGAATGCTAAACTCATAAAAATATAACCTCTTCCAAAATACTTATAACATCTTATAATTTAAATAGGTCCTTCAAGGTGTTTTTTTAGTACACTCTCTAACCCATTGTTGGAGATGCAAATAAATGTTTTTAACTTCTCTGAGTAACCAAGGATTCTTCTTTCTCTAAGACTCACTTAAAAGAGGGACTCCATCTTTTCAATAATCCCACAAAATTGTATGTTGGTCATTCAATGTAGTGACAAATTTTATTTTTTCTTTGTTATAACTAGATATTTTTTTCATTAGTTATGGGAGAACAGGGTGCAGAAATCTTTCTACCTGAGATAGTCCTCAAAGTTGCATGTAAAATAAGAAAAAAAATAAGAGAGAGAGAATAAAAGCCCTCCTTCAGGCTTAATGATATATGTGCTACGCTAAGGACTGTTCTTTAACATGTTTTCTTTTCAGTATGCAGCACTGAATAATACTTTCCACTATTTAAAAGCCTAAGCAGTGTGAAAACTGTTGAAAGAAGAAAATATACAAAGCAAACCAAGCTGATAAGGCTGTGATGACTGAAAGTATCAATAGAGAGGAAAAATTCCCATCTTAGTAGCATGCTTTATAAACACCATGCATTTTTTTCCAGATGAGTTACTTCCTTTTAACTAGAAAATAGTACATAACTTGCACTCATCTTCCTCCCAGTCAGACTTGCTCATGACAGAAATATTCAAGTTGCACTACATGCACTAGTCCTGAAACTGATATAAATATAAATTAAAAACAAAAAAGGTTAAAAAATTGATTTGCAATTTCCAATAAAATCTGTATAAACATCAAATAAGTTGTTGTGAATGGTGTTCCTTAAAGCAAAACAAAGAAGTTTGAGGGCTGGTAATATTAGATGCTAACAACTCTTCCAAGCTGTGAACGTATAGTAGTGACAGAAATTAAAAAGCAGATGTCCTCCCACGTTGAAATTCCCCCCAACTTACTTCAAGATTACATGGCTGATGAAAGTACAGCAAGTTCTAATTTCTAGGGGGAATAATGACTTGTAGTTGCAATAATTTAAGGAATAATGTACCCCAACTGTACTTAATAAGGCTATAATTCCATCAAAGCCTTCCAGGGACGTCGTAAACCATGAGAGTGAAACTCAAGTGGTTTCCTCGTGTCACCAGAAGGCTGAGATGGAAATACAGTTTGAATTTATATTCATTTTGAAGGAGACTTATTTAATATTGCACATTGATCATGATAAATGCCTTTGGAACTGCCAAAAACTATTAGGGGTGTTCATGGTCTTTTGAATCCACCAAAAGTCAATTATGCCACTCACTAATGATTCTCAGCAATTACTTTCTTTTAAAGCTGTTGTTTGGCCAGCACAAATTGTTTAACCATGCTAAAGTTACTATCAATTTGGTCATATATTTTTAATATTTTTGTACTTTATAATGAATTTAAGTGGGAAATATTTCTTCTTTCTATGTGCATAGCTCTTTATTTATAGAATTTCATTGCAAATTAAGGGGCAAATTAATTGGAATCATTTGGCTAACTTAGCCACTGAGCATCATGGAATGAATATACTTTTATTAAACAGATTTTTCATCTAAATGCCAATAATATGTCCACATCCTATGTGAGCTAACTGAACAGGGAGGAGTTTAGTAACAGGAGAAAATTCTTTTTTGCTGTAAGACTGCAGGTAATTTGTTTTAAAATGAAGGATTGCATGGAATGGCCCAGAGAGCCTACAGACAAAAAGATGTGGCACGGGGAAAAAAAAACAGAAGGGGAAATCTGGCTCTTAAAAAATGTGTGAATCAAAGTTTCTAGTGGTAAAATAATGTTAAGTGTAATCCTTCAAATTTCTATTATTCATTTTTTGGCTTGGTGATGCTGTCTGCCTCCACAGCCTCCTAGGACATGAATCCCAATGTCATTGCTTAAAGGACAGCTACTCAAAAATGTGGTTTATTGTGATCTCCTGCTGAATATCCTTATTTGCCTAAGCATAAGGACTTAGCCTCTTTGGGATGCCCTTTGGTGTGGTCTCTGAAGGGTCTCCACAGTTCCAATGTGGATATTTGCCAGCCACTTGTGGATTTCTTACATATCATAGGGGATCTAATACAGCAGAAGATGCCTTTATTTAGATAATGGCATTAAGCCAAAACGTTTACATGTGTCAGAGAACCTGCCATAAAGTGTATTTCCCTGGAGATGACAGTGTGTCAATTTCTGAAATTCCTAGTGCTGAGTAGCTGATTTGATTTACACTTCTGAACAAAAAACACGTCAGGGTAATCTCAGCTCCTCTTTACAACAATATATTCCAAGTGGAGGATTTATTTGTAATTTGTTAAGATCAGATACAGATAGAAATAAGTCACATACAAATCCTATTGAAAGTCTTTTGGCCAATTTCTAAGATGATGGTAGAGCAAATTGATCTTTAAAGCCAAAAACATGACAGCATAGTAATCAGTTACATGGCACTTTTGAGCAAGATAAATATACATTCTACACCCCACGCTAAAAAAACATCATTAAATGGTGTTTTCTTCAAGCATAGCAATCCCATTTGGCTTTTGGAAGAAGATTTTCTCAAACCCAAGGCCCAATTCTAAAGGTTGCCTTTGGAAAGCCACTGTATGAAAACCCTCTGATCCTTGCATGGACCACTAAAAGTCAAACTAGACATCAGGTTTTCACACGATATGTGAAGAAATGTCCCTTGGCATTTGATGTTTTGAATGCTGAGGACTCAACACAGGGTGTTAGAACAAATGAAAAGAAGAAAATTGAATCAGGATACTGGCTGAGAAAGTCTCAGAGTCAAAAATTTTTGCAGGCTGAGAAGAAGTTCTTAGGTTTAATGCTATAGGGATGTCTTGTTCTTACAGCCTTCCCTTGGCATTTGGTCTTGGACAAAGTCATATGAACTCTTAGTCTGCAATAACCCAAGAGAGGTGCTGCTAGTGTCCCCTTCCCCACAACAAATATTAAACCCTGGCTTTGCTTCCTGAGATGGATCAAAAGTTTTTCAGTCTTCACACGTAAAATTTGCAATTAATGCCAAATTGGTTGTATGTTCCATCCTTATGTGGAATCTAGCACAACTCAGCATTCCCAGTGCTCCTTTGCAGCTATTTCATCAGCAAACATCTCTGCCTGGCTTCCCTGAAAAATTCTTCAAATTCATGAAAAATTCAAAATCTTCAAAAACAGACAATAACAGTCAAAAATAACAGCCTTCTGAATGTTTTCCTTCCTATTAACAGCAAATTCTTTGAGAGAAAAACTTCTTGAACTTGCCCAGGTTGCCATCCTTAATTAGGAGTTCCAATGCTGGAGGAGCTTTTAATTGCTCCAACCTATTTCTCAGGAAAAATAAATTAATAATAATATCTTTGTACTCCTGATACTGAATGGTCTTAAGCTGTGCTCCAAGAAAAGGTATCCTCAGGAGTTATCTACTTCCTTCTGTACTTCAGTTTTTATTGATGTGGAGTAACAGTAATACATTTTTATGTGTGCTTTCTCAAAAATTAAGGCATGAAGCATAGAATTCTGGAAACACAGGTACAATCACAAACAACCAATTAAAAATTTATCTAGCCAAAAGAAGTGTTCTGATACAGAGTCAGCTTGCATGTTCATTGCTTTTGTGATCAGTCAGTGAAAAATAGCAGTGTGTTCTGAAACATGGAAAACTATATAAAATTTTAAAAGATTTTTATCCAATCAGATATAAGAAGAATTTTTTTTCTTCCTCCCTCTAAGGAGAATAAAACATTGGAGCAACTGCCCTGAGATGCTTCAGGCAGCTTCTCTGGAGGCTTTAAAAACCTGTCTGAATCAAGCCCTGAGCTGCATAAACTGACCACAAAGCTGCTCAGGCATAAGCACAAGGCTGGACAAGAGACTTCCTGAGGTCCCTCTATGCTATGAAAGTATGTGTGCATGTCTTAGGTTGCTGTAAATTAATATGTAAATAAATAAATATATGGTGCAAAAGCCATTTGAAACGTTTTTGAATTTTGTCCCCAGTTGTTTTCAGATACAGTCTTTTATCTTTGTTGACAATACAACAGGGGGTGGCTTTGGCAAATTATTATAACTCTGAACTCTATTTACCTAGACCTTGCTTTGCCAGGAATTGTCTTCTATTAGCTTTTCTGCTGTACATCAAAATTGGAATAAAGAAATTGGCTAAGGGGAAATTTCAGTTTTTTTCTGAAATGATCTTCGAAATGTTTTCCATTTTTAAAACTTTATTCCTGAATAAAATATGGAATAAAAGAGAAAGAAATAGAAAATTGAAAATTGGAACAGTATTTTTTTAGTATTATCTTAATCAGCTGTTAGCTATGAATGTGTATTACATTGGACTAAAGAGCTTACAACAAACAGCAAAATAATTGGATATTTTTGTACAGGTCTCTTGATGAATCTCCTAACTTATTTTCTAATTTTGGGTGTTGAATTATTTGTCTGCATAGCTTGATATATTTTGAATAATTATTCTCAAATGGAAGCAACCAACTATAATAAGAGTTTTGTAAAATTTTAACCTTAATATCTCTCAAATCCTTTCATGCATTCCATAAGAACAATGACAACATAAAATACATGGTAAGCAGAATATTTTCAGGTAAATAGAAGTCTTTCTGTAGCTTTAGCTGAGACTTGTGGGTCAAAATGAAGGTATTTTAATTTGGTGAAGATCCTTTTTCCATCCACATAAATCCAGCTGTAAAAAATGCACTGTGGGAGGTTTTCTGGGGAAAGAGGTCATTTGTGTGTAAATATATAAATATATACATGCCATAGACATGCATATCTGTGTACAGCTATATAAATATAGCTGCACACAGTGGGCCAATAACAACAAAGTGTGATGCAATGACATTCTGTATGATGAAAAAGATCATTAAATTCATGAAGGAATTATGGACATGTTAAATCTTTGGTAAGAGGATTCACAAGAAAAGGAAAGAGTGGTGTGAGAGGATATCCTTGTTATACTTCTTTTTAATAAAGTTTTCAAGATTTCTAGTTAATTGATCTCAGGAGAATACAGAGTAAATTGTTTTATACTTCCCGTATATTTCAACTTATTCTAATTGAGCACAAATGGAGAGAAAACACTTTTCCTCTCTCACACTGTGTTACTTGTCTCAAAGGGTCACCACCACAGGTAAAGGACCTTTGAATCATTCCAACAGCTCACTTTTCTCAAGGCATCATCAGAACCTGTTTGTACAGACATAGACATGTCTCAATTAACTGATTAACTCAATCTGCAACAGATACTGCTGGCATCTCCTGTACTCTGTGTAGCTCACTAACTCAACTCTGCTCCATAAAGTTCCTATCAAAGGACACACCTTTAGAGCTCACACTGGAGTTCCTGCCTGCCCAGTACAGCAGCACTGGCCATGTGCCCCCACTGCTGTCACCAAAACATTCCCAGGCCCAGCAGAGTAGGGTGGCAGCACTGCAGCAAGCAGTGAAAGCAAAAAACAGCCCCTAACGAGCACCAGACTCTCACAGTCAGGCAAAGGAGCCCCATGGCAAGCACAGGAGCTGTCCATTAATAGCTGAACAGCAAAACCAGCTATGGATTCTATCCAGCACATCCCAATCACATCTGTCATTGCCTTGAACCCTTTGTCCCACACTGGGTGCCCCAAAGGGCTCTTGTGGTTTAACCCTAGTGAGCAGCTCAGCCTCACCCAGCCGCTCACACCCACCCCAGCAGGGTGGGGGAGAGAATCAGAAGGGAAAGAGCTGGAAAACTCATAGGTTGGGATAAAGACAGTTTCATAGGGAAAGCAAAAGTTCTGCACACAAGCAAAGCAAAGCAAGGAATTGACTCCCCACTTCCCATGGGCAGGCAGGTGTTCAGCCATCCCAAGGAGAGCAGGGTTCCTTCTTGTCTAGTGGTGACTTAGAGTCACAAGTCACTGTGAAGGTCACCCTGCTCCTTCTTCCCCAGCTTTATATGCTGAGCATGGTGCTACATGGTCTGGGATATCCTGGGATATCCCTTGAGGTCCTGGCTGTGTTCTCTCCCATCTCCTTGTGCCCCTCCCTGAGCCCACTTGCTGATGAGGTGGAGAGCAGAAAAGGCCTTGGCAATGGGCAATTGCTGCTCAGCAGTAATGAAAACATCCCTGAATTACCAACATTGTTTCCAGCACAAATCCAAAATACCGCCAGTTATCATCTACTGTGAAGAAAATTAGCTCTACCCCACCCAAAACCAGCACAATATCTCATGTAAGTGTTTAATTTATCTCTAAAAATATTATTAGAAGAACTGTAATCCCAACTGAGTGAAACAAAGCTGTCATTAACATGCACAAGGACGGAGTTGCCTGAATGGCTTAAGGAGACCTACTGAAATATATGCAACTACAGTTCAGTAAACTCTTCCTACATATTAGTAGATTTCCTTTTTGGGAGGATTAGGTATTTGAGATGACAGTGATTCAAAAGGAGCCAGAAGACTCAGATACAAATTCCCTAGCAAAACATAGATCACTGAGATACTGATTTATTTTTTTTTTAAACCCTGCCTTTACACTTGGAAAAGGTCTCTTCTTTTCATTAGGTGCTTTCTAGAATACCCAGGAACTTCTTTTCCCTGGAGTCGGAGTGTAATGAAGCCTGAGGTGTCCAAGGAGGTGTTGGTAAAAAACATAAACTACAATTAATTTTTCAGATGTAGCTCTCTCAACTGTCATGTTCTGTTCTCTTTATTTGTGAATTAATTACAATTTCCACTTTTTTTAATATGAAACTGTTTTATAACTAAAAAAATAGGTTTTCTTTTTTTTACAGGAATGAATTTTCTGAGTTTTTTTATAGTTTGAAATAGTATCACAGATTCAGGGAAAAAATATAAACTGCTTAACATAAGACAGTGCCTTATGACATAACAGGGATATACTTTAACTTTTGCAACTGTGTCTTTTTTTTTTTCCTTGCCATAGCTTTTTTTCTCTCATTCCCCCATAGTACTTTCAACTCAGAGTGTAACCCTCATATAATTTCCCTCTAGATTTGAATCCAATGGCTGTATGATTTATTAGTACAGAAAGCAAATTTCCACACCTTTCAGATTAAGCTTTGTAAAGGCTTCTTATTGACAGCATCATTAGATATTAGGGAAAAAATTATGTAAGGATTTCTTCAGTGACACTCCTTAAAAAAAAAAAAATATTAAAAGTTTATTTCCTTACTTGCTCCATATAATCAATATTTCTGATAATCAAAGTCTGATTCAGGACATTGAGCCCATTTCTTTGTTGCCCCATACATCCTCAGCTTTTGGGATGCTGAAAAAGCTGAGATGTCTCAGACACAGAGACACTTTCACAAAAGTAAAAGAACAGAATATGTATTTTCCTACACTCCATCCAGCCCCCATTAATTATATATCACCCTAGTTATTTGGGGTTTTGTGACTTTCCCCTACTGTGTGGGAAACACAGTACTTACAAATGTGGGCCCATGCTAGGCAGGTGATAGGTGATCCCTCTGCCAATGTCCAAACTGAGAAAATGCACATTTCCTCCTCACAGAAAAATAAAAATACAAAATAAAATAACATTAAAAATTGATGATTTTTCACAAACCTTCCCAAGCCTTCCAGTTTTC
The DNA here is from genome assembly GCA_013400575.1 of Peucedramus taeniatus. NCBI lineage: Eukaryota > Metazoa > Chordata > Aves > Passeriformes > Fringillidae > Peucedramus > Peucedramus taeniatus. The sequence goes on from WBNO01008912.1 coordinate 10,756, forward strand.
AGTAAAACTGATGTCCTTGTCAGATTCGTTGTTAAGAGCACTGGATATTTGCTCAGCTGTAAAAATCTGGAGCAAAAGATTGTAGGTTCAATGAAATGGCATTTTCCAATTAAACTGTGTTTTTGCTGGAAGTTCCCCAAGCTCTACCAAACACCATGGTTATACATCCTATGTAAACTACAGATTTGCATCATTTTTGCATGACAGATTTTTGAATACATAAGGCTTGGGGGAACAAAGCTTTGCAAGGTGAACATTACAAAATGCCCAGTGATTTTTTTCTTTCTCCCACAGGCTTTCCTGCAGGCATTTATAATAAGAACATTAGTTATTAAATTGGCACTGAGTCTTTCTCTATTTCTCTATCATTTTCAAACAGGTTAATCAAAGCTCATTTATATGCCAGTTAAATAGAAGGTAACGAGTCAGAGGAAACATCAGCACACATTTTATCATAAATCCTTCTGAACTTATAAGTGACCTTCCACCACTTTCAATATCTGCCTCTTGAAAGGTACAAATACCTGCATCATCATTTTTTTTCAAAACCAAAGTTAAAAAAAAGAAATCTTTTAAATTTTGTTTTACGTGGGACTTCCTTTTCCAGAATGCTGTGTAGCAACTGTCAATAAGCTCAAAGGAAAAAATTATTTTGCACAGTTACCATTCATGAAGTATGAGAAGGAAAAATGAAACTTTCTCCTGAGATTAGAAAAAAACCCAAACTGCTTACCACATAGTTCCTTGGCTGATGTGCAAATGCACCAGCACTGGGCATTTCAATGTACTTTTAGCCGAAGTGAGATGCAGGTAACAAAAGCAAGCATTTCATCCTCAGCCTCTCAGTTCCTTTGGAGACAGATGTTGACACAATTGCAAGTGCAATTTCTGTGTACAGATCTATCAGTGATGGAAAGCCTCAGGTACTGCTGGTATGCAGAAAAACTAATTAGCCACAAGTACACAAAACTTGGTTGTATCTGTTTGTGCTGCTTAAGGCTCAAAATCAGAATGTCAGGGCTCACTTATATCAAGCTACATTTCTGTTTCCTATGTGTGTGCTCTTTAGCAACAGCAAAACAAGACAAAACCACTTGGCTCAATCTTCTCTCACAGTTTCAAGCTTATAGATATGTTTTAATGTGAGTATGTATGTAACTATTTTGGAGCATCAGGAGCAAGGGGTATTAACTTTCCAGGTAGGGTGCTTGTAAACACTCTTACAATCATGACTCTCTTTCATTCTACAGATTTGGTTTTATATATTTTCTTAGGTTTCTCTTTTCCCTTTAATCTGTTAAGCTCCATGAAACTCTGTCAGTGAAAAATCATAAAAACGATGTGTCTGTGAAGCTAATACCCAGAATTGTTTTTTGCTATTGTATCCCCAAAGACTGTCACAGAATATTCTAGAATAAAACAACATGAATCATATGTAACCATTGATTTTTAGTCATAGTTCCTCACTGATTTCAATGGGGAGTTCTTATTAGGCATCCCTGGCATGAAATGGCCACTTGTATTAGATTTTTTAGAAAAAAAATACACAGTTGGCAAAAATAATCAAAACAGGCATCAAGAAATTTGCCCCATATTGTGAGCAATTGCAATAACAAAGTTATCTATCCTGAAGCACAGAATAATTGCAGCATAAAAGAAAAAAAACTTTTTCTTTTTTTTTTTAAATAAACATCAATCCTCAGGAGCTAAAAGTAGACAGATTAAACCATATGATTTGGGATTAGTTTCTGAAGAATTAAAAAAAGAAATCTTCAGAGCCTGGAGTTTCTCACTGTGGGAGCCATCTTGTGGAGGGAAATTATTTTCCCTGTGATAGCTTAAAAGCAGATTTGCTTTCCTTTAATTGGAAAAATATAGATGGGATGTAAAAGGCACACAGTCCTAAGTATATCTCCCTTTCACAGCTTTAAGAGAAGAAAAAATAGACAGATGACTCAGAATAATGCTTTTGGGTTTTTTTATACCCATTATTGGATGTTCATTCTCTAAAGGTTTCTGTGCATGATCCCAGATATACTAGAGAAAAAATTTTAAATTCCGAAGTCAAGAAAATCAGGGTTTTTTCCGGAAAAAATATGATGTTCACTCTTTAGAACTTGGATATGGATGTTTCTTATGCCATATTACAAAAATCTCATGAAATGCAGTTCATGACTTTTATCACTGTCATATTTTCTGAATGGTTTATTATACCTAAAGGACATTTTTACTCACATGTGGCAAGTTATTACCTGTCCCTGTTTCCTAGATAGCAAGGAGGATTAAAATAAGGCATATAAGAAATTTGTAAAGAAGCTGGGGTCAACCTGGAGAAGTTTTCCCACTTCTCACGCCATGAGTTGAAACACTGAGCTGTGCTGTTTTCCTATTAGCACTTACAATGTTTATTTACAATTCCTCAATCTGATATTCCCTCAACAATATAAGTCAACAATTTATGGGCAACACACCTGATCTGGCTGGCACTTCTGGCTGCAGGATTTTACAAGCATTACACAATTTTACCTTTTTTTACAAGGATTTTACAAGATTTTGTTATATTTTTTCTCTTACAGCAGGCCTTGGAGAAGCTTCTTTTCCTAGCCAGTCAAGCACCACATATGGGGAAATCATGTCAGTCCTGGTTGCCTTTGCTCCAGCAAAAGTGTGAATTTGATATGACCATCTTTTCTCCTGACCCTTCCCCTTTGCTGGTAACTGCTTTCCTTTTTCACTGAGCTCGTTCCAGCTGCAGTTTCCACGGGTCATGTTGGGATCTGAGGTTGTAATTCAGTCTGGTGAGCTGGAATCCTCTCCTGCAGAAAAGGCAGCCCCATTGTCTCACTTCTGTGCTGCCAGGATAATTTCTTTAATAATCTGACCATTGTTCTCCCTCATTTCTGCCTCTGCAAGCTGATCTGGAGCCTCACTGCTGCTGCCTGAGGAGAGAGAGAGGGCCCTGCACTTCTGGAATTGGGTAAGAATGGCCACTCTTTTAGGAAAACAAGTTTCTCTTCCTGACAGATTATTCTTTAGTCCTCCCTTTTATCCTGGGTGCATTTATCCCGTCTTTCTCACTTTGCAGAGATGGGTTTTCATGGGAATTTTTTGCAAAGAATCTCTTTGGGCTATTCTGCCGTCTCTGACATCATCTTTCTAGAATACTCAAAAGGTTTTAGAGTCCCTTTTATCTCTAGATTTTGTTCAGTGTTGTCCATAGACTTAAAAAATTTAAATCTGGAAAATAACACCAACAGTCATAAAATTCAACTGATTTCCCATGGGGCCATACCTAATCCCATTAGGTAGCACAGAGGAATATTCCAGACCACCTCATTCTTGAAAATTAGCAGCAAAAATAGAGTCATTGGAAAGTTTTACAGAAGTATAAAGTAATACGAAAGATTAATTCAGTAATGTTCCAGAGAATTGAGTTTTGGATTTTTCTAAGTTTTTAGCAAATTTTTTGTGCTTGGTTCAATGTCTATTTTCTTTTTTATATTATACCATCAAAGCAAGTCAATTTCACAATATCTTCTTTACTCCTTTGGTCTGTCACTGACTTTGATATTCTCATTGTAGGGTCAGCTCTAAGAACTCAGAGCTTTCCCCAAAGACAAAGTTTTATCATTTCTTCTAGGTTTGCTGACCCAGAAAAATTCTAAACCTGCAAGTAATATGAACAAAGCAGACATTTAGTCCACAAAAAATAAAAAAGTGCAGATCCCAAGACAGAAATGCAGTCAAGGACAGAGGCATATCTAAAGAACAAGGAGAAAGGAATTGCTGGGAAAAAATTATGTCCAAAACAGTCAAGGCCTGCAAATAAAGAAAGGATATTTTTGGAAAGATTTCATCCCTGCACCTCCCACCCACACTTTTCTTTAATGCTGCAAAATAGAATGTGGTAACAAAATACACACGAATCTTTCATAAAAAATATCTGTGACCAAGCAGAAAAGTCTTTCAATAAGGTTTATGTTCTTGAGATATAGATAAAGTGTTAAAAATCTCTTCCCAAACCCCAAAATTTCTGCTTCAGTGATAAAAGTGACACTGATGTTTACAGTTTTCCTGTTAACCTACTCACTTTGAGGCAGCTTTCTGTCCACTTGAGTTCTTTCAAAGCACCTTTGATTTAATTTAAACAGGCAACAGAACTCAGGCACTTCCTACAGATTTAGTTACGTAGTATATGATACTTCATCATCTTAAGCAGGTTGCTCACTCCAGTAAAGGAAAGTTGTTGATTTTTCAGCGTTTGTGCAGCCATAGTAGATCTGACCTAAAACTCATTTAAATGAAAGACATCTATTGAATCCAGGGGCTTCGGGGCATAAACCAGTCAGCTTTTCACTGACTCACTGAAATGCTGTATGATTCATGTTTCTTTCCAATGCCTTGGACTTGAATGAGGTTATTCAAGGAGTTAGTAATCACAAGGCCAGTATTTTATAAGCTATGAATGTTATAAGAATGCAGATATGTCAACTCAGTTCTGTTCTTTCTGAAAAAGATGATTTTTTTAACAGTGCAATACAGATTCGAAAAGAAATGAAAGAAAAAATGAAAGAAGGACAGATAAAAGCTGTGTTAAAATTGCTGTTCAAAACTGGAGTTTGCAAGTGTTTGCTTTCACAACAGTTGATATTAGGAAAACAAGAAAGGTAGATAAGATAACTAAGAAAGTGTCAAAGGGATTTAAATAGTGAAGAAATCTATGGACCACATTTTTTATTACATTGGTGTTTATTGACATTACCACTAGGATTTATTAGCTAGATTTGTATAAAGTGACAGAAGATTTGGTAAATGTGGGTGTAGATTATTTTTAAAAAGGTACACTAATGGGATATGTAGGGGAAAAAACCCACAAACCACCAAGATAAAAATCCCAGTTGTATAAAACCTGTCATTAATTTCAATAAATAAATGGACAATTTATTTAGTTATGGCTATATGAGGACAAATATCAATGAAGGAACAGACATCTACTTGCCTTTTACTGATTTGTCACACTCTCCCTCCAGTTTGATAGAAAAAGACATTAATATTTTTTCCAAGTTGTTGTTCATTAATATTCCTTTATGTATTCATTAATTAAATTACTAATTTAGCAAGTAATGCAATCTCCAATTAAAAAAAAAGTTCTGCTTTTAAATAAGGGCAATATATTTTAGAAAATGGTTACATTTTATCAGCCTGAGTCTGTGTTTATCAGTAGTTATTTAAACAGCATCATTCTAGGGTTTTATGTTGTTAAAATAAACCATAGTGCTGAAAACATTAGTGGAGCTGCCTAATACATGTGATAAGTATTTCCCTGAGAATTATTAAAGAACACAAGAAGGTCCTTCCTCTTTTACTTGGCTTTCAGGAATTTCACTAGGGTCCTGTTAACTTTGTAGAGGGAAAAGAAAGTTGAGTTACAGCAACAGATAAGGAGGCCTTCAAGTTTATAGAGCAGATTTCATTCCTTCCTTGCTAGACAACTAATGTGAGCAATGATTGCCATCTGTGGAACCTCTAATCTGCCCCACCAAGATAAATAAAAAGGGGAGCAATCAAAATTTTCAGGATACCCTTCACACTGTATCACCCATGGCCAAATTACCTGTTTTCATGAGATTAAACCACACTTTAGTACACTTCTGAAATGATGTGATAGAAACACACTGTACAGACAGGGTATGAGGCACTGGTATTTTAGACTTATATAGAATAAAGCTTTAAACAGACATTTTTTCCCTGTCAGAGGAAGGAAATGATGAACCAAGAAATCTGTCTCTGCAATGTGTCAGAAGGTGATCCCAAGGGGGAGAGGTATTATCAGAAAAAGGAGCTCTGCCTTAGTTTCTTAGATCTATACAAGTAGCATTGCTAGAGGACAATTTCATACCCCTATGAAGAAACCTGAGTTGAAAACTCATGTCACAATTAGCAGCAGAGTTTCTGTGAATTGCTCAAGTTGCAGCAAAGGAAACTACACTTGGGTTCACCCTCTTTTCACTGGAAATAAAAAGGACTCTTGGATTCTGCTTTCCTTGGAAATCTTGCAAACAAATTTTTCAATCCCAGCCTGAGCTTTCTGCGTGTGACAAAATCATTTCCAGATAGTCTTTGTTTCAAGACCACTAGATGATGACTTGGCTTCTTCTGTCACTGCCATGCAGTTGACAATCATTCTCACTCCTTGTTTTTAAGCAGGTGACACCAGGGAAGGCCAAATGCTTACCCATTGATAGATGTGTGTCACAGAAAGCCCCTCCTTCCTCATCAGCCAGACTGGCACTGTTGGAAATGTGCCCTCAAGTTCCACCTGGGCCCAAAATTCCTTCCAGAAAAGGAGCTGCTGATCAGGAGAGGAAAGGGCCGGAGCATTCCCAGCTCTCACTTCAGGAAGGAGTCAGGATGTAGTCAGGGCATGAGGTTGGACCTGAAGGCTCAGAAAGGTAGAGGTGGACAGCTAAGACAGAGTCCCACAGTCTGCAGGATAGAGACCTGAGCATTGTAAATTACTTAATCCTTAAAAATAGGATAAAAATGTGATGTTTTCATAGTCATATATTCATAGATCATAAATGCCCTGTCTGTCAATTCTCCATGCTCAGTACAAATGGAAATTGCATATTTTTTAAAATATATTGGAGAGTTAGTGAAATCAGCCACTGCTACTAATGAAGTAGAAGCTAAAGATTTCAATTGTCTCATTTTGCTATGCACTTTCCTGCAAAAATATGTACTTTGACTAAGATAAACTTAATATTTATATATATATACACACACAAATATGTATCAAAGGTAGCTATTTCTTCCTTTTGTTGATGAGGAATTGTAGAACAGAAAGCTGACACCTAGCCAGAGTGTACATATAAAAATCACAATATTAGCCTTCTCAGTTCCAAGTGTGCAATGTCACCCTGTTGATTCTCCTTAAAATATGCAGTGGCACTTTGTTGTCCCATATGAATCACTGTTTGTTCCCCACAGGAGCTCACTGCCACACACTCTGTCCCTTCCCCATCAAGTTAGCATGCAGGTCATTCTACGCTGGTTTGGGATTTTTAACTTTGAGGTAAGATGGAGAGTTTCTATGCAGTAAAAGTAACAGACTAAAATGGCTGAAATGGTTTTATGAGTAGTTACCTGGCAGTTTTTCTTTTAGCAGGCTAGGCAAAGAGTATGAAGGTTAGAGAAGAGGACAAAAAGAGTATTAACAGGAAAACTCATAATTTTGTGAGTTTTAGAGGACTTGGGCTGTACTGATAGTGTGCACTGAGATATGTAGTACCTACCAAAAGTCATAGCCAATGGTTAGGAGTAGATAATATTTAACATTTATATAGTGTTACACAGCTTCAAAGAACTATGCAAACATAAATTAATTAATCCTCAGGATTTTAAGATCTCTATTTAGATAGGTAGATTCCTCTCAGAAAGTTCTGTGTAACACAGATGATTACATCTACTTACAAAATAGGACAAACAACAGCAATAATATCACTGGCTTTGTGATTTAGTTAAGCACTGTTATCCCTCTTTTTGCTGATGGAAAAGCTGAGGTTTAGCTATCAGGAAATTTCTGTGAGGCATGCCAATGAGAGAGCTGAAATTAAATTTTTGGAATGGCCTATCTTTTGACTCTTATTTTCTGCCTGCTAAGTAAATGTAAGGAGCAATATAGTTCAGTGATGTGAGACAGATAAATAAATTTAAATTAGAAAGTTTAGTTTTCTCATAAAATTTTCATCCCAATAGTGCACTTTCATGATTTTTTTTTGAAACTTACCTCAAAAGTAAAGTTGGGGTATGGGAAAAGATATAGGAAAAACGTTCATCATAATATGGTCAGATTCTGACCACTGTCAAAGAACAGACCTGTTTTAAGGTGCCCTATTAATTTATCTGTTTGGTTACTCTGAAAATTTATTTCTTTATTCTCCATTGCTTCAGATTTTCAAACACAGCTAACACATAGATGTTCAATAAAGTCTGATGTGATGCAGAAATGTCCACCAGAGTCAGCACAGATCCTGTAATAACATTGATCCCACTTAGGAGTTAACTCAGGGGCCTGATGATAATTAAAAATGTCAACATCATTAAATATTTCATTTCTCAAATATGAAAGAAGAGGTTGAGTCTCATATTTGCATAATTTGCATAACAGCCATCTAATTTTGGTGATTGAATTGATGACACCTGGGATTGCTAAGCCTTTGGGTTTTTTCTTTCTCAAAGTCCACAAAGTGTCATACCCAGAGAACTTCTCAAATCCTATCAGTGTACTGAAGTTCCACTACGGGTATTGAAATCAAAAAAATCTGAGAAGCAGAATCTTATTGGGGTTGTTCACATCATTTGTTTTAAGTATGATGGCAGCTGATCCGGATGGAGCACAAAGAGCTTTTCTCACTTTATTGTTCTCACTTGACTCCTGCTAAGAAGATAAATGGCAATGTTGTCAGTCAAAAATATTTTAATATTAAGTTTTCTCTCTCAAGTGGGACCAAATGATATTACAGCTTTGCATCAATTATCTTATTACTAGCTTTTAGGAACTGTAAATTGTGTTTTCCAAAATGAACTCAGTTCCACAGAACCAACCATTAATATTTTAGCCTGGTAACTTCCTTTCTTACAGTAATTCATCTCTAATTTACAGAAAAATATCCCATTGGTAAACCAAAAATAACCAAGGAGTACGTCCAAGAAGACCCTTCATGATATAGGTAACTAACTTAAATTCCATTTTGAACTTTTGCCACATAATTTAAAATGCTCTTTCTTTCAAGGTTTACATTATAAATGTTTTTCTGGTGTTATCAGCTGGAGTTTTGGGGATGGAGGTGGTTGCCTTTTATTTTTACATTAATGTTGTAATATATAGACTGAGAATTTTTGATATTAAGTACTAAATTGTTTTTCTGGAGTTGCTGTAAAGAATTAAAAAACACTATGGCCCAGGATAATATCTCAACTCATGGGAAATTCAGCTGTCATGGGACAAGGGGGGAGGTCTTCACATGAATTAATAAATAGCTTAAATAGTAGGATTAAGTGATCAGCTTCAACAAAAGTAGAGGTTTAACAGCAGAGTCCCTCAGGGAGCTCTGCTGGGATATCTACTGCTCAACATAAATGATCTAGAAAAAGAAGGGAATAATGAGGTGACTAAGTGCTGTGGTGATATAAAATTCTTTAAAATAATAGTGATGAAAACCGACTGCCAGGAGTTGCCGTGGATTTCAAGGTATCAATCAACTGTGGGACAAGGAGCAAATGATCACTGTGGATGGGAGTAAGTTAATGTACATGAAAGGGGGGAAATCTTTTTATTATAAATTCAGAGTGATGGTCACTAGCCAAGCTGTTATCATTCTGAGGAGATATTTAATTGTCATTGCCCACAATCCTAGGAAAACATTAATAGCCAACGCTCAGTGACAGGCAAAGGTTAAGAAGAATAAGAAAAAAATCAGCAAAGGGAAAAAACAGAGAGTAAATAGACCACCCTTATGGCATCATGTACAGTCATGGCACAGTCATATCCTGAATTACAGATTCATTTCAGTCTCCTCAGCTAAAAGCCAGGACTGTCAAAAAGGTAGGGCTAAAAAAACCCCCAAATTATGGATTGCTCTCAGTACTAAACAAACCCTGACATACTGGTTTGGCAAAGTGAACTATTAGATATTTAAAATCATGAACAAAGAATGATTATTTATATATTTTCATGTCAGAATTAAGAAATACAAAGTTAGTAGACAGAAGCATTAATACCAAAATACACACTTTTTCAGTATAATTGTGGAGTTTGTTGCCATTTGTTGCAATGTTTTGGATCTGCAATGGGCTTAAAATCTGCATCATGGAAAAGGGGCCCTGATAGGCTGCTCTTACAATGCTAAATTACAGCCTCCAGCTCAAATGCAGGCTGAGGAAAGGCACAAGAAATACCTGGAGAGGTTCCTCTCTGTCCCTTTTCACGCATCAGAAGCAAAAAGGTTGGCTAGATGAAAGTTTTAGTCAAAGTGGTTTTATTATCTTGGGTGGTTTCTTTCTAATTAGAGCATGTCTGCTTCTCATCTGTGAAATGGAGCTAAAAATACATACTACTCTTACTTTGGAAGCATGTTAAGATTTGAGATTTTCTGTGATGTCCTTAAAGGTGCGTAAGGTACAGAAGTGGAGGGTTTTGTTTGTTTGCAAAAATACTCCGACTTTGCTTGTGATTAAATTATTTTAAACATCTTCTAAATAGCTTGGAGACAGCTTCATCTAGTTATAGTGACTTCTAAGGAGAAATGACTTTGAGTAGAAATTGTATTGGCATGCTCATTCTGCACTCCATCATTTGTGTTTATTGAGGTGAGGGCTGTTAATGTTCGCTTTGGGCCAGCCTCTGCCTACATATGCAGAAATCTATAAAATCACAATTAGACTGCATTTTAGTATAAATAAATGGCAAGCATTCTGCTATTCCCAGGACACTTTAACTCAAGCATTTTTCAGATTCCTGTTTTCCCCTGTCCTTAGCACAGAGGTGATGGATCCTGATGGCACTCTCTCTGCTGCTGGCACAACTGCAGCATTTTCCACAGCCTCTTTTTGCAGCAATTGCTCAATTATCTGTCTGGTGAGTTCTTTTCTAACTTATCTGTTAATGAAGGAGGTGGAGAAAGAAGCAATCATGTCTATTACTTGACATGCAAGCACCATTTTCAAGGGAGTGGTGCCTTGACCTGTGAAAGTATGTCCATATTCTCTCTAAAAGGTGTTTGCTGCAGCCTTGTTCAGAGGTATTCATCTCTGCTAAAAACTTCTGGAATTTACTCTCTAGGCAGCTGGAAGGCTACTGAACAAAGGGGTTTTCTAATACATCATAATTACAAAACACCTGTGCTGAGCAACCTTGTACTGAGTTATCCAAATATTTTTCAGCTGTCCACCAATGCTCAACACTCCTCATCTGCAATTTATTGGTCTAATGGCTGAGCATAGGATGCAGTGAAGTACAGATGGGAATTCTAGATCAAAGACATTTAAAGAAAAGTGTCCAAATATACCTGTTCACATTATTGATTTGGTATGGTTTTAAAACATGCTTTGTAATATAAAATTAATTAATTGCTTAATTTCAATGTAAGGGCAAAACTAGAACTAGACATTATGTAATTTAGAGGTATTCTCTTCAGATTAGGTAAAAAAAACCTTAGAGATTATCTGTTTGACTCAATATATGAGTGCCACTCTGCCCAGTACTGTGTGCTGTGTATTTTTAAAGATTTGTTTTAACTTTTCCAGATCATTCAGGTGGCTTCTAGAGTCATACAAATTTTAGAGTTTCCAATCTCAAAGCTATTCTTTACCAAAGATGTTCCTAGTATCACATTCTTTTGTGAAATCATCTTTAAAAATATAAATACTCAACACTGGATTTGAAAGTTCATCACAGTGATTTTTGAGAATGTATTTAATGATCCATTCTGTCTTCAGCCACCAAATAGAATTCATTTTTAGATGGGCAATAACTCTTTCCCTATGTCTGAACTTCTCTCTAAAACTTGCTATAATTAGTATATTCTCAATTTTTCTCACATTAAAATTACCTGGTATCATCAACATAGACTAATCAAACACTTAGCAATATTAACACAGGAGATGTCCTTGTCTTCACACCAACTTACAGCATCTCTTTTTTTAAAATGTGGTTCAAATTATTTGAAAATCTAAACCTACTAATGAGTTTAAACATTGGGATTGTTTAAAGAACAGGATCTTTCCATTCAGCATTAATGTAATTTTCTATTAAGAGCAACACTAGTACTGAAAGTCAGAATGTTCAAAATTCTCACAACATTAAAGCAACTAAAAATCTATGTATTGACATAAAGCTTCTGACCTGAAGCTGGTGTGGAATTGGAGAGATTACTTTGAATCATGTAAGAATTTCTGTGAGAACATATATAAGAGAAATTGTAGGAATAAAAGAAAACAGACCATCCTGCCCAGATTTCTCTCTATGGCACTGTATTCCTCCAGAATAAAAGGCCAAAATCAGAACAATAACTTTTCAGGGTAATCTTCCAACCTCCTACACCACAAAGGATTTCTAATGCTAAGGTGGTCCCTTTGTACTTAGCATGCTTAATTTGATTTTTTTTTCACCCAGATTTGTCCAAGTTCTTTTTGAATCCATGAAAACATTTAGCATTACTTTTTAGAAAATTATGTGTAATCACAAAGACTAGAGGTTTGGCTAAATTTTTCTTTCTTGGTTTTTAATCTGTTTTGTAAATAATCTGCCTACTACGAATCATGGGGATGGAGAATATCATTACAAAAACCCAAGCTGTTAAACCATGAGGCTGACAAGGGATTAATTCCTAAAAATTGCCTAAGGCTTGACAAGGATTTTAACAGTTTGGAATTAAAGACTGATGGAGTGGTTGCAGCTCAGCCATGATGTGTTTTGTCCCAGAATGTGACTTGTGCCAAACAAGCTGCAGTCAGAGAAGGATGACACTAAGCTAAAGCAGAAGAGGTTTCCTTCTTTGAGGTTTCCTTCTTTAAGGTTTTCTTCTAGGGCTTCAGATCTCACACAATGTCAACCCCCCCATCAAGTAAAAAAAAAAAAAAAAAAGCAAAATATTTCTATGTTGTGCTCACTGTACTTAATAAAGACACACTTTTTCATACATGTGGAGGAAAATGAAAACACTCTTTGTCCTACTTGTTCTCACATTTCCTTTTAGTTTTAGGATCCTGCATTCAGTTTTACTGTTCTCTGCATCCTTTACTTTTCATTGAAGTGTTTAGTGACTGTTTTAGATGACTATTGTCACCCTGTTCTTCTAAAGTTCTTCTAAGTCTTCTGATGTTTACATTTTAGTAATGGAGTTTCTCACACACTTTTCATGTAGATAAAGATTGTCTTACATTCCTTTCTGGACGAGGAGAGAATTGAGGGACTTTTGGTTTGACCAGCTGGAGAGGTGGCAATTTCAAATCTCCAATCCATGGTCACTTTTAGAATTCTATAAATATCGAGGTCAGGAAATAAGCAGCCCCTTTTTTGCCTTGGACATCTCAGCGTGTGCGTCGTTCATTTTGTGTCGTATAGTGACAGACTGTATAGACACAAATCTTCTAGAATATCTTTCATAATTCTCAAAAACTCGTTCTGAAAACACACACACCTTTTCAGACATGTCTGGAATAAACAACATCAGTCACAGCACTGTCCAACAATAAGACAAACAATACTCAAAATTGGACTATGGGCGTTTGTTTTGTTGGGGTTTCTTTAAAATATGAGTCTGCAACCAAAAGTGTTATGATTTCAAATGCATATTTGCAAAGCACAAAATTACTATGTATGAGAAATATGGCATTGACCTGAGTTATATTTTTTAAATTAAAATAGCAGTTACCAATTTTTTTTAATGTGAGGGTTGCATTTATTTTATTCTCATATTATCTACTTAGCATCACATGGAAAATACATTTTTCTCCTAGCAGAATTCTAGTCCAGATACTTGATTTCCAGATTGATATTTTTCTGTAGTAAGATAGCCACACCTGTGAACTTCCACTTGAGTTATATATATTTTTCCTTTAAATGCTAAACCTCTTTGAGCACAGTTCTCCTTGCAGATTTTCTCTTCCTCTCAGCTTGCTACTATTTGACTCTCAAATCTAATAAGTTTAAAGAATCTGCATATGGTGCAAAAAGACTTCATGATTAATATTGAATTCAGAATCATTTGTTGCATTCAGAAACAGAAATAGTCTTCAATTTTATCTCTCAAAGTGAGATATTTTCAATACCATTAATTCATTTTCTTAATTTATTTAACCTACACTGTGAATTATCTTATGTCAGTACCAGCATTATATGTACAGATAATACACTAAAGAAATGTAAAAAGTAAAACTTTGGGGTTTTGAGCATTGGAAGGGTATTTTTTTGTTGTTGTTGTTTTCAACAATGATATAACTAATAAACCAGAAAAGATCTGTTAAACTTTAACACTTCATTCCATAAGTTTGGGTTTGACTGGAAGGCAGTTAATGAAATAGACATCTCCTTTCATTAAGAGTGTTCAAAAGTTAATTCATGTGTAACCTGTAATTAGGCTATAAAAGATGCTTGTGCTCACAACAGAGTAAGATTTTCTGAGTAAGAATCCTTCATTTTGTCACTGATAGCTGTCTAGGTTTTAGGGACCATCACTTTGTGCTGCTTACAGGTGGGAAAAATTACTCATAAAGGAGAAAACAAGAATTAACTCATGTTTATGATACTCTGAAATTTTCAAGTTGGAAGGAGCTATGAAAAAATGAAGTTGTTATAGATATAATAACACCGGTGGACATTGTTCATTTTTTTTATTTTAAATAGTAGGTCTTTCTAATCTGACTGAAGGGAAGTGATGATGCTTTCAGCAGCAGATGGGAAAAGACAGACAATGGTATTTCAGAGCAGTACAGCTTGTGCTGCGTGCTTGCAGCACAGCTTGTTCCACAGTACTGGGGGCAAATAGTTCTACATCTAAAAGCTCTTCAGCCCTTTAGGGGCAATGGGCCAGATCTCCAAAAAAAGGTTGCCTGGGAAGAAATATACTGGGGTGTGGGGGAAGTAGACCTAGGTCAGTCAAAGATGAGGAGGAAATCTGGGTGACTTAACTCTTCTGTAGTGAGAATATCCCAAAGACATCAGCTAACTACTCTCTGGTAATTTCTATTTATAAACTTTGTCAAAAGAAAACATTTCTGACCCCCTTGAAAAACAGCACAAATGTTAAAAATAATACAAAAGTCACTACAGGGTTACTTTGAGAAAGTGAAAAAATTGTATCACAAGTTTTCTGCCCATAAAAATATCCTTTGATCATAATTATCTTCCAAATCATCAACACAGGATTATATTTAGCAACAATTTTACAAAATATAATCATGCTTTAAAATCTTAAATTTCATACCAACAGACCTTGACTAGCAAAATTAAAGTACTGAGGGAACAAATAACACATACCTAACTTGGAGTCTATCACAACTTGACTGACATTTCTGTAAGACAGATATATTAAACACAAACTCAGATTCATTTCTCATGAGGACATAGACACAAAATTAAATTATTTGATCTCATTATGCCACAATAAAAATATGTAGCCACATCATATTTCAAAAGGTAACAAAATCCTCCTTACAGAGTCTGCTCTAAAACTACAAGACATTTAGTAACTTAAGTTTGTTATAACTATTCTTGCTGAATCATTGTTAAACCATTGCTTACTCTCATTAAAGGGTTCAAACATATTCTGACTCCAACACACTTTTTCCACTGTGTCATTTGAGGTCATAACACATTAATTCATGCCATTTCTGTAAGCAATACTTAGGTTAGGAGAATTAAAGCCAAGAGAAATCATCCTCTCATAAGATGCTTTTGAGGAGACTGAAGAACAAGAATAGATTACGTGAAAGGCTGTCTAGGAAAAACCAGGAAAGCTGTTTCTTTTAAGTAAAATTTAGCCAACAAACTACATGTAACAATTTTGCATAAGTCAAATTTTCTACAGAGGGTCCATGTATTTAAACCAGTAGAATCAAACAGTACAATTAACAGCCTGTTAAATATAAGCTGCCTTTTCAGTGGCCTTTGATTGAGCAACACATTTGACATGTTGATTATCCTGAGTTGGAAGGAACTGATCAGGATCATTACATCCAGCTCCTGTCCCTGCACAGGACACCCCAAGGGTCACACCATGTGCCTGAGAGCAGTGTCCAAGCACTTCTTGAGCTCTGCCAGGCCTGGTGCTGTGACCCCTACCCTGGGGAACCTCTTCAGCACCCAAGCACCCTCTGGGTGAAGAGCCTTTTCCCAATATCCGACCTAAACCTGCCCTGACACAGCCTCACACCACTGTTTGTGTAACCAGGATGCAGAAAAATTAATTTTAGAGGGTCTGTATAATTATTAAACAGCTACATATTTTTTTCCTTTTTTTTTTTTTTTGACTGTTATACAAATGTATAAAGTATATAAAGTATCCGGGAAAAGGACTTGGGAAAAATTCAATCTCTACAACAATGACATCAAGAGCTCCTGTATTTCTAAAGTGTAGGTGATAAATATTAGAGTTATAATTCCTTTATTAATCATTAATTGCTGTTAAATTAGTATCCAATCAATAAACAACTATTTTAAATAATTATCATTAATAAGTAAAGTGTCAAATATTGATAATACTGTGGTTTGCTTCCTTTCCACACCTTTGCAAGACTATCACAGAGAAATAATTGCTTGCAAAGGACCCAATTACAAGTTCTAAATCAGATGCAATAATTTTGAGGAACCATCAAATAGCATATGTTTGCAGTTCTTGAATTCAAATTTGTAAAACAGTTTAACATTTGGATATTTTAAAAAATTATTCTGAAATACCTAATTAATATGCCCTGGGTTTCACTCATGGAGTTCAAAACACTGAGGAAAACATAATTGCCCTTCTAGAAGTGAGAAAAGTGTGGGATGGCATAGGAAGGATATACAGAACACTTCCCATAGCTTGGGAGGAGAAACAACCAAATATAAATATGAGTACTAGTTCAGGATGTTGTACTTGAGAGCACACTGCCTCTTCCAGTGGAGTACTATTTCCTTTTTAACAGAAGAATTGTAACACAGGATCTGCATCATGTCTAACTGAACTGGGACTCTGGTTCAAATCAAACATGAGTTAAAAGAGATCATGTTGTACTGAAAGGAGCTAAAAATGCAATTTTCAGTTTTGGGTTTTTTTTTGAGGTTGCTGTTTGAGTGTTTAAAGGTCTAAAAATTCATTAGAAACAAATATGTGTTTTAATGACTAAGATAGTTCTGCCTTCAGTAACAGCAAAGGAAAAGCTTTGCGAGCTAGAATTTCTGATGAATGAGTTTGTAACCAATGACATTTAAATCTCTTGTGAGTGAACTGCTCTAGCAGTTAATAAGGGGTAGATCTTGGAGAAAGCCTGCTAGTAATAAGTAAAATTTAATGAGAAAAGTTATGGATGTGGTTCCTATCCCTGTATTTAGGCATCAGTCACAATAAATTTAGTTTAAAATTATTTAATTAATGACCTGCACAACACAGTTTGGTGTAGTCTATTTCTATGAACAAGAAGGTGAAAAGCAGAAACTGCATTGTTTGAAGCAACTAGACTTATCTTTGCTATAACTGTAAGGACAATAAACAGCCATTATAGCCCTTCATTAACACATTAATATTATTTATTATTTCTGTGTATCACTACACAAAAATAGAGCTTGTTTTATATTGTTTTGTTAGTGCAATGTTTATTCCCTATATCTTGAGTTACAAAATATAAATGTATTTTAGTAGTACATTGTATTTTATCTATGCAGTAGAGGCATTTTATTGAAAGTGTATATAAACTTTATTTCTTTTGTTGGCTATGGCTTTAAAAATAGTTGATATAAAACTTTGAATCTGAATTTTAGGTGCACATGCTAGTCCTTCCATCACCTTTCCTTCTAGTTAAACATTTTCACTTGTTCAATGTACTGCAGGAGACAGATGAAATGAGACAATGCCAAGGTAAAATGAAAGGAAGAAAATTAAAATTAATTAAGCAACAATTCATTGTCTGTTAAAGTAGCCAAAAATGGGAATATTTTATTTCAAAGCAAAGTTTAAATTTATTTGCAAAGAGTTTCAGTCATTCAGTAACAGGAAATTAACTAAGAGGGAACCTGGATGCACCTCTGAAGACTTAAACTGTTCTTTCTGTGTTTATAGTCTCACTTGAAAATTGTCTTGCTGAAGTTCATAAGGAGTCACAGGATGAAAATGTAAACCCTTAAGTGTGTCAGGCAGAAAAAGTAGTGCTGTAATGACAGATTACATTTTTAAACTAAGTTTTTTTCTTTATTCTTATAAGTTAAACCTACTAGAGGTATGTAATTTCATAGAAGCACAAAAAAAAAGTCAGTTGGGCAATTAGACTGATAGTGAATAGTATTTACTTCTATTGAAATATATTGACACCCTGCAGTTTAACTTCTCATATACTTTTGCTGATTCAGGAATTAAATATTGCACAATTTACCAGTCATTATTAAGATTTTCATAGCTGCTGAGGAGATTTAGTCACATTTATTTCCCTTCAATTGAGATGTATGTCTGAAGTCCCTTAAATAGCATTAAAGACACTTTAAAAAATCTATCAGTATCCAATTTATACATATGCAATAGTCCAAACAAGAAAATGCAAATAGATGAAAATATCACACTCATTTGCACTTTCATGCATAAGTATATGTACAAACACAGTCTTCTTCTATACAATTGTATTTATCTTATGGTATAAAAGTTATCTACATTCTACTATAATAGAATTAGAGATTCCTGACTAGCTGGGTTATTTTTCAACTAAATCTCTTAATGATATGCACAAAGCAAGCAGAAATGTTTATTGTGTTATTGAAGGGAGATTCAGGGAGCTGATTCTCCCCATCAGCCCTAGTGAGGTCACACCTCAAGTATTGCGTCCAATTCTGGTCTCCACAGTTCAAGGAAGACAAGGAGCTACTGGAGTGGGTCCAGCAGAGGCCACAAAATTATTAAAGGACTGGAGCACCTCTCTAATGAGGAGAGACTTGTTCAGTCTGGAGAAGAGAAGCCTGGGAGGGGATCTCATCAGTGCACATAAATATCTCAAAGGCAGGGGCCAAGAGGATGGTGCCAGACTCCTCAGTGGTGCCCAGTGACAGGACAGGGGACAACAGCCATAAAACAGAGCTCAAGGTCTTTCACATCAACATGAGGAAGAACTTCTTTATATTGAGAGCTGCAGAGCACTGGAATGAGCTGCCCAGGGAAGTCATGGAATCTCCCTCTCTGGAAACATTCAAACCCACCTGGACATGTTCCTGTGTCACCTGCTCAAGGTGACCCTACCTTGGCAGCAGGGTTGGCCTGGATGATCTCCAGAGGTCCCTTCCAACCCCAGCTATTCTGTGATTCAGCTTCAGAGTGTTGAAGCGAAACAAAGATGGACTCTTTTGGGAAGGCACTCTTTTGCAGAATTTGCAAAATCAGCAGAGTTTTACTGCCAGGTGTGAATGAAGCTGTGAGGCCTCAGGTACCACTAGATGACAATTGAACTTTTGGAGTACTGACGCATGAATTACTCTGAACAGACCATCATCATAACAAAGTGGAGCTTGACTCTCCTGTGGATAAGTGGCATTTGTAGTAAAATCAATAAGAACACAGTGAGTTTCATTTTACATGAGGTGCTTTTGCAGTGCTATCAGCAACTGTTGAGCACTGTGGTTTCCAGAAGGGCCACTTACAGGAAGGACAACCAGCTACGCTGCCGTGAACAAAGAGAGAGTGCCTTTGACTTTCCAACTTAAAAGCAATTTGTCTAATGAATTATTCTAAGTGGGAAACAATGAAATTACACTAAATGAAGAGAATAAACAGAAAATTATTGTGGCTTGCAATCTGCTGCTGCAAAACAAATACGACTGATAAAATAGAATTTTACATGTAAATGGCATGTAATCTAGCTATGCACACAAAATGTGTGTAAATGTAAAAGGTTCAAATTTGTTATAAATTGGTTTAATTATGTTTTACTTGTTCTTCCTGTATTTTCACAGTTTAAAAAACTAATCTTATTCCTTACCAGGATAAAGTCAAGACATTTTCACAAAGAAAATTTGCAGAGAATCCCATCCTAAATTAACTTAAAATTTAGCATATCACCAAAACCGTACATACTAAAACAGTGATGTTCATTTTTCCTAACTTTAACAATCAATATAAAATGTACAGTTTAAGCTACTTGGCCAGAATTCAGGTTTTCAGCAGAAAGACTGTGTTTGCACAATTCTCCCCACCCTTCAGAACTGAAGAAATACCTTCCTCCTCTGATTTAAAAAGAAACTCAAATTAAGCCATTTTAATTCTTACATAAGTTTTACTTCTTAAGATTCCTTATTTACATTTTCCCTCATCATGAATTTCAGAGACATCACTCAAATTTTAATTATTCTAAATCTGGCTTTATATCTCATTAAAAATAATATATCTGAAAAAAAATGTTTCTGGACCTCTCAGATAAGCCAGATGAATCAATGATTCTCCTTGTAAGTATGGACTGTGCTACAGGATCCTCATTTTTACACATATCTTCAATTCTCACTCTCTGTATCCCTGTTAATGAGCCAAGACTTGTCATGTTAGCCAGAAAATGGAGTTTTCATGCATTCCTTTAAAATCTTTAAAATACAATCATAGACTGATAATAAATACAGGTTTGGAGAATTAAATCTGCCCATTTCTTGAGACCACCCCTGCATTCCAGTTTAGTTTTAATTTCCAGGTATTACTGCTTATCTCATATTTATAACATTTTCTGGATGCATGAACCACTATGGAAATTCTTTCCTATAACTTTATTTCAAACATTTTGCTTTTTCCTAAATTAATTGACGATGAAAAGACCATGGGTGTGCAAAGCCATGTTTCAAGAAAACAATAAAAGTGAAGCTACAATAATAATCCTACAACAAATTTCCAATCAATAAACCACTTTTCTTCCAAGTAAGCAATAGCACTAAACTGGCACAGCATTTATAGTTTTTTATTATAGCTATAACCTTTTTAACTAAGGCTTATTATTTGTTCTTAGTTGACCATTTCTTCCTCGGTGTCAGTAGAGACAACTTTTTAGTGTGACCAGAAAATATCTCATATACAAGAAATACTGAATAAGAGCAGCTTTAGACACAGTTTTGTTTCATATAAAATATTCAGCTTTTCAGCTTAACAGATTCACTGGTATAATTGTCATAACTGGAAAAAATAATCCAAAAACTGACAGGTTTGAGGCATTGGCCACCTCTCTCTCCCCTGGGAGTCTGTTCCAGTGTTTGACATTTTCTCTCTAAAGAAATGTTTCCTTTTGTCCAGTCTGAGCCTCCCTTAAAGCAACTTTGAGGCTCAGCACCTAAGGCTTCTAAAACAGAAGATATCAGGAGACTCTGAAATTGAAAGTTTTCTCCTTCCCTGACTATCAACAGGGTTTGAGAAGGAAGGAGAGGGAGTGGTGGTGACAATTTTTTTGGGGTAGGTTATTATTTGTTTTTAAAAGTTGGCCATTAACAAAATTGTAGGTCAGATTTACTTGGCCTGGAATAAATGTGAAGGGATAGAACTTGTGTGAACAAGACTTTTAGCTAGCACATATTATTTGCCTTTGAACATGTGTTCAGTTAAATAAAAAGTAGAAGGTGGATGATAATGTGTCCTTGGTATTACTCAATAACCTTATTACTGGCCTGTAGTACATTAAAATAAAAAGGCAAACAAAAACAAGGAACATGTCAGCCTTTTTCATAACAGTGATCTTTTTTCCTCTGTGGGACAATTTCCTTATCTTCACTTCTCTGTCCTTCCCCAAAAGGGATAATATGAAAGAAACCATGATACTATAATTTTATTCCAAGTGTGACTTTTTTTTAGCACTGCTATGTGATTAGCCTAAGGGGTGTTTTCACACATGCCATGAAAGGCAAATCCTACAAGGACAGTAACAAAAATACTGCTAATTTTGAGGATTTAATTTCCTTCATCTTAAAAGACAAATCTCCTACCCAAATACCAGTCACGTATCCACACACCATTCTGCAAAGCCCCACAAAAGTAATTTGAAAAATCCAGTAAAAATGTTATGCTAAAACAAAGCAGTTCTATACCATATCATTTACATCCCCCAATCAATTATAAGTAATAGAAAAGAAATGAAAGGGCGACAAATCTTGAGCTGTCTAATGTTAAACCTGCATATTTTTCCATAAAAAATTATAAATGGACACATCTTTTACTATCCCATGCTAGGGCAGATGTGATTTCCCATAAGTAACACTGCTTGTCAGTTTTCCTTAATTAAAAACATAAATGTATATTTCCTCTACTGAGTTACTATTTAAAAAAAAAAAACAACTACCCAGCAAACAGCTATTCATGTTAATCTGAGCCTGTGTTATCATTTATTTATGAAAGAATTCATAATCCTATCATTCTCTAGCTGGATTTTATAACTTGTTTCCAAGATATCTTGTTGAAATAAAAAGAGGGAAATAGTTATGAGAAAACTGAACAGCAATAGCAATGTCTTCTACAACTACCAATTTCTCAAAAAAACGATGTGAATCTCATTAGGTGTCCACTTTTTACTGTCAAAATCATCAAAATACATTCTGATTTCAAGCAGATTTTGGTCTGGTTTTTAATTTTAAGCAAAACATTTATCTTTGTTTGAAGATTTGAGCTCGTTTTCAAAGAAGACAAAGTTGGTATAGACAAAAGGCTCTAATTCTCTGAATTCAGGATCATTCAAAAGAATGGGCACTAAATATAGAAATATTATTTTGCTGTACTTCACCCCAAAAATTCTATAGCAGCATGACC
>WBNO01008913.1:0-216453 GCA_013400575.1 Peucedramus taeniatus
AAAATAAATAAATTGAAAATAAAATAAATTGAAATAAATTGAAATAAATAAATAAAAGATAAATTATCTTTTTATAATTTTTATATCTATTTTTATAAAATCAAGAAGTTATTTTCTGCTGATTTCTGTTTTGCTTTAGAAGAAGTTTTACCACCTTCCGTGAAAACTGTCTGAGTAAAACAGCTGCTATTTGTCTTTTCTGCATCATTTGTTTGAGGAGTGTAATCTTCATCCTTAATATGGTTCCATTCTGTGCTATATCAGTTTGTGCATATTAAAACAATGCAAAAGATGTGAAGATGCTCCTGAGAACTTAACAGGTGCCTTTTTTGGCATGTTCTAATAATAATTAAAGGGTTTGGTTTTTTTTTTTCTTCTTCTTCTTTTTTAATTAGAATTAATCCTGAAAAACTTACAGACATTCAAAAGAGGATGCAAGCATTCTTAGCTCAAGATCAGGAGTTAAAAGAGAAAGCTCAAAGGGTAAGTCATCTGCTACACTGTAATTCTTAGGGTGTGTTAGTTGAACAGAACTGCTGTTTGGATAACTGACCAGCTCAGACATGCTCTAGAAGCAGTGTTTGGAATTGAAGAACCACCAGAGAAAGCTGAGCATTTGGAGAATCTCCTGTATTAGGAGGGAAACATAAATTAGGGAGAACCAGAGTCTTCTGAATGATGCCCAGTGACAGAAGAGGAGGCAACAGGCACAAATTTCTGTACAAAAAGCTCCATTTAAACCCAGAAAAAGCCTTTCTTGTGAGAGTGGTTGAACAGCAAGGCTGTGCAGTCTCCAAATGCTGGTTATTAAAAACTGGGTTCCTTCCTGAGCAGCCTCCCCTAGCTGACATTGGTTTGAGCAGGTGCTTCCACTAGATGGTCTCCAAAGTTTCTTCTCAACTTCAGCTCCTCCGAGTTTCTTGGAAAGCTGATACAGAAAATGTCAGAATAATGCTACTCATAAAAAATGTTACTTAAAAATAGCAGTTCACATTATTTGACTCAAAAAGTTAGAAATGTGAAACCATGTAGGCCTCAACATGCCCACCTTGATCAATTTTTATTGTCATATATCCTGAATATATGTGACAATTTGTCCTTTCTCAGGGTAAAATCCAATGCATTGAGTAAAGCATTTTAACTTCTGTTTGGATTTAAATGAGCAGCAAAGTATCTTAGAATAGCTCTTCTGTGTAAGATGGAGAATTATGTGAATGGGTTTATGAATGGGATTTCTTTGCTGTGCTGGTGAATGCTGGGAGAGTTCATGACAATATGTACATTTCACCATGTGTTTTTCAGGTTTGGGGAAGGTAGGGGGACTTCAGGTAGCTAAGTAGGTTCCTGGATGAGAATGAGCTTGGTTGTAAAAGACACTTTCCGTGAAAGGTAGCCTGTGAAACATTTCTGGAAATTGCACTGCTTCTTGCCATCACTAAACATATCTGCTGACCTTTCCCTGGTTTCTATAATATTTTTAGGCCATGAACTCTTTGGAATAGAGCTTGCTACTTGTTTTATAGAAGCATTGCAACATGTTGGTTTTCTGAGGCTGGTTGATTTGTTGGGGTTTTGTTTTGTTTTGGTTTTGTTTTTGAACTGTGTATATCATTAGCCTCCGAATTCTGTAGTTGTATCAAGTCTCTTCAAAACTATACAAAATCAAAAGCTCAAATTGAGATGCAGGAAAACACAGTTGGAAGGATAGTAGGCACATCTTCCATGTCATTTTTTCTTACTTATATAGGTCAAATTAAAAGAGTACAACCAAAGCCACATGGTGAGAAATCCAGAAATGCCAAAGCCTAAGAAATACATGATTGCAGAGATTCTGGATTAATGTTAATAACTTTTTATTTGTATGAGCTAGTGTGGGCATTAATGACACTTGAAAGTATACTGGTAAACCTGAGTGGTAGGGTAAAATGACAAGAGGATTGTGAAAACTTAGAGAAACCAAGAGTTTTAAGCTATCTATTGAACTGGGATGTAAAATGAGTTGAGATATTTAAAACTCTTGACATTCATCTCACCTAGCTGTAGATGTCTTCTGTGAGTTAGTCTGCCTGAACTTTTCATTTATAGCTGATAGGGTGGAATAAGCACTTCTACAATGCCTTTTGGCACAGATACCTTAAAACCCCTTTGGAATGGATGGATGGATGAATGGTGGTTGCTTCCTGCTGCAGAGGTAGTGATGTGATGTGACTTATCTTGGAGGCCTGCAGTAGAGACACTTAGTGAGTCAGAGGAATGCCATTCTTACTTTCCTCAACAAGGAGATTTAAATCAAAGCGCCTGAGGAGCTCAGTGGGAGCTTCCTGAATAAAATGTCTAAGGCAGTGTTCCAAAGAAATGCTTTTAAAAACTATTTTTGGCATTTAGGTATTCCAGGTTTTCGTAGTGCATAAGGCATTACTTGAAGCAATGTGGAATGTCAGTGTAAGCTTCATCCTGGAGCTGCACAAACCAGAGGCACTGGTGTCACGTTCACCTCCAGCTGCCACGGGAAGTTGCAGTTACACCAATTTATGTCAGAAGTGACAGAGCAGCTGGCTGGGGGAGGACAAGAATAGGAGTAATCCAGCATCATCTTACTTGGAATGAAAACACCATCAAACTTCTGTTTCTGCCTTTGGCTTTTTAAGATCTCTTAAAAGGTAGAGAAGGATCATTCTGAATTGAGCAGAGGAATGATAAAATTTCAAAACAGCCCAAGAATAAAATAAAAAATGGGCTGTCTGTCAGTATTGCAGATACAAACTTACATTTGTTTTGAAAAATTTTAATTGCCATATAATTAACCTTTCAGGGCATTTTTATTGCAGTTTTTAATTTATGGATAGCAGAGAAGTGTCATTCTTGCAGACAAGCTGTAAATGCATTCAATTTTTGAAAAACTTGAGGTATGGACAAGTGGTTTATCACAGAAGTGTCCCTCCTTAATAAGGTTTAACTATGAATGTTCAGATATACTATGCAAATATACCTAAGTAGTCTTACATGTCAATGTGAATAAAACAATAAAATTAATGCAAATGAAATCCTGACCTTGGATCCTTATCTGAAATGCTGGATTTCTCAGAGGCATGGGTATTATGTTGTCTAGCCTGTCTGTTGCAAGCTGCCAAGTTCTTGACATTTGTAGTATAAGAAAGAAATTCCCAACCTGAATGGATGAGATAGCAGTGAGACAACACAGCTATGCAGAGAAGTTCGGATAGGATGGCAGTCTGCCATCATGTTTGGAGGGCATAAGGCCTAAGTTATTGTGTCCTCTAAGCTTGTTGATTTACTTCAAGGTGCTTTTACTTTGTTTGAAAATAGAAAGTTCTTGATTACTAATTGCTTCAACAAACTTCATGGTTCATTTGGTAGGACATGGCTCCCCTGCTATTACTTGGAAAGACAGTTTGAAACAGATTGAGGCTCCTTTGAAACCTTTGCAGTTCTTCTCATGGACTGATGCTGCCTTTTGGCATTTCTTGTAATTTTAATATATAATGTGTCAGTTCAGCCAGTTCTGGAAAACAGTTTAGAAAAAGAATCTGTTTTTCTTGCTAGTTCGAATGTTACTGTGGCACTGAAGTGATGTCTGTCCATTAAATTCTTCATCACACCCAGAGAAATGTGCAAGGTGTTACAGCCTGAAATTCCAGCCACACCCTGTTACTTCTGAATTACTGTCAAAACAGCACATCAATTGAATTGTGTGCATTTTAATACTTACAACAGTTATCCAGGAAATAGAACAATATATAAAAATTCCAAGGTTGTAAATTCCTAGAGCATGGTACTTTTACATTATGTATTTCCTGTACTTGTACAATAATCTCCAGTGCTTTTGGAGACCTGTAGCTACTATTGTAGTAGAAGTGTAAATTTAATGATGGCAAACCATAACATTTTCCATAGAAGTTGCTGCATATGATATTTTTGCAATGTTCAGTTATTTTAAAAAAGCCTTGAAGGTGGTATCAAACAGCAAATATGGCAGGGGACAACAGCAATTGTAAAATAGCAGGGAAAAAGTTCACATTGTTCTCCCTCAGCTCCAGTATGTGTGTGCAGGCTGAGGAAGTCTCAGGATAACTGAATAAAATCCAACTGAGATGGCAGAGTTTTAGACAGAGGTTGAAGTCAACACACTGAAATCAAATAAAGAAATTAAAGTAAATAGCTTGATTTCTCTTCTTGTAAAGTAGAACAACTCTTCTATGCATTTATTTGGTGTTTCATTCTTAGTTATTGTAGGGCTTGAAAATCATGCAAAAGGTGTATTCTTCTTGCCTTTTATAGTTGGTTAATTTCTAGACTATGTGTACCAAATATATGCTAGTAAGGTAAGTGGATGGCTTTATCAGTTATCCGATAGACATAATGAGATTTCAACCCTGTTGCAAGTAGTGACTCATGTAGATATTCAGATCTGCAAATCTTAGATTCGCAGGAAGGATACTTCATTTTTAATCTACTTTTTTTTATCTGTCACTGCAGAGAAAAAAGAGGCTTTCATTGATTTTTGTCACTTGCTAGACAACAGTAGATTAATGAGATCTGTCAAATTTGAAGCCTTTTTCTAAACATTCTAATTACCTTTGTAAAATGATTAATAATTCAATGTGAACAAAGAAGTGTTTGATGTAAGTATTCCACATCTCAATCTTGGTAACAGCTGAATGAATTGGGCTCACACTTTCCACAGCTAAAATTAATTGGAAGACATAATCAGGAAGGAAACTTTACCCAAAAAACCCTCAGCATTAGGAAAAACAAGCAAATGAAAATTTACTTTTATAGTGAAGTAATGGGCAGCTTGCAAAGTGTATCTCTTAGCTCTACATACCTTACAATCAATAGTTTTTATTTCTGTTTACTCAGGAGAAAATAATAAGTTTATAACATGGCTTAATTTACTGTCTTATCTTTTATTTTACCTTTTGAAGTGTTTTTTCTCTTACAAGCATTTAAAGAATCCCCATTAATGCTCCTGAGTGTTGGATATTTGCTCCTCTATCTGAGGTTCCACATGAATTATTAATACAGTAGTTTTCTCCAATAGATTCCTGTACATAACAGAACAAGGGTGTGATTATAGGATGCTTGAATGTAACTCTGTGAGCTTAACTTGCTGTTGTTACTAGTGGTTTAAGCCTCATGGTAGGAGTTCTGACATGTGTTAGAAATAAGGTTATGAGCAACAGAAATCCAAGGATCTTTTCTGATACTTGAAATATTCCAGTATTTATGCTGCTGCTGCTAGGTAGAACTAGACGATGTAAAAGAAGCATGAGAAGAAAAAGAGTATTTCCTTTTGGGAAGGATGGCAGGAAAATGAAATACAAAATTAAGTTATTATTTTATGCTGTGCTTCCAGTTTGTTTTGAGAAAGTCTGTGATTAATTGGTATTTCATCCTTGGACTGGTCTTGGTAGGTGTTGTATAATGAATTTGTCTTGGTCAGCTGAGTTGCATTCATTGACTGTGTGCATGTGAAGAGCTGATGGTAAATGCAAGGTAATATGAATCATCTTAGACCGCAGTGAAGTGCAGCTGTATTGAGTTGAATAACTTCCTGCTTGTGGCTAAGATTAAGTCAGGACACCTCAGACTGATAGCAGCAAAGTCTATTTGAAGTTCCACGTAATTCAGATATCGGAATAGCACAAGAACATACAGAAAAGCTAAAAGAAAAAGAAATCAAATTGAATCAGTGATGTTTCCTTCTGACTAATCTGTCGTATTTTCTTTCTAGGAAAATATAACATGACATACTGTTGGGGAATTCAGTCAATTCAGCCAATGTGAATGTAATGAAATGTTTGAGTACTTGAAGTTGCATCACTTCTGTAGTAGCGATAAATTTTGTCTAATAAGTATTTAAAAAATAATTTCAGTCTGAAATTGATGTTAGACCACCTAATAGTGAAATTGTGAATCTATTTTGTGTTTAGAGCAACAATATGTTTGTTTCTTGTGTTGGTAGTTGAATGGTGTCTTTTTTTGTTGAATACTCTCATTTTTCTTTCAGTGTTTTGTATCCTACTTGCGTTCAGTTTACTTAATGAAGAACAAGGAAGTATTTGATGTTTTCAAATTGCCTCTAGCAGAATATGCCCTGTAAGTATGGTCAATTTAAAATATGAAAGCTGTATAGTGAGACGTTTTGCAGTCTTTAAATAGCTATCTTGATTGTGTTAACACACAGAATTATACTTCTAGTCTTCTAGTGTATTTAGTTTCATATTCATGCTGAGCTTTTGCATATTTTCAAGAGCATTCTAAATGGAAATTATGTGTAAAAGCAATATATGCTATTCAGAGAAATAACTTACAGCAGAAGGTACATTTGCTATATAAACTAGAAGACACAACTTCTGAAGTAAAAGGATGGAGAAGAATGTTTTGGTGTTTTTTTCCTCTCCAGATTTGCCCTTCAGCCTCATAAAGTGTATTATTTAAAAAGAATTTGGGGGTATCTAACGACAGTGCATTGCAGTCTCGTTTTGAGTAAGATTTGGACATTTCTCCTTGGCTATCAATTACTTTTCAGAAGATTCAGTGCTTTTGGTAAAAATGAAGCATCTGCACTAGACTGAATAGCATCTATTTTGCTATGTCTATTTTTGTACACGTATGTGAATCATTCCATATTTTGTATGGGAGGGAAATTAATTTTGACAGGTTGACTGTACAGATGACAGCCCCCTGAAATTGTTTTAAGATGTGAAGTTTTTGAAATCTCATGGGACCCAGGGTAGTCATAAGGGAGCAGGAAGGTGTTCAAAGGTTCACAGTAAATTAATTTGATACGTGTGGAATTTCATACAGAGAAGGCGAACTTGCCAGCACATGGCATAATGAACTAAAATGTGACAAATTACTAGGCTCTGGAACACCTGGTCTTTCTGTGCTGTGCAGCCATTAACATGATTATGTTTTTGAAGATATATAAGCCTATTATAAAAGATGCTTTTTAACTTCATGGACTGGGACATTTTGAAAAAGGAGAAGTAGTGTAAGCAAAATTTTTGCTACATGGAATGCCTGACCCTTCTCTTGTGTGGTTTGTCAGCATCTTTAAAATCTGTTGTAGTCTTACTGTGCTATGAATGTAAGAAATAGTGGCAGAAGATTAGGGCTAAGAGGAATAACCACACAAATTCAACCAGTGTTAGAAGCAGACTAGCAGATGGTGGTAATGCTGAATTTTCAGAATCCCAATGCCTCTTTCTGGATTTCAGCATGGTGTGACATCTAGTATCTGTAGACAAAGTAGTCTACAGTTCTGTTCTTCTCAGGTCTGTGTGCCTGGATTTGGACCTTGCTCAAAATAATTCTGAATCTCAGCTTTGGAAAGCTGCTAATGTCATTCCTGTAATAAAATGCAAGAAACCAGTCAGTTGTTTGGAGAGAGTAGGAGAGTAGGAGGTCAAGGCTGTGAAGTATGTGGCAGTATAATCAAAAAGTCAGAAGATAATAAATCTGGGAGATAATTTGGATATTCTGTTCTAGTTTGTTGGCACTCTTTTTCCCCATTCTCCAGACTGCTAGTCTAACTAAAATATACCCTGCAGTTCCCTAGCTTTCAGTTCAGTGCACAGCCACTGATACATGAATCAGTCATCTTCATGACCCACCCTCAAAGTCTGGTAAGTTTGGATTTTGCATCCAGAACCAACCTTGGTTTCCATTTTGCCCACAAACTTACGGCAAGACCTGAAATCAGAATTCTTTCTTCCCTTTACCTTCTGTGTGCATTTTCTGAAAAGTACTTCAGCCTTTCCATGGAGATATACTGCTAGCTTGATAGATGTTACTCCGCAAAAAATCCTGCAGAGAAAATAGGCTGCTTAATGCCCCTGTCAGGTTTGTATTGCAGGCTGTTGCCCACATTCCCCACTGCTCTCCTGCTTTGCATGTCTGTGCACTGAGATTTCCTTAAGCTCTGTTGATTGAGTCTGCAGAAAAGCAAGTATTTTTCATTTTTATATGTTATATAAGATCACATATATATAAGATATATAAAACAAAATATATGAAAAATGTATGCTTACACACACATATCTATTCTAGCAATTGATTACCTTTAAGCTATGGTGCATTACTATTCTCTCCAGTATTTTCTCATTATAAATGCTATCAAGAATAATTTGCTGGAGGAAGACTTGTGTAGGTCTTGTGTTTACATAGGCAGCCTTTAAGTCTGATGAAGGACAAGCTCAATGCTTGCATTAAAAAGAGAAATTTGTATTTTGATTGCAAAGGACAGCTTTGAAAACATAAGAAAATGTAAACAAACAACTGGGTGAAAAGGAACAATTGCGTAGTCTGGTCTCCTGGAGAGGGGGCAGTGTATTAAAATATTTTTTTTCTCAGGCACTTCATGTTGCTAGCTGCTGACACATATATATAAATATATATATACACACACATATACACACTGTTCTCCAGGGGCAGATCTTAACAGGTGAGTGTGCTGGATGGACAGGTTAGTCACAGTTCTAAGGGGGTGCCAGGGAAGGTAATTTCCTTTGTGACTGTCATCATGTCTTTCAGGAGAAATGCAGGATATTTTCCTGTTTCTCCCTTCTATTGGCACATAGAGAATAAATAAAACAAGTTGAAGCCAGATTATTGGGAAAATGTTAGATACACACTCCTTAGTATGCAGATAGGTCTGTAAGTATTGCTTGCAGATCAGTATTAAAAAGCAGTAGGTAGGTGCAGGTGCTGTCAGGACTGAAATGGATGATAGCAAAATACATGATCCATCTGTCCGCGTCTGTCTGTCCTTTTCACTAACCAGGGAAAGCACCCGTTGCACTCTCATTCCCACCCCTGGTCTGACCCTTACTGCATGGTCAGGGAACAAGGTTTTATTTGTTACCTTGTTCAGGGCTGTCTTGTCCTCAGGCAGTGCCCACTGCAGGCTTTGCACATCTTGTCATCCTTTTGCTGGTTCTTGGCTGTCCTTATATTTACTTTTCTGCATGCTAATCTCCTGACTAAAAAGATGGCTCCTAATTACTTTTCCCCTGTTGTTTCCAGTCTTCATGCACCTGTAACCAGACTTACTATTTCTCATGCTGTTACCTGTATAATGTCAGCTTCATATGTTATTGATCATCCAGACCCCAGCATTCCCTCCAGTCATTTGCAGAGTTTGGGCATTCCTCATTGAGCTCCCCCTCAGCCACCTGAGATCCAGCTGTCCCTTCCTGAGCTTCTGTAACTACTTCTGTAAACTTTTGCCTACAGCTTTCTGAAGAAGCTGCAGTCTCCTCTTTCAAAGTCCAGGGTCATTATTCTGTTAGTCATCATCCTCATTACTTTTAGGATCTTGAGCTATCTTTCCTCATTCTGCAGCCAAGCTGGCTATTGACCTTGATTCACCTTAGAAGTGAATGTACTTCCATATGCATGAGTAGTAGTCCCAGTAGAGTGCCTATCAGAGTTGGGTAAGCCAGCTAACTTGGAGAAAGAGTTTTTAATGCACTCTAGAAAACCTTGTCGCTTGTGCTCTGCTGTGTTGCCCTGTGAGCAGGTGTCAGGGTGGCTCAGGTACCAAGGAGCACCACCAGGGTTTGGAACTACAATGCGGAGGTTCTTTTTCCTTTTGTAAGGAAGACTACATCTTGGTCTTCTGAATTATTAGATTGCAACCATGACATCCTCTTTGTTCTCCTTCTCTTTGGTCCTGACCCATGAAGTCTTGAATAGCTTGGCCCTCCTTATTATTAATACAGTGCCAAGCATTTGAACTCCTTAGTGGAGAGGAGTAAAGCTGGCTGGTAAAGTAAACAGGACAGCAAACACAATTTCTCTGTTCATTTCGGTTATTAATCAGACCATCTGGAAAGCCTGTTAGTTCAGATTTGTGTCTTTTCAGTTTATGTGGTTTCTCCCATTTTCAAACGGTTGCTCATCCTGTCTTCTGATAACATTTTAAATGTTAAATGTGGATATAGCATATATTGCTAGGCAAGTAATACATATTTCTTCTCTTGAAATAGCTTCTGGGAGTATTTAACCTTTTCCAACCTATTTTAAGTCTTTGTCTGAACCTGTTCTACAGTAAAAGTAATCTCTGCTGTGTTTTTATGTGTTCAAATCATTCTGAAGTAGTTCACTAATGGAATATGTCTATATTTAGTAAATGTACTAAGTTAATATCAGACTGAATCAGTAACTTGTGTAAAATTGTTGTGAAGCCACTCTTTACAGCTGGGTCATGTTTTAAAAAGGACTAGTAATCTTCTAGGAGCAAATTAGGAGCATTTGTCAAACTTAAAAATGTTAAGATTTTACTGGTCTTGCACTTATTTTTTGCAAGGGTAAATTTTGCTTCGAGTGTCTAAAATTTGGTCTTTCTAAAGACTTCGGAGATGTCCAGTTTTTTTCTCATCCCAGTAGAGGCAAAGTGAAGTTACCATGTTCCTATAAAGACACTCCAGGTCTTTGTGTAAGTACAATTAACAAACCTTAGAAGAGGCAGTATTTTAAGTCTGTTACACTGTTCATTTAAATTCATTAAAAAAAAAAGTTAATTGATGCCTAATCTTCATTATTCACTGGAAACAAAAGTGGCATTCTCCTTAAAGCCATACGGTGTTATTTCTTTGCAGTTTTACTCCTTTAATTTGTATCCTGAGAGTCCTTGTGAATTTGCTGCTAAATTAACAAAGTTACTTGAGCATTTTAGGTCATATGTTTAGTTACTTCTATGCATTCCCTAATCAGCGTTACGGAATGCTGATGTCTCGCCACCTTGGTTTCAGTTGAGGAACAGAACTGTCAGCTGTACTTTGATTTATAGCAGCAAAACACTCCCCTGGTTTCAGTATTGCCTTTAGAAGCTGATTTCAAATGTCTTTCTAAAAGAGCTTCCTCTTAAGAAGTCACTGTGTTTCACAACAAAATATGAAACAGGATTGTTTGGTTTGTCAGCTGAATTGTTTTTGCCATTTAAAGGCTACCACAGTCTGAGGACTATACTGTGATGTTCGTGTGTTTTTATATGATTTATGAAATCTCACTAAATAACTTACCTGCTTTTTGTCTGTCTTTATCAGAAAACCCTGCACATTTCTTTTTCCAGATTGAGTTTGTGAAATGGTAGCACTAAAGTAAAAAAATAGCTGCAACTTCAGTCATAGCAGGATTGTGGTCTAATGAATTAGATTGTGGAATCTAATGAATTATTGAGAACTAATAATGCCCTTTGTAGTTTATGAAAAGAAAGTCTGGTTCATACATTGAGTTATTTCAGTATGACTGAACTATGGATTTGGTGAATAATTAAGAAATAGTTTCTAAAGAAACTGTCAAATCTTAAAATATGGGGAAGCTTTTAGCAGTAGTAGAATATCCAGACTCTTTGTCCCAGATTTTTCTGCATTTGGAATATACTATGAAAAACAGGCAGTAATGAGCCAAAACACTGACATTTCTTTGAGAAGTTATGTAATTAAAAGTATTGGGGGATTATTTCACATACTTTTTCTATGCTTATCTACTGTTGCTGTCTTACCAAATAAATTTGACTTTTCTCCCTTCTGCCTGAGGTCTATTCTTTTGGAAGTAATTTTAATTCTAATAGCGCTAGTCTTTTTTGGTAGGTATGCTAAGCAGTGTAGAAAAATTTGCCAAGACTAACTGACAGTTAATTTTATTCATTTATTAAAGTAAGACATCAGTGCAGTACAGCAGTCTGGCAAGTGGAATTTCATACTTGAATGAAAAAGAAAATCTGTGATGTGAAGTCTTGTCCACATCATGGGCTGCACTTTCTGTTTTGTAACTTTTGCTGAACACAGAATAGTTTTCCACCTTGTCAGACTTTTCTATGCATGTGTATTCCTGATCTTTGATGCAAGCTCTGGAGGTATAGAAGAAAATCTCTGATAAAATCAGAGTTTTCAACCCTGTGAACCTTGTGCCTGTCTGCTTGAGAAAGAGAAGTGAGCACTGATTGTGTAGTTGCCATACTGTATTGCTGCTTGCATTGCTTTGTCAACACTTGACAGCAATACTTTATGCAGAATAATGTGAAATCTGGAAAAGCAAAAAAGTGTTTGTCTTCCAAAGGATTTGATTTTTGCAACTTCGATCTCCTTGCTGAAGAGATTGAATGCTGCAATCTCTTGATGTGTGTTTTACTGTGCTTGGTGTTAAGGCCCAGTTCCAGGTTTGAATGGCTTCCAGCTGCTGAAGTGAAGCATTACATCTGCTGTTTGGTTATTTCCATTACAGTTAGTCAATGGGCCAAACTTTAACACATCATTTCATTGCAAAGGTAATTAGTGTTTGCTGTCAAACAGTAAAACAAGTTTAAGATAGCTAGTTGCTCCAATTTCAGTTCCCAATGGTGTTGAGTTATTCTCTGCACTATCAGTAAATGTGCAAAATACACTGGATAAAAACATCCTTTGATCTTTTTAAATAGAGTTCTGTTTGCTTTGTTATTGCTGTTAATTGCATGTAGAGCAGTGCTGAATTATCAGAAACAGTAAACCAAAATTTTTACATTAAAAACAAACTTCACTTATTGGAAGATTTGTTCTTTATCCTAACAGTGTGGATTGCTTTTTGGGTTTGTGTTTTTTTTTTTTGTTTTTTTTTTTTTTACTTTTACTTTTGTTTGTTTAAGCAGGGCACTCCTTTTGACTAGCCTTTCCCATTGGCTACCATTAAAAGTTCAAGGCTCTCCAGAGCCTAGAGTGCATTCTTGCTGCTCTGCAGTATCTTTTGGGTGCTTCATTGACTCTTTATAGTGACATTTCTGCCTGGTAGTATGGATTAGATATTTCTCCTGTGCTATAGCTTGGATTCCTTTCAGAGGCTGTGTAGTGAGAAGAAGAAATTACGCTATCTACTTGAACAGCATTGAGAGGAGAGGTGGTGTACAGCTGTGCATGTTTTGAATTGAAAGAGGCTGGTCTTTTACAGATGTGGGTGCCTGTGTATATTTGTAGCCACTGTAGATGGTAAAATCCTTTATTCCTTTGTTAAGTGTATTTACAAGCACCAGGTACTTCTTTCAGTTCTGCGTCATGGGTTCTCTATGTGTTCCTTTTACCAATACCAGTGTCCCCTTGCATTTTTATTCACCTAATGAGATGGCTCATGAACTCTGAAAGAGTTGCTATTCTTTTTTGATTTGGATTTGACAGGGTCAGGTGTAATAACAGTGGACAGTTACAAAGTTTACTGAAGTTAAATGGCCTGTTGGAGTCAGGGTATCTGTTCCCATGCAGTGCTGTCCACGGTTTTTGCTTGACAGGATTTTTGCTTTTTCTGCAATTTTTGCCACTTCATGTAATGCTTATTAGTATAACTTTGAATTGTCATGAATAACTGGGTAAAATAAAAGTTTTGCTGGCACTGTTAGTTACATATGCCATGGAGGTAAAGCCTTGCTGTAGAGAGGTGGAAGCAGGTGAAATTGCCTTTAAGGGAGAAATGTCTCTCCCTTAGATTTTTCTGCAGTTAGTCTATTCATTCACACCATGTTTGTTCTCCTGATCTCTCAGTCACTGTGAGGTCGGGGAAAAATGTTCTGGGTGTACTTCCAGTAGTGAAGGACATTTGACAGATCAGTGTTATCTCCGTCCTTGACATGAAATCCATGTATTTTCAATACCAGATTACCTTGGTGTTTCTTCCATCATGTTTTACTGTGAATCATAAATAATTAATTGACTCTTTTCTACAACTTACCAGCTTCTTTGTTTGCTTTCCTTCCTAGGAGGCTTGTAATTGTTATTGAGAGTTCTCAGTTATTTCATCTTGCTTCCTCTTCCAGTGTTCACTTGTATTTTTCATGCTAGACTTCTCTAAATGTGCTGATCATAATGTATCAATATGAATGATAATTGAAATTTAATCACTTTAGCCATCAATGAGGGCTTCTTATTTAGTTAAATTTTGTGTATGTGCCTTTTGACTTTATTTGGTTAATTCCATGTTTTAGATCACTTGGTCTTGCAATGGCACCTCGTGTGAGATTCCTTCAAAGAGTTCAGAAGCAGCTGTGTGCCAATGAGGCAGTCAATGGGACAGACCACTTGGAGGAGACAGAGCAAAATGAGAATGCCCTCACCTTGGTAAATGAGGAAACAGTGGAGAAATGTGGAACTAATTTCAGTGGAAAAACATCTGTTAACAAAACAAAGGAAAAGCAGAGAAGAAAAGAAACTGAGGAATGTTCTGTTTCCAGTGGAAGTGCTGAGGAGAGTGGTGAGTCTGAGGATGAATCAAAAGAGCTGTCTGAGGAGGAGGAAAAAGAAGTTCATGTACCTAACAGGGTACCAAACTCAGACTCCATGCAGTTCTTTGAAGATGTTGATGATGATGAGGACGATACTGAAGGTCTTGATTTGTTGACAGTGAAACAACGAGATGTTTTTGGTGTGGAAGCCAAAGATAATCCAGCACCGGTAAGTGCACTTTATAGTAAGGCTCATGAATCTTAATCATGTTTTATTGGACTTGCTCCAAGGCAGAAGGAGAGGAAAAAAGGAAATTCTGCTCTTAGCAGAATACTCATTTGAAGTTGGGCATGTTGTGCATATGTATCAGAGGTCATAAATACTCCCAAAAGATAAGTGGTGTGACTGAGCTTTTATCATTTTATGCAGTTAGCATAGTTTTACTTGCATAACGAATATTCTTGTACTCACTTTAATTTATGAATAATGTGACTTGAAAACCTGGGAAATTTTGACAGTTTTAATTCTTATCCCTTCCTAATTTTCTTGTACCTCTTTAAGTAGCTGCCACTTTCAGTCATAATTTTGATGCTGAACCACGGTTTATAGCACTGGGAACTGAATTGCAGTACACGATGAACCACTTCCCGACAGAAATCATAGCAGATTGATCTTTACAAGAATGTAACCTTCAAACAATGACTTTTACTTTCAACAGGACTATTCCTATTAGAATTGAGCCAGTATCACAGAGAGAAGTGCACATGTTTCTTGTAAGGCATGGCTATAAAGGTTTATTGAAAGTATTCATGTAAATCTTTCATATCCTTGGCAAGTAGCTTTATAATTTCGATTTCTTTGTCCTTGGTATTCTAAGAAATATTTCTTTCTTTTAATCTTTAAATACAGTGTTACAGGAAGAGAAGTTTTGGTGGTTTTTTAAATTTTTTTGTCATTTCTGTAAAGCAGATTTGGTATGTGCATATTGGGATTTTTTTTCTTTATGGCGTATCCTTTGCTATCTAGCAACTGTATTTCTGTAGTAAAAAGATACAAGTAAAATAACCATCTGGTTTGGCAAGGCTTTCTTCTGAACTTAGATGCATTCAAGGGAAGCCTCCTGTTAAGCAAAGTATT
Source organism: Peucedramus taeniatus (assembly GCA_013400575.1). Taxonomy (NCBI): domain Eukaryota; kingdom Metazoa; phylum Chordata; class Aves; order Passeriformes; family Fringillidae; genus Peucedramus; species Peucedramus taeniatus. The sequence goes on from WBNO01008913.1 coordinate 15,351, forward strand.
TATTTTTCCAACCGGTATTTTAAATCTTCCTTTTTCTGGGCTTTTACTAACAACACAAGGCACTTACCATGACCTTGAAGCTAATCATCCTACTAGCTGCCTTAATAAGCAGCATCTTTCCTTTGGTATGTAGTGAAGTATGAACCAATTTTTTCAGCTGTCATTGTCAAAGATGAGCAGTTGCGCAGTAATCTGACTGCTGCCTGCACTCTCCTCTCTCCTGTGAGGAGGCTGACAGAGGTTGTAATCTCATCTGAGAACTGTGGAAGCAGAGTTAACTTTCTGGTCCTATTATTCTCAGCCTGAGTGGTTCTGCCCAGGCATGACCACTGCCTGGCAGTAGCTTATATTTATTAATAAATTTCAGTTTCATGTAGAAAAGAACTTTGTGTTTTAAAAGCAAAGTGGAATAAGTTACTGCTTCTACAATTCTGCATGCTGAAATACACAGACAATTCAATGCTGTTTTTATTATGTTGCCAGGTTTTGTTCAGGAAGTGGTAAAAGGTGAAAGTTTGAGGTAAAAGAATGAACAGAAGAAATTTTATAAAAAGTACAAGTGATTTAGAAAGTTATTTGTAAACACACTGGCTAACCTTTTCAGAGTTTTCCAGCATTAAACATTTATAGGTTAGTTTCTGTTCAGGTAACTTGGACATTATTTTCTGTGATACAGTGTGGAATAACTGCTGTAAGGGCTAGTAGTTCATGTTTGGTGTGCAAGTGCAGAAGACCTTGTACCACCTAAAAGCTCCAGTTTCTCTTCTGAGCAGCTGAGAATAAAAAAAATGGAAAGTTTCAAGGTCTGTGTCATTAAAAGCTTAAATTATAGTTAAATAAACTCCTGCAGAAATGCCTATAGTAGTGAAATATGTGATTTTTAGAAGGTCAAAATGCAGAGCATACACTACTTAACTTGATCAATGCATATAGTAGTGTGGGGTTTATTACCATGTGATACTGTGAAAATTATTGATAAATTGTGGAATGCTTTAAATGTAAGGATTAAATTTTTAGTAAGAACAAGAGATTAAAGGTTTCTGTTACTAACCATATTAACTTCTAAGGTTTTGTTATAGTAATGCAACATAGTAGAAATTGCATTAAAAGACTTGGATAATTGTGCATTTTTTATTTGACATAACTCAGCACCTCATTTTCTGGATGCTAAGACAAAATTGATAATGTGCAACAGTTTTGATATTTTTTTCCATTTCTTTATTTCCTGGACAGAAGTTCTGAAGTGGTTATTATTGCATTAAGATGGATCAGTTAGTATTTAAAGCATTAATATTCTGGGGTGTGAGAAGCACTGAGCAGTGTGAATGCAGTTTTCCTGGTGCTGTGTGTTGCAGTGTCCTTCTAGGAAGGACTCAGGAACCAGTTTGCTGCATTAATTAGTAGTAGGAAAGGCTGCAGAGAGACTAGGAGTATGAACATAAGAGTGTATACTCAGCTGCATCAGTTAGGAGGATTTTTTAGAAAATCTTTTCTGTGTGCTAAATAAGATAGGAGTCCTTTGCAAATACTGGTATGTGGTCATCTAATTTGGGGTTTATGAATATGCCCATAAAGATTGAATTCAGTTTGCATTTATGCTTTTAATGTGTATAATTGATTGTGCAGTTTCACTATTCTTGCTTTAGGCTTCTCATCCTAAAAGCAGTTCCAAAGCAGTCCTGCTGTGATTATTGAGCTCCAGGACATTTTTTGTAAAGGGAAACATTAGGTTTAGTTTCAGTTTTTGAATTGCTGCTGTTAGAGGCACCATTTCTTCCTCATCTTGTCTCCATCCTAGTCCCTCCAATGGAAGAAGGAGCAATAGGAAGTGTTAGGCTGGCTCTTGATGTAGAGCCCTGACCTTTGGTTACAGGTGGGAATGGCTCATCCATCTTTGTACCAAGGGAAAGGAACTGGTCAAAAAGAGCAGGGGTTATTTAAACTTATGATGGACTCAATCATCAAATCACCTTGTGGGATTCTCATAGAACAGTTTGTTTTTGATGAATGTATGTGGTACCCAGCCTAACTGTAGAAGAGGTTATGGTGTGAAGTGTAACACATCCAGTGTTAATCCTTCTAACAGTGTGACTTGTGGCTCAGTTTCACTCTTTCTCTTTCTTGGTGTGTGTCCCTTGGCTGCATGTGTACTTTGTCATTTTGTGATAACACATACGAAAGAAAAATCTGTTTTCTGCATTGCTGTATGAAAGGAGAAACCTTGGATAAGTCGAAAGACCTTGGCAGATATTGCAGTTTTGTTGTGAGCTTCCTAGCTCATTTTTTTAAGAGGTAGTCAATGGCTGCTCTATTTATGAATTTTACTTTGATATGTCAGGATTTTTAGCTGGCGGTCTAACTCATGGGACTTATTTAGATAAGTACAGTGTTCTTATGCATAAAAAGAAGGTCAGCTATATGCATAGAACCATTAGCAGATAGGCAATATTTAGCTGTTGTGTTAACATTATGGAAATTATTCTTTTAAAGTGCATTTAACAGTATTAGCAGTATTGATGTTGCAAAGACTATAAGTACTCCCTGGTTACAAACTTTGTTTCTAATGCTAATTTTATGAAATTGCTTTCTGCATTTGGCATTTCAAAGGCTATACTTGTTCAACTTCTATCGTTATTTATTTTGAGAACTAAGATTAAACTTATAATATTTTTATTGGTTTTGTTTATACTTTAATTTTAGTCCACTTGTCATATTGCATACTGTCAGACTTCTCTTCTGCTCTTGAATTTTCTGTTTTAGTGTGGAAAATAGTACTCTGAAGTAGTATTTAGAATTAGAATTGCTTTGGCTTTGTCCCTGCTCCCCCATCCTTTGTTTTATGGACTCCTAAAACTTCTCAAATGTATTCCAACAATCACTGCTTGGAACACTGTAACAAACAAAAGCATACAGAGGGCTGCTTTGAATAGTACTTGCAAATTCCTTGGAGTTAGTCTGGCTCTTGAAGAGTATGCTGTTTGAATGTTGTGGCTATGGAAGGAAATTATTTTATATGCTGTGATTCTGTCTGAGCTATCTGGCTTGCCTTGCAATCCATTATTATTACATACAGGGAAATTTTCTTACCTTCTCAAACACATAAAACAAACACTGTAAACTGGCATATCATGACCTGGATATGTACATGTTCATAAAAGCAGGAAAGAATGAGGTAAAGGTAAATCTCCCTAACTATCGATGGTGGGTGAGTCTGTACCAAGAAGCAGAGAGTGGTAGCTCCTTGTAATGTGGACTTTGAATATTACGTAGATCAAGAAAGCATCATATAATATGCACCAAAATGACAACATAGTCCCCTGGAATTTTCTTCCGTGATGTTGAGAAGAAGGCCTCACTCCACAGAAATTGAAATTAATTTTCAGAGATATGATTTATCTAGATTGCCTCTCTTACATTTTCTCTCTGAATGAGGTTTCTTTCCTCCTGTTGCGTGTTATGAGAACTTTTCACCACTCTTATGTTTATATACTGCCTTTTTTTTGGTGTGAAACATCTCATTTTTCTCATCACCTCTAACTAGCTAGTATTCTTATCCTTTCATATTAATATATTTTAAACAGTTGACTTTGTCTCCTTGAAGCTTTTCAGGGGACAGCAAGATAAAAAATACCCAGAGGATAGAAGGAGCATGGAAACAAGCTGGCTGGCTCTGGTAGTGGCATTTCCCTTAGGGGTAGCCTGCTTTGCTCCTGCTCTAGCAATGTGTTGTGTCCAAGAGAAGAAAGCTGCTCCGGGCAGCCTGCTGGCTCTGAAGAGAGCATTATTCCTCGGAGACATGTTGCAAAGTGAGCAGTCTGGCAGAGAAAATAGAGAAGTTACTTATTTGTAAGTCAAACAGAAGTCAATACTGTGATGCATTGCATACCATAAAGTCTCCTTCCTAAAGAATGTAAGTGCTTTAGGTTCTCAGCCCAGTAATAGAGTGCTTATGTATTTCTGGTTGAATTACAGCAAGTAATAATTTATATGAAGAACAAAATATTTGCATACAAGTGAACTAGGCCTACATTTAGATATTAGCTGAAGTGCTTCAAGATTCCAGTGTTAGAAAAAGTTATCAGCCATGAATGGAGATGAAACCTGCTGATGGTTTCATCTCAAGCCTCTTTATGTAGAGCAGCTACCACACAACACATTCTATGAAGTGCATAGAAAATTTTAAAGAAATCACATTTCTTTCAAAGCAATTTCAGTAACTTCAGTACAACTAAAACTTGTTTTTTTCAGTATGTTTATGATGTCCAGTTTTACATTCTATGTAGTTTTTAAAAATCCTGTTATTCAGGACTCCTTCTGTGAGCTACAAAAAGGACAGAGCAAACCCATTTACTTGTCTTCTTGAACAACTTTTACTTTTTGGATTTGCAGAAAAGTTCATTCTCCTGGCTCTGCTATTTTTGTGTCGAACACTCGTGACTTGCTTGCTAGATTAAACTGTGCACCAGAGGCTTTTCAGGCAGTCCCTTGTAAAAAACCATTACCTACAAAAGCTCCAACTCTCTAGATCAGTAATTGGTTTAGACCCATTGCTTTCTCAGGTTAGCTGCTTTAGCACTCTTCTGTTGGCTCCACATGCATCTTCAAATTTCCCTCTAAAGATTTCTATTTCAATTGCTTTTTTACCAGCTTACTAAGAACTTCTGTAGTTTATGAAAAAATCCCTGTAAGTTTTTAGGTTTCTCATACCTGTAAGACAGCACTTCACGTATTTGTGCTAATCCCTGTGATGCTTAGGTTAATTAAAAAAATCTACAATTAGAAGTCACGGAGTTACTGATAAATTGCATATTTGAAATAAATGGCTGCTATATATCCCTTAAAGGATACCTGTTCAAGACTGTCATCCTAAATACTTTGATCATGTTGAAAACCTGAATAAAAATATGGGGTTTTAATGAATATTTATGAATATTATTTGATATATCTGCCCTTGTCACAGATACTAGCTTCCTGTATCATAGGCTATGGAGTACATAATTCTGATGTGCTGGGCTTTGCTTCTGTGGAAAATGTAACATGTCGGGGTGCTTTTGAACCACTGTGAATAATGGTACTTTTGATGCCCACAATCCATCATCTTGGCATTTGTTACTCTTGTAACAATCAGGTGTAGAAAGATGGTAGAAGAGTAGGAAACTTGCTTTGAGCATTTAGATTAAAGATATTTGAAAGGAGACTGATTTGAGCCAGGAAAGGCTTTCCCAGGTCTGGTGGGAGTTGTTCACAAGTCAGTGGCTTTTCCAGCTGGCTGAAATGTACTGCTTGCCATCTAGAGCAAGGGATGTTGACAAGTTAGTTGCCACTGTAGCACAGTTCTGAACTAGGCAGTGCCACCTCTTTGTTTCAGCTACCGAAGCCGTGAGTTAAACTCCTTAATTCCGTGTGCCACCTGAAGCAGCCTCACGAGTTGCCTTGACTCTTTGGGACCTGCTGCAGTACCACAGCATTTACTGCCCTAAGGAGAGGAGGCTGTTTGGCAGAGTGTTTCTGTGGCTGACTTCACAGAAGTACTTTGAAACTTGTGTGTAACAATCAGAATTTTGAACCTGGACTGGAAGGTATACTAAGCGGGTTCCTAGATGGTACAAAACTGGGAGGAGCTGCTGACTCCCTCCAAGGCAGAGAGTCCATGTAGAGAGACCTCAGCAAATGGGAGGGCTGGGCAATCACCAACTATAGAATGTTCCACAAGGGAAAGTTCTGGATTCTGCACCTGAAATGGGACAACCCTGGATGTACAGACAGACTGGGAAATGAGGTGCTGGAGAGCAGTGCCACACAAAGGAACCTGGGGGTCCTGGTCAGTGGCAAGTTGAACGTGAGCCAGCAGTGCCCGGGCAGCCAGGAGGGCCAACCCTGTCCTGGGGGCATCAGGCACAGCATGGCCAGCGGGCAAGGGAGGGGACTGTCCTGATCTGCTCTGCACTGGGGCAGCCTCACCTCCAGTGCTGGGGGCAGCTCTGGGTGCCACAGTAGAAAAAAGACATTAAACTAGAGAGAGTATCCAAAGGAGGGCAACAAGGTGGAGGACTTTGTGGAGAAGTCATATGAGGAGCGTTTGAAATCCCTAGGTGTGTTCAGCCTGGAAAAGAGGAGACTGAGAGGAGACCCCATTGCGTCTGCAACTTCCTTGTGAGGGGAAGAGGAGGGGCAGGCACTGATCTCTTCTCTGTGGTGACCAGTGAATGACCTGAATCTGTCTCAAGGGTGGTTTAGGTTGGTTACTGGGGAAAGGGTCTTTACCCAGAGGGTATTTGGGCACTGGAACAGGCTCCTCATGGAGTGGTCACAGCACCAGCCTGACAGAGTTCAGGAAGCATTTGGACAATACTCTCAGGCACAGTGTGACTTTTGAGGATATGGTCCTGTGCAGGGCCAGGAGTTGGACTCTGATCCTTGAGGGTCCCTTCCAAGTCAGGAAACTATATGATTCTGTAATCTTTTCAGGTTATTGATGATTCATGCTGTACAGAGTGCTCTGAGCAGGTTGGACTGTTACTTGCATGCTCAGGTTTCAGCATCTGGAGCGAATTCAGGCTGAAATGAGGTGTGTGCTTTATCTCTCAACCGAATAGACCCAAAATGACTGAGAGAGATACATAGTCTTGTATGTCAAGAAACACTATAGTACGACTTGTATGACTTGAAATAATTCACTAAAATCTTACTAATTACTAATTTAATACTTCTAGTAGATTACTCAAGCCTGCAGTAATAGCCTCAGTTTTAATTGTTCTTTATCACTGATTTATAGCCTTGTTTAATATATTGCGGCAGTTTCATAGATAAGGGTGAATGAGCAAAATACTCTGCATTAAATCTGCCTAGTTTTGACCAATACTGTCTGAATCTGTAGGATTTGTAAACTATTAAAATGTCACAGTTTATTTTAAAATCATTAGTCCCTGAATGCTTGCTGAGTGATGACATGGGAAATATTTATAACTATGCCATAATTTTGGATAAGTATTCTAGAAAGTGAATGCTAAAATTGTGAAATACTACTAGAAATTGTAGAACACTAATTTTTAAAGGAATACTGCTTCTTGAAATAGTAATAATGCAGACCAGCTATCAAGTATGTATCTGGAGGCTTCTGACTATGTGTCAGCAAAGTTAAAATTTTGAGAATTTTTCTTTATTGTATAGTGGCTTCTCTGATACAGACATCTGCTACTGTAAGCATTGCTTAACCAACTACCCATTTACATTTTAAACAATATTTTGAGACACATTTCTAAATTCGTGTCTTGAGCTGTGTATTTTTCAGATTATCATTATTATTATTATCATTTGATAATTTGAAAATAAAATTTGTGCATGATGATTTATCAGCTATTAACCAAAGTAAGTCCTGGGGTAATTCATTACACTATCACTGACATTCTGCAGATCATAATTTAATGGCTGTTTTAAAAAGGGAGAATGTGTATGCTGTTTTGAAATAGCAGCCTGCTGACTGGCCAGGAGCTAGGAATTCTGCTTGGTTGCACGGAGCAGATATTCTATGTTTCCATGAGACTGTGGTTTGTACCAGCTGTGAGGAGTTGTGCTGTTGGCATCCCAAATGGGATGGAGTTTCTTACTTTCTGCAGCCTGGTCTCTCTGCTCCCCATCTTGGATAAAGCAACAGCTGCATCCTCTGGGGATAAAATTCTCTGAAAGGAGCATTACTTTGAATGAGTGAAAGGAAATAAACCAATTAAGATGACAGCCTCTAGCTTCATTTCAGCAAAAAGCAAATTAAGTATAAATGTCTTTGAGCTAGCCTGGTGGGGGAAGTCTTAGAGGTCTTCTCATTCTTCATTACCACACCATTACTGTGGTAGTTTTCCACTTATTTCAATGCAGGGTGGTTTCTCTCCTTTGCCTGGGCTACGTGTGTGTGTTCTAGCTGATGCTCAGTATATCAAGATAAACTGCTTTGCCTGCTCCTTATGGCCCATATGTTCTGTATGGACCCTGTGAAGTAACGGGTTGTGCTTGCAAAGAGAGATGGCTGGCAAAAGTGCCTGAAGAAAATGAGGTTCATTAGTAAATCCCTCAGAAAAGCATACAGATGGGTGCCTGTTGGGGGTTGGATCTGTTTCTTTTGTGTTTGTGGAATTTTTTCCTGGTGGTTTGCTAGGTAACTGATTGCTGGGTACTTTAGGGATACTTGACTTAAACAAAGGAGGCAGCAGGTTTCTCCGGGTGGAACAGCAGTGAAGAGCAGTTTGGTCCGAGGACACCGCTCCGAAAGGACTGGAGTACCAGGGGACCCTGCTTGTTTTCTCTCTCTCTACTGGATTTCTCTCCAGAGGAAGACTGAACACATTTTCTTCACCATCGGACTTTCCTACAGGACTATTTCACTTCATAGAACTGCATTTACTGCTCAAGGAGGATTTCATCTGGACTGCTTTCACCGCCCTGATACCCAGGGTGTCAGGTCACATCCCTGACTCTGTCAGGGCATTTTCTGAGGTTTTGTTGTTTCTTTGTTTTTTGCTTGTCTCTTAGTGCTATTACATTTGTATTTGTCTTTGGTTTGTCTAATATTCCTAGTAAAGAACTGTTATTCCCACTCCCAAATCTTTGCCTGAGAGCCTCCAATTGCAAAATTATAATAATCTGAGGGAGGGGGTTTACATTCTCTATTCAAAGGGAGATTCCAGCTTTTGCTGGCAGGTACCTGTCTTTCAAACCAAGGCAGTGCCCTTGAGTGGGAAGACAAAATGACACATGTAGCTTTTTGAGGAACTAAATGGCAGTATAATTTCCCTCAGATTTGTCCCCTACATGACCAAGACCACAAAGCATTTTTTAAAACTGTCTTTCATGGTATTTTTCTGTGGTAGTATTGACTAAGCTTCTTGCAGAGAGGATGTGCATGTGGGCCACTGGAGAAAAAAAAGCCAATGTCAAGCCATGAAACCACTAGTATTGTGATTTTTGAAATTAGTTTTACCTGCTAGCAGAGCAGAAGAGGAGTGTGTTTGAGGTACTTGTGCAATGCAGATCTTGCTATGAGTTCTTTGGAAAGGGAACACAAGACGATACTCGTTTAGAAGAGTAGCTAGTACTGACACTGGTCATTTTAAACTGGAGTTGCTGAAAGTGCCTTTCTTGTTTCCACACTGAGCATAATTAATATTAGTTGATGTTTTATTTTTGTTGACTCTTACCTGAGTCAGAGTGGGAGAGTCACAAAACACCAGCTGTGTGGTAGCAGCTTTCTGGCAGCTTCGAAACAGAGACCACATCTTGCAGAACATGAAATGACAGCACGTGTTTCTTTCTCCAAAGGTCTGTATACATGTAATGCATATGCCTCTTACTTCTGGGAACAATACTCTTTTTGCAGTCACTATTCCTCCCCTGTAAATGCATACAATTCTAGTCTGAGTTTGGTGTCTGTACTTCTGGGTGATGTTCTTGCATTTGGCTACTTCAGATTGCACTAATGCAAAGTAGATGTCCTTCTGGTGAGGTCACAAATCCAAGTGTTAGTCCCAAGGTTGGTTTTTGTTTGTTATTGTTGGTTTTTTTTTCTCTTTTTTTTTTTTTCTTTTTTTTTTTTTTAATGGAAGGGAAGAGAAGAACAAACTGATAATACTCAAATATATATTGGCAGCTGCATCTGAGGCTTGTTTGCATTGAGAGTACCAAAATGTACTTCAGCCGTAGCTATTTACATGCTTGTAAAGCAATAAGCACATGTTCTGCTGGATGATTCTGTTACATTCCAGCCACAGAAACTCACTGATGTGGGCTTGCAGAAATGGGTAATTCATTTGTTTATTTTGAGAATAGCCTGCTGACCTAGAATCACGTAATTTCTGTTAAAGAACTCCATGTGAACTGTTGCTTTCATTTCCTGTGATGTCTGCTTCATGTGAGACTGAGCATGGGAAGAGAGCAACTTCCAAGGAGTTCCATGAAAGTTTACATGTCCTGGCTCACAGATGAGTACTGTATTTGCAAGACAGGTCTTCACTGTGGTTTTTTCATGTCCTGTTTCTTGAGATTTCCACTTCAGGTTCAAATTTGAGACTCACTTGACACATAGATGGGAATCATAATTGCAGACTAAAGTTAAAATTTTTTGAAGAGTGGATTGAAAAGAAATACTCATCTCCAGCTTTGCAATACAAATTCTGAGTGGGAGTTTCTAGCACATGTAGCTCTTACATCAGTTGAGAAACAGTGTTTGAAGATGGAGGCACATTGTGAAGGAAAGCTTTGTAAGTAGCTGTCACAGAAGCTATTGGGACTAATGTCAAGAGGGGATTGAAGGGAGAAAGGAGAATAAAGTGAGAAACCTGAGCTGAAAGGCAGTAGTTTTGTACAGGTGTGACAAATCCATGAGGCATCTTTAGAACCTGACCCTTGAGGAGCCCACAGGATACTGTCTGCAAGTTCCTGTCTCTCTTAACTTGATGTTTCATAAAAACTTATACCACCTCTTTTGCAGTCATATTTGAATATATGTTAGTGTGTTGCTCACTACCACTGTTTTGAATATTGTCTGTTCTACGAATATGTGGTTTATTTTTCTACAGCTTTTTAGTGCTACAGTAGTTGCATTTTACAGATGTAAAGGGAGGTGGTCATCTGGTCTGACTTCCCTGGATATTATTAACTATGTTGTGTTACTCAATCACTCCTGTATTGAATGCAAAGACTGAATTTTGTTTAAGTGTACCTTTCAAAATGCATCCTTCTTAGACCTGAAGAGATGAAGAAGTTAAAAATCTGCCACAACTAGTTACTTCTTCCAGTGGTTTAATTCATTTGTTCATGTTGTATTGAAGAGGTGGTATGGGATTGAAGAAAAAAACCAACACAGGACATAATAAGAAGACAGCAGTGGAGAATAATGATATTCTAGCAAATACTCCTTTGGCCTACAAGAGAGACTTTATTTTAGCAGAGAGAAGAATGTGAGAAGAAAATGTGATAATGTTATGGAGGAGGTGAATGACATGATAGAAATTGAAAATGCAGTGTGCAAATGCAAATTAAGGCAGCTTCTAGTTTATGGGCAATTTGCTGAATGTTAGCAAAAGTAATTTGGATGGCCTCCCATAGTTCCTTAGGTGTGGAAAGGGCAGTGTGGGAGTTGAAGGATCTGTGTTTTGACTGAGTGAACTTGAGTCAAATTTCTGCTTCTTGCTGGTTCAAGTATTATAATTATCTTAACAAGGAAAGCCTTAAAAGAAAGAGAAAAATTGTATGTACCACATCTGCAGGTAATTTTTCTCTCTTTGGTTATAAGATCAGCATGTACTGTAAGCCAAGGAAATGCTATGTTTTCATTAGCCAATTTTGTTCTTTTGGCTCTACTTTCACAATCCCTTTTTAACATGGGAAATTTAAAACATAAATTACTTTGACTTCTCTACATTTTCAAGAAGTATTTTATTCTTTTTAGTGCAGATTAATTTTTCAGTGGGTCATTGAAGATAATCAATCTTGAAATTTCTCTGTTACTGCTAATCTTCTTTCACGCTTGGAAAAATAACATTCATATTTTATTTTTCCTTTGAACACTTTTGAAGCACTTACGAGCAACAATACCCTTCTAAAACATTTAATGATGTAATGTAGAATAGCTGCTAGTGATTAAAATCAAGACGGTTATAATGGAATATTTACGGGGTAAATTGAAAAGAGACTAACTGGTAAATAGTGGTATAAGAAACATTAAATTCTTCTAGTGGAAAAACATCAGAGAATTGGAATGTAATTTTAGCTTGAGTCTTTTATCAAGTGCGAGCATCTCATTGAAATGTAAATGTCGGCGTGTTGTTTTCGTTTTTTCCTTTAGTTAATGAAATAATAGTTGAAAGGTATTTCAAATTATGCTGTTGTTACATGCTCAACTTAGTGTAGCATGAGTGCTGTGGTCTCTGAAATGGATAGAGCTGTCGTGGCATCCAGACTGTGCTGGTGTTGGGACAGGAGGTAATGGATGCAGTTGAAAACTGATTGCACTTGTCCTGCTCCTGTGGGTCTTCAGCTAGATCAGTTCTTTGCCTGTGTGTCGGTTCAGGCATCTCTGATTTCCTTTGCCTCGCATTATATTCTCGCAATATATTGTATTATATTGGAACTTGTGGACTGTAACATGTACAGAGCCAGGCAATTCCTCCGATATTTTCTTGAAGAAAGGATGTTAAGTACATTGGAAGAGATTTTATTTTACACTATGATTTTCTGCCTGTCTGGACCTTAGGAGGGGATCTAGAAAAGGGCACAATTTCCTTGCTCATGTGAGATGCTGGCTACCAAGTTGATGCGGCAAGTGGTGGGAGGCAGGAGGGGGATGGGCTGCAGGAGCTGTGCTGTCCTGGCTGCAGGCTCCTGCTGCAGTGAGAGACTCAGTGGGCAGGGCTGGGGCTTTGCCCAGTGACTCCGGGCTCGGGCTCTATGGGCTGAAACTGGCACTTGCCCTTGGGCACTGAAGGGGTCGAGCCACCCTGACAGGAGACATCTCTGCTTCCCGTGTCTCGTCTCTGTCTGCTGCTTTAGCTTTTTTCAGGAGCAAAACGCTGCAGCAGCCCTTCTCTCCTGAAGAGGTGACTTTGTAACCTAATTCCTGGTGGATATATATGGTAACTCTGAAAGTACGCACCCAGTGAGATATAGGGGCATTAATGGCAAGGAGTTAAGCATTTAAAGTGGAAAAACAGTACTTGTACTGCTGCTTCCTCTCTCTCAAGTCTGAAGGTAATAAGGAAGCTAGGTGAAATAAAAAGAATCAGCAAATCAAATTTTTCTGCACATATAACTGTGTCTAAAGATTTTACAACTAAAGAATCATTAGCTCTTGTTTTCAGTTAATCATCTGAGCAATGCAGTGCTTCAAAGACATGCTCCCAACTAAATTTGTTCTCATTTTTGCAGCAGGAAGGTTCAAATCTACATTAAAGTATTTTTAGCAAGATTAAATATAAATTCATAAAGATGTTCAGTACATATTTGAGAAGTTAACGCGTGTAGTAACTATTTTAACTTTTAAAACTGAGTTATTGATTTTATTGATTTTAACCCCAGCTGGCAGTTAAACACCTCATAGCCATTTGCCCATTCCACCTTGGTGGAATAGGGGAGAGAATCAGAAGAGTTAAAGTGAAAAAACCTCCTGTGTTGAGATAGAAGATAGTTAAACAGGTAAAACAAAAGCTGTGCTCGCAAGTAAAGCAAACCAAGGAATTCATTTACCACTCCCCACAGGCAGGCAGGTGTTCAGCCATCTCCAGAAGAGAAGGGCTCCATAATGCATGCCAGTGATTTAGGAAGACAAAGACCATCACTGCAAATATCCCCTCTTCCTTCTTGGTCCCTCAGCTTTATATACTGACTGGTTTGGAATATCTTTGGTCACTTGGGTTCAGCTGTCCTGGCTGTTTCCCCTCCCAACTCCTTGTGCACTCCCAACCCACTCGCTGGTGGGCTGGGGTGTGAGGCAGGAAAGGCCTGCAAACCATGCTCAGCAGTAACTAAAACATCTCTGTGTTACCAACTGTTTCCAGTACAAATCAAAAAAATAACCCCATACTACCTACTGTGGAAAAAATTAATTCTACTCCAGTCAAAAGCAGCACACCAGGCTAAAAATGTTGCCACAAAATCAGTGAAATAGTATTTAATTTCTGAAAGCCACAACTACTAAATCTGTTTCAGGAGTGAACCCAAACTTCATATTCTTAATTCTCTTACACTTTTCATCAATTCCCTTAGAATGCCATCCTCCTTGAAATGTGGTGGGCAGACGTTTGTGATTCACACAAAAAGTGCCATATGTTGCTGAAAGCTGTATATACATTTGGAAAGAGGTGTGAAGCTCTCAGAGCTCAACACTGCCTTTATAGAAGTCACTGGCCAGAGTTAACCTTGAGAATGTTTAATGAGGTGGCTCGAAATAAGAACAAACCAGTTGTTAAGATAAGGGTGACTTGAAGTTTTTCCCAAGTATAGCTCTGTGTTTGGGCATGATGATATTAATGTATGGTGACTCAAGTTCTTCAGTCATGAGAGCTTATATAGTGGTTAAGGACATTTAAGGTGATGGGAGAAACCAGGTTATTTCTGACTATAAAGCTGTAACTTGTTTGTTTTCCTCTGTTTGGTTTGTTTACTCTCAGAAAATTCTATGAGCTCAATTTCTATGCTGTGTAAAAATATCTTTTTTTTTTTTTTTTGTTTACACATAGGTTACTTAAAATTCATTGAGCAGTTCTGTGTACTTTAATGTCTGGTATTTGTGAGCTGGGTCTTTGCATTTGCAAAATGACAGAAAACTGTTGAAGGTGAAAGCTTATGTCTCATGATAATCTATAATGTGAGTTTGAACTGCACATTCAGGCTTCTTAAACTGACTTTTTTATTTACTATTTCTGTATATAACAAGGAAAAGCTTTATGTTTTATCTTTGGAGTTCTCTGAAATCTCTCTTGCTTAAATCAGTGACTTATGACTGAGATTCACTGTCCTGAGACAAATTTCTGCTCTTCTCCTCTGTTCAGACAAAGGCTGATAGATAGCCCTAAACTGCTCTTGTTGGTGGTTATAGAATAAACTTATTTTTGTACATGAGCTGTGCCTCACTTTGTGTTCCCTTCTCTCATACTACATTTATGTTGGTTTTGTTATTGCTGACTCAGTCACAAATGCAGGAATTAGCTGACATGGGAGAGAGAATTTCTCACCAGTCAGTCGTCTTTGTGCAGAAAGATAAATCTGTGGATTTTGCCAGTCTTGTATTTAGTCTGAATGTTCGTCGTCAGCTTTTCAGGAGAGTGAGTTGATACCATACTGCGCTCATTCTTACACGTAAGCAAGGCTGAATGCAAAGGTTTCCTATTCATTCCGAACAGTTAGGAGTTCCTGAACCACTCTGCAGAAATTACTGTAACATAAGCAATCCGCCTTACCTTCAGGTGTACATTGAGAAGTGGAGGATATGGCTGTATGTAGTAGTGAGTAGCTAGACTTGAAGAAATCCAGCTCATCCCTTTTGGGCCATTCAACCAATGAGATTTCCTTCACTGTATGTGGTTGTGGTTAGTAGAACCACAGTTAGTAGCTGGAACTTCTGCAGATCCCCACTGTGTGCCAGGAGCAGCAGAAGTCACCTACCTGTTGCTAAGCATTAGCTCTAATTACTCACAGGGACAGAAGGGATTTGAGTTCTTTGGTTTTGTTTTGTTCAAGGCAAATTTCAGAGAAGTTATTAATAACCAAAAGGCATATATAGTAATGATAAAAGAAAAAGTATGTAGGGATAATAGACTTCAAGAGAGAAGGCAAAATCACAATGTTACTCAAACAGAAATGGGACCTTACCAGTGGCAATTAGAATTCTTTAGTTCTTTGGAGACATGAGCTAATTTAAAATGTGTGAATTGTTAATACTTCACCTTTTTACTGTATTCCTTACTTTGTGTTGGATATGCTAATGGCTGTTAAGCCAGAGAAAACCTACCTTCTGTTTTATCAGAAAGCTGCTACAGTTGTTAGACATTACTTTATGAACATCTGTCACTTTTAATATTGAGTTGGCAACCCCCCAAATTGTTAATGAATAAATGAATTCTAAGATCTGAATGGGTTGTGCTTGTATTGGAAAGCTTTGGTGGCTAGCTACATACATAACAGGCATCACTTGTAAATACTGGGTCTAGACTAATTAGGTTGTTCTAATAGATGGGTTGTTGATGAAAGCACTTCAAACTTTAGTTGAAAGAATCTTCAAAGAAACAGCAACAACAACAAAACCCTATCCAAGAACTCCCTCTTGAGCTTCAAATCAAGAAGTGTTGCTAATCCCAGCTGTGTAGTCAGAGTAATGTGCCAGCTGTCCCAGACCTGCATTTGACAGCTGACTGCTGTAGGCAGAGTGACAAGTTGTAGACAACTGTAGAGACAATTTTTGATAATGTCTGGGGTGGGGGGGAAAGTGCATAAAACTTTTTTTTTTTTATGGTTATTTAGCACAGAATGAGGAAACACTGAGACAACAGCAGCATCCTTTACTCTCCACACAGGTATTAGCAAACTGAGTGCATCCAAATGCTGCCTTGAATAAGTGTCATTTTTTGGCAGATGAACTGTTCAGTTCTTGAAGCTACAAAAAGGGTTATTACTTTTTTTCCAGTGTTTTTAAAGGCATTGCAATGCATGGGTTAAGATGGATAAAATTTTTGGGTAGACACAGAGGTGAAAAAAGGTAACTGCTTGAGAAGGAGAGAAAATTTGCTTTAACAAGTGTTAGAGGCCTTTCTGCATGGCCTAGAGCAGGTCAGCAAATCCTTCTGGCCCTTTTGCAAAGTATCTAATGTATGTGCTAAAGCTTGGATGGTTATTTCTCTAAGTGCGTTCACAGATGATTAGAGGGATGAAGCACCTTTCCTGTGAGGAAAGGCTGAGAGAACTGGGTTTGCTCAGCTTGGAGAAGAGAAGGCATGGGGTACCCTACCTGTGGCCTTCCAGTTCGTAAAGGGGGCCTACAAGAAAGCTGGAGAGAAACTATTTTCAAGAGCGTGTAGTGACAGGACAAGGGGGAATGGATTCATACTAAAAGAGGGGTAGGTTTAGATTAGATACTAGGGAAAAAAAAATCTTCCTGGAAAGGATTGTTAAGCATTGGAACAGGCTGCTCAAGGAAATGGTGGAGTCACCGTCTCTGGAGGTATTTAAAAGGCATCTCAATGAGGCACTTGGGGACATGGTTCAGTGGTGGGCCTGCCAGTACTGGGTTAATGGTTGAACTCGATGTTCAAGGTCTTTTCCAACCTAAATGATTCTTTGGTTCTATAAATCAGGTTCATAAATCAGCTCTGTGACAAAGGCTGCAGTACTGCAACTTATATAGCAAATAAAAATAATACCTTGGTCTTGGCAACTGGAATGCTCAGAAATTGGAAAACCAGTCTGATCTTACATTCTTAAATGGAGAGGCTGACAGACTGCTGCATGTGCACTGACTTCTGCTAGACTCTTTAGCACTCAAAGAAAGTATGCTTGTATGTGAATAGCTTGAAATCTGAAAGCTCCTCTCTCTCTCTAAACAGTGTCAACTGCCCAAAAAGGACTCAGGACTTTCTCAGAAGATGTTTATTCTTGGTGCATGAATTTGCATCTTAGCCTTGTTCAGCTAATTTGATCTGTGTCCCATGATTTTGAAATAGAATGGTATTTGCATCTGAAACAGGAAAGTTTAAACGTGATATCTAAATAAAATAATATCAAAAGTGTGATTATTCTCACTTCAGTCCTCCTCAATGGCTGTGGTAGCAGATAGCTTAAAGCAACTATGGGTGCATTTCCTTGCATTCACTTGAATGTGAAGATGCGCTTCAAATAACTCAAAAGTTTTAAAGTACTTTGCATGTTCAGATTTTTAGGAAGTAATGGAGTTTGTAATTTTGTAGTTTATGAAGACTGCATGAGTATACTTGTCTTGGCAATGTGTCCCAAGAGATCCTTTATTATTTCTTGAATGACAATGTAAGTGCAGCGCTCAGCCATCCCTGATGAGTGGGCTGAGCGTGTGACTGGGGAACAAAGCTGTTACTGACAACCTGTTCCCTTTAGGTTTGTCTAGGGCAGTAAATAAAAGTTACATAATTTGCATAAGCCTATTAAGTGATATTCTCAAGGGGAATAACAGTAATTTCTAATGCTGTTTTCAGTGCTGACAGTTGATCCATTTAAAAATTAGATACTGAGGAGGATTCCAGTGAAAGGAAAAGGTGGAATGGTTTGTGGCTGTGCCACAGCAAGGTCAGGAAGATACAGAAAAATGTGAGTCCTTCTGTGAGCAGTGAGTGCCCAGTCTTATATGTTGTCTGGAGTGAATGGAAAAAATCAAGCTAGACCAGTACAGTTGTTTGAAGAATAAGGTAATTTCAGAGATTTAAATGCAGGCAGAAAGAGATTAATAAGCACAGCGTAAATTCAATGCAACTATCTGTTTTAAGCTAAAAGTATACAGATGCTTGTTTTTCTGCATGAAATGAGACAAAATTTATCTCAATGAAATTGAACATATGTTATTTGCACTGGGTTGTTTAAATCTGTTTCACAACAAACATTTATTGGAGCCAATCAAATTTGTGTGGAGGAAAAAACACTTGTGGTCTGTGATGTTTCTTGGAGTGGCATATTGCAAAAGTTCACTACATCATCCTTGTAAAATAGAAAGCTTCTGTATGCTGTCTATTTAAAAAGGGACTTGTAGAGTAACTTGAGTTGGTAAAAGTATGAAAAGATAAAAGTAAACTTTTCTTTAAATCTTCATGGCATTGTTTTTAGTTTTTCATTTAGGTTTTCCCTATGCAAGTCCTTACTTTGTGTTACCTTACCGTTCAAGAGGGTGATTCTATGGTATGGTTGGCCAAAGTTTCAGTGTGATTCTGTCTCCCAAAAGTAAAAATTATTTGTTGATAAGCACAGTTACGGAATAAGTATATAAAAATCCTCCCTCTTTGTTCTGAGATGGAAAATGAGTGTATCCTGGATAGTGGGAATGCCAATATGCTCTCCAAATACAGCTTTAATGTTTGTCTAGGATATTTCAGGGGCAAATGTTCAGTTTTTGTTGTCTCTTTACACAAATGTGTAAAAGCGTTTTTGGTACAAGTAGTTTTTAAAAACGTTGACTGGTGTAGAAAAGTGAGGTCTAGAGAAGAAAAGGGAGAAGATTTGTACTGTATTAAGCCTCTTCATTATTCTGAAAAAATATTTGTCATAGCTTAAAAAGCAGATTTTAATTTGCAGAATAGACAGTGTTATTCAAAGTCAACACTGGATTGTGTTCCTAGGGTTTGAGACTATTATTTTATTAATGCCATGTAATTAAAATGGCAAATGGAAAATTAGACCTTGGCATTTGGGAGTAGTTGTATTGATATATTCCATGATATATTTTACGTGCTTATCCAGCCTGCAAGTGTGCATAACTTCTTAGACTTTTGGCTATTTCTTGAAACTTAAATTAGTGAAAGCTTTTATGTATTATGGAACAGTAGTAGTAGGTATTGACTTTGTGATAATGGTTCAAACTATAATTATCTTTGGTCTTTTCACGCATTGTGAAATATTTGCATAAGGGTCACAGAAATCTTTAGCAAGTACAATGTATATTTGTTGAGTACTTTCTGATTTAAAAATGTGGTGCTTTTATGCCCAGAATTAACAGATCCGGTTATTGTTGCAGCAAGTTTTCAGTTCCGTGCCAGTAAAGCCAGCAGCTTTCATTAGATGTTGCACTGCAGTCAGTAGGATTGTAGTTTGTCATTTGGGACTGCTTTGGTTTCAGCATGGAAATTCTTGCAGCAGGAGGAGCTCTAGACTCTGCCAGTGTGCCAGCCTAGCTAAGGTTTGCCTGCTGTCTTAAATGGAAGCATTGTTGGGACAAAGGATTTCATTCTTTTAAGCACTTGCTTGATCTCTGCTGGAGTTCTCAGGGCTGTACAGTATCAAGGTAAAATCTTTTTAAAAGTGAGTATTTTGAGAACAATCAATTTGGTGGTCAAGCAGTCCCTGGAACAACGTCCCCCACTGCTGGATATCTTCAAGAGGTGGCTGGACAGTCTGCTAGATAATCTCATGTTGGCTCCCTTTCCCATGAGAAGAGGTTGGACCAGATAATCTTTTGAAGTCTTTCCTGATTCTCTTTTGATGTGGTTATGTGACAAATTTTTAATACTCCTGATGGATAGGTGTGTACACTGAGGAGCTTCAGGAGTATCCAGAAGTGAGGGCACCCAGGCATCTGCTGTTCAGTGCAATGACTTCAGGTTGCAGCACAGCCATCACTGCTGGATGCCTCACATGCTCGACGGTGAGCTTCTGATTTCTGGTCTGGCACTTCAGGATAAAGCAGTACACTTTGAGAAGCCAAAAACCATATAGTTACACTTGGCAAAAATTCTTGAGCTGATGACTGAAGTGCTGTATACATTATTGTGGCATGAACATGGCAGCACAGCCAACCTCAAACTGTCCTGAGCTGAGACACCTCGGTCCCCAGTCATTAAGAGCCTGATAAGAAAAAGTGAGCAAGCCTGACACACAGGCTTGCTCTGGAGTTATTTGATCCTTCATCTCCTCTATTGCAGGGATGCAGGAAAAAGCAAATATTACTGCTGTTTTCAAAAGGGTTCTGGAGTGGGTTTTAGAATTACAGAGTTGCTCTTTTTTTCTTGACTTAGTGTCCAGTTTCTAGTTGAAATTCAAACTGGTGCAGACAGCTGTGCATACTGGTTTAGATGTAGGTGCAAATGCTTGAGTTCAGATTGTAGAGTTAAATTTAGGGACCAGAATTTTGATTAGTTTCAGGTTGTCATTTTTCCCATGGCTTAAGTACTGTGCTGTCTTTAGGAGACTGGGGGGAAGTGGTGAGTATATTTTAAAAAAAGTCTCCCCAAAGCTTTAAGAATTATTGGGCTGCCCCTAAAATAGAGTAGAAATTGTTGTATTTTTAAATGAAAACATCAAAAGAAATTACTTCTGCTCTTTCAAAGAGGTTCAGGGAAGATAGGAGTAGTTAAATTTCAAAGTTGTTTTGAAGCTGGTTAATTAAAAGTATCTGTAAGGTAGATGTTGACACTTTTTAAAAGAGTCTTCATACCTGTACATATTTTATTCTTTTCAATACAGTGCTTTGAAATATTTTTGTGCAAAGGAAGTTTTTTTAAAAAAGGAGATTTTCTTAGGATTTCTTGAGATTGCATAGATTTCAGAACCAAGCTGGAATGATTTGCTTATTCTGTAAAGTGACACACATGACTGTAGAAGAGTGGTTGAAAAAACCTGAAGTACTCATAATAAATCTGTGAAGTTAATTTTGTCTAACAATTTACTTGAAGGAATGGTATACCATTAAAACGTGGGGCTGAAGACATTTTTCATTCTGCTTATGATGAGTCTTCCCTTTGTTGATGTTAAATAGTGTAACGTAGTCTGCTTTGATTTCCTTTATTCCCCAGAACAATTAGAACAAAATGTTTTGCGGGGTCAGTGCTGTGTTGATTCTGTAGAACACTTACCTGTCCCTGCGTTGAGTCAACAAACTTAAGAACCAATTCAAGAGCCCTATACTGTACTTAACTTTGAAGGCAAATTGTGCTTTTTAAGTGCTGCTGTATTTGTTCTGAGGAGTTTTTCAAGTGGTACTTCAGTGTTTTAGAGAGATACTTAAAGCTACTGTAGAATCATACAGGTTTGATTGTATTTTCAGAGCACCTAGTGAAATTTCTCTCCCTGTAAATGATGCCTTTATTGTAAGAGAATTGAAATGATAGAGCCAGGGTGGGTCCTTAGAGAAATTCCCAGACCCTCAAGTTCATTGCAGACCAAGAACTACTGTCTTAAAATGCCATTCTTGATTTTAAACCTTCTCCTCTCCCCTAATGAACCTAGAGACATGAATTGGACAGTTTATTTAATTTGCCTTTAGCTGTATCTGTTTAAGAAGTAGCAGAAAAATCTTTTGCGTAAATGAAAACAAATACTGGTTTGCATGCCCTGAACCTGTGTCGCTGTATGCAAGTTGCTGCCTGAGTAGCATAATATGTGTTTAATTTGGGGCCTTTTCAACTCATAAATATTGAAAACCTAGCTGAAATTAAATTAAATGTTTGGAAGTTTAACTGTACAAAATGAAACTTAAAACTAGTTGTTATGATTTCTTAATTAGATGAAAATATGCTTTCATTACAAAGAAATTGTTTTGAATAGAAGTTATTGATATTTAAAAAGATGACAAGCTGAAGGAAAAACTGTGGACTTTTGATATACATTCTTGGTTTTCCTTCTTCAGTCTGGAGCTTTTAATGAATTAAAAAAATGTTTTTTTTATCTTCTTCTTCTTGCTGTTTGTCAAGAGGAGATGATTAACACTGAAATCCATACATGCGTGTGTGTATCTATATAGATACAGATATATATATGTGTGTGTGTTTATGTGTGTGTATATGTTATGAAAGCTAAGGGATCTTTCTCAGATATTGGTTGTATAAACAGATTCTGGAGGCCAGTGCTTGCCTGGCCGTTCTCCATTACAGGATGTTCATGTGTAATCTGATTAAGCTTCAAAATATTTAATTTGAATTATGTTTTTCTGACTATATGACATGTTTTATATAGGCAAAATATAAATGGAAGAGTGGGAGTCTGACAAAGTACACTGTGCCTATAAAAAACACACCGGGAATTTTAATAACCTGAAATGCTCTTCTTACTTGGTATTAGGAAAAATGTCATCTTTAAACATCCAGTCCTTAAGACCATTTCTGAGCATTCATGCTTGCTATCTACCTGTTCCAGGATTGCTTTGTTTTCTTGGGAATTATCTACTGTGTCAGGAACCTGCTTAATCAAGATCTAATAAGGGCATGTGCTAACAAATTTGGTTAATTGTAGATATATCACTATCAGCCTTTCTGGCAGGGCACCCCAGTAACACCCATGTGTTTCACTCATCACAGAATTGTTAGGGTTGGAAGAGACCTCTGGAGATCATATAGTTCAATCTCTCTGCCAAGGCAGGGTTATCTAGAGCAGGTTACACAGGAACATATCCAGGTGGGTTTGGAATGTCTCATGTCTCCAGAGAGGGACACTACATGCATGACCTTCCTGGGCAGCCTATTGATGTATGAATAAATTCCATCTCTAGTGTATTGTCTTTGGTTCTCCAAAATCATCTGCTTCTATTTTGTTTGGTATCCAATATCAGATACTTCAGGAGTCCTAATTCATGTTCATGGGGTGGATTTTGTGATGAGCCAAGTGATTATGGATTAGTTTCATGGGAACTAGTGTTGCAGTTGGAAGAATAAACTTTGTCAGCAGGTTGCAAGTCTTTTTTTGGTGTGTGCATGAATTTGGCTAGCAAATACTGTGTGATGCTTTCAGTGGTCTCCAGCCCTTAAATGATTGTTTCCACTAAAATATAGATCACTATGTTAACACTTTCTCCCATATGTGACAGCATGTAGGCGGGCTGTGTTCTGCCGAAGACTGTATACCAAGCTGGCACTGCGAGGGGACAAGTGGGGACGTATGAACTGGCAAGACATTAAAAATCAGTGAAATCTGTTGTCTTATTTCTTCCTGATGGAGTGGAAGAACAGAGTAATCTGTGGCTGTGGCTGCAGAGGCAAGCAGTGCAATGCAGTAAGAGGGGATCTGCAGAGTGAACCCCTTGTTTACCCCACATTCATGTGGGGTTTAATGCTGGGGTTGATGCAGTCTATTCCTGCCCATAGGCAGTCAGAGCATGTAAGGTGCACTCTTAGGAGTGCGTCTGAAAGTCTTGTTTCATCCAAACTGAACCCATTTCGTGCGCTCTGAGACTGCTGTAGTGTGCCCACCAAAACATAATAGATAGGAATGATCAGACACACTCTGTAATGCTGGTGGTCTATTTTTTGGTTTACTTTAGGTCTTACTTTTTTTAGTACATATTTTTTTGGTTTTTGTCCTCTCTTCTTTTTACTTACTATCACTGATGTTTATTCAGTGTGAAATGCCGTGATATACCATATCAATTTCCTTCATTCTTAGCAGAGTATAAATTAGAGGAGCATGTGTTTATGGATGCCCACAAATATGTATGCCCATACTTACAGTGAACAGTTTGCATGTCAGTAGTCTGATACACTTACAGTCTGGAACCAGTAGAGTCCTGGCAGTGATTAAGGAAGGCATGCAGGATGGAGGGGTGTCCCTGTATAACTGATTGGCGGTGTACACTTGATAATGTCTTTCTTGCACTGAAAGTAGCTCTGAGTGTTGTCCTCTTCAGCTCAGTGTTGTAACTGCGTTACTCAGGACCAGGTTGCCTTCCTTTCCCTGCAAACAAAGGAGTGCACTGTGTTTAGTAGACAGGCTTTGGAGGAATTTCTGCATTAGTCCTTGCCTTATGAGATTACTTCAAGCAGTGGGATATACTGTCTTCTAAGCATACTGTTCTCTCTTACAAGGTCAGTGTCTTTTCACTGCACGTTTATGCAGTTAGTACTGCAGTTCTCATTTTTGATCTTGAGATGCTACTGAAATGTGACTTCTACTTCAAAGGAGACAAGGATTTATAATTGTTTGCTCTAATTTGCTTATGAGTCTTCAAATGTATAATTTGAATACCCAAAGCTCCTATTAGATATTCAGTTGAATTTCTTTTCTTGAAGCTCTTAAAACAAAAGACTGGGATCATGAATGAAAAATGGTTTCACAGCACGCCCAGCAGCAATCAGTGCATCCAGAAGCGGGGCTTACAGTATACACTTAACTTTGAACAATCCACACCAGTGTGTTTCATGGAGTTTAAGCATCCACAGCAATGTGAAATGCTTATACTTCTCCAGCTGTGTGTGTGACTGTCCAAGAGTGTAGCTGACACTGTCTGGTGGTATCAGCCAAATGGCAGTCATCTGCAAGGTTGGCCACTAATGGGATTCTGAGAACTAAGCAGTTGGTTTTCAGTATCTTACTTGAGGATTTGTTAGGATCAAACGAAACTATCTAGTCGGGTCAAGCATTTGATCTTTCATGCAGGACTGTTTGTCATTGCTGGTGATTGGGGAAAAAAGCAGGAAGCGTTTCTACAACCAGTAGCTCCAGACAACACAACAGTTGCAGTGATAAGAGAGAGCTCCTTAAGCTCTTCTTTAGTACTAAATTCTGCCACAGGTTTTCCAGAGAGGATAGAGCAGATGATGTCACTTTTCTCCTTCTTGAAATATAGGTATACCACCAAAGGGAAGGGAGAAATCAAATCTCTGGTTCTGGACAGCAACAAAACATTCCAAATGTTACTAACTATCTGATGCAGTTTTAAAAATACCATTGTTTGAATTTATTAGTTCTAGATTGAATTTAATAGTTCTACAAATTAAATTTACTGTACAAAAAAGGTTTATTTTTAGAATACAGCTAGAAGGCAAGAAGATTCAAGTATCAGATCTGTGTTGAAACAATGCTGGGTCTGTCAAGTCTTCATATCCTTATCTCTCTTCCTGAATAGAACTGTTATTTCTACTCTGCAAGGTCACACTGAATTCTCTGTCACCTTATTCATCACTAAACAGTCCTTTGAAATTTTTTCCTTCATGTAATTTCTTTTTTATAACTCCTTCCTGTGTTTTGGTTGAAGTTCATGGATTTGCAGCATATTTGTAATGGGCTGTTGCAACCTAAAACAGTTTTATCATCTTGGAAAATTTTTTAAGGAATACAGTCTTGGAATGGACTCAGCTTTCAGGATTCAGGTTTCTATGTTTCCATATAGAATCAACATAATCTCCTTTTTCTGCTTTACATAATTGTTTTTTATTTTATGTGTAAATTATATCTACCTGTTCCTGTGCAGGCTTTATTTTTAAATCTAAATAACAGGAACTTCCTACTTACTCTTTAAATTTTAGGGGCATATTGTTTGATTCTAAGTTGCGTGAGTGAGAGTTTTTTAGAGGATTTATAATCTTACCCTGATCCTTGTGGTCTATTTAATATATAGGATTTGTGTTGCTTTATTCTGTATCTCTTGCAAAGGGTCCATGTCTCTGAGGCAAGATGATTGGAGCAGATGTAGCTATCAGAATGCAGTGTATCATGAATAAAGATATTGATTAGTTTTCTGTTTTGTTCTTGATTTATTCTCCTTTTTGATTGCACATAAGTGGTTAGCTCATGTTTGAAAATTTATGCACAGTAATTTGGGATCTTTAAGGGGTGATATAGGTAAAGTTCATTAGTGTGTGAATAGTGCCAAATAGCCATTTTTCTGCATTAATTTGTGTTATCTGTTACTCAGTACATCATTCTGTTTTCAAGTTCAGTATCACTGTGACTCTTCTCAGTAAGTTTGTTGTTGACAGATTTTTCTAACCCAGTTATTCACCCTTGCTTCAAAATTTCTTGGGAATGTGTGGAGCATTATAAATCTTAACTGAAATTCTTGGCAGTTCCTGTTAGCAACCCACTTTGTGAGAAGTGTCTTTCACTCTTATATAAATTAACGCTTTATCAGTGTATAAGGGGGTCTGCCCTCTTATACTGCAGTTTTTCATCCTATAATGGTTTTTCCTGGTCTTTCCAGCTGCTGCTGCTTCTCTGATCTTGTTCCTCATCAAATATAGTTATAACACAGTCTTTGTGCAAAAGCAAGTAATTTGAATTTTGAAGAGTAGAGCCGCGACTAATATTTCAGTTGCCAGAGTGATGGATGTGGGTGGTGGGCAGCTGGGCTGCAGAGCCAGCGGGATGCAGATGCTGACTCCTCTTAGAGAAGCAGCTGCAAAAGGGTGCTGGGCTGTGCCAGGAAAAGCCAGGCTGGGTGGAGCCTTTTGGGAGGAATTCACTGAGCAAGACTGGAGGTAAGTAATCCTAACTGGAGTCACATAATCCCCAGGTGAAAGCCTGAAGATGGGCATCAAGGTTCAGCTCCTCGCCTTGTGTGATTTCCCACTTTTCTTGTGCTTTTCTATTAAAAACAAGCTGGTAGGACTTCATTTTGTCAGCAGTTCATTTGTCCCTCCAACTGTTCAGGTTTCCATACCTTTCCATGGATGATTTTTGGCTTTTTCTTTTTTTTTTTCTTACATTATGTTTAGGGAGTCTCAAATCACACAGTGGCAACTGCTGGTGGTGTTTCAGGAGGTTCAGTCACAGGCTACTTATGCTGTCATTTGCTTGTGCTGCCCACGAGCCTTTTTAGGCTGTGCTTAAGGGATGTGTAACCTCCTCTACAGTCCTGCTCTTATGATTGCAGTAACACCTCTGTGCTGTCTTCAGTACAGCTAGATGACTTGTGGCCAGATTACACCAGTGTCTCTTCAATTTAAGTAGTGATTTTCCATGTGGTGTTGTATCAAAAGCTTTATTGAACAAAAGTAGTTTATGCATTTCTGTTCTTAAACCAATTTCTTTGATAGCTAAAAGAGTATGGGTTTGGCCTGGCATCTTTGGTCAACCCATGCTGAATCTTGTTCTGTTTTGTATTTTTTTTGTCTTTTGTTTCTGTTTCCACCAAATGTTGTTTCAGATCCTTTCATCCCACTGAGTCAGCTGGTGATAGTTGCTCTTTTTTTCCTGGACTCTGTATGTGACTATGCTGTATTGTTTTGAAAGCACACTCTGATATTCTGTAATCCTGTATTCTTTCTACCTGTGTAACAACTCCACTATTATTGTTTTTGCTGTATATGCAGTCATAGGAATCAGTTTGATTTCAGTCCTATTATCTCACTTGTATGATGTTATTTTCTCACTTGGATCCCTGTTTTGGCTACTTGCAGGGTTCCTGGTAAGTTGTCTTGTAATGGTTATTTATTCAGGAATCTCTATGGTCCTACAGGCTTGGTTTTGCTTAGATTTATATTTTTAAGAATTTCACACCTCCTGGTAAACCATCTTCTCTAATGAAGCTGACCTGTCCTCCAGCTGGTCTCCAGTTGCTTAATTTCTCAGCCAGCCCTTTTGGGGATTGAACTTTTCATGCTCAGAGTATCCAAGGCAGTAGGTGCTGTAGTTTGTGACACTAATAGTCCACATCTGGGGAGTGCATGTAGGTCCAGAGACAATGGAGAGAATGAAATGCCATCTCCAGGGACTTCAGGCCAGATTTAACTCTGTGGGTAGTATTTGCAGTTCCCAAAAAACTGCTTTCCTAAAGTGCAAACTTACAGATTTTAATTCCACTGTTATTTGGGTCTTATTTCTTTAGCATATTTCAACAGGAGTGTGCCTTGCTTTTCCTTTGAGCTTTCTGTAGCACCTGGTGAACAGAAAATAAGATTTTTTTTTCAGGTCTGTTTAATATCAGACATTATTGACCATTAGTGTCAAGGATGTCAATAAAAAACCCCAAATAACAAGAAAAGAACATTCAGCAGGAAAATGATGAACTCTGAGTTCTTGTGATAAATCAATCAATCAATCTTTATTTCACACAGCCATGAAATAGCATAATATACTTAATCCCAAACTCTGTAGGAATTTTCGGCTGGTTTTGTTTATTGCTTATTTGATTTCATAGACCTATTTTCTGTTTTGTCAGACTATGGAAATAAAAACATGGGAAACAACCATTGTAGCTGCTATAAGCAAGTAAGCATTTTTATCATTGGTGGTACACACGTAAACATTCAAATCTGCTTTTAACAGATCATGAATCTCTGTGTTGCAAATGAATGAAGAAATATTTAACTTTCTGTTTATCTCCTCTGGTGCGACTCCTTATACTCTGTGTATTTCTGTCTCAATCCATGTGCCTTTAACCTTTTGGGTGCCTCTCACATTTGTTTGCCCATTTGTTTACCACCAACCTAGCTCTTTTTTTAAAATAACCTTCCTGTATAGAAAACTGAAAAGTCTTTCAGTAAAGATTGTTTTACAGTTTTGCACTGTACTGCTGTGTTGCTTTTGAAAAAAGAGGCTTTTTTCCTTTTTTTTTTCTTCTTGCCACATTTCCTGCCTGTGGAAGTTGATTTGGTATCTTCTGAGCTGCTCTGCTGCTCTGTGGTGCTACATCTTAATTTTGTTCCCTTTTTGATTGGACTGTATTAAATTGATTTTATTTCCTTTTTATTCTTCATCCCTCCTATCATTTTGTATCTTTTTCCTGTTTCACTGGGGTAAACTCCTGCTTAAAAGAATTTTAAAAGTCATGATTCTAAGAAATAATAGCACTATAAATAGTATATACAGAAGTAGAAAACAAGCAAATGCATGAAATGTTTTTGGGGTAAATTAATTTTTAGAGAATGAAAGGAAATTTCAGAATATGCTTGTTTAGAATAATGCATTTTAGTTGTTCTTTTTCCAGATGGCTTTTATTCTCAGAAGTTGCTATTTGTCTGCTGTGCTTTTTATTTACTGTGTTATGTAACCTCCATTTGATGAAATTTGCATTTCTGCCTTCATGAATATATTATTTTTCAGAAACATTTTGAGTCAATGAAAAACCTTATTAAAATATCTATTTATTTAGGAAATACATTGCTGGAGGCTCCAGAAGAAACAATACCCTAGAATTTTTAAGCTTTGGTATGTCTGAAGTATTTATTGCTTTAACAGAAACTGAACAGAGAAGTGGAATAATAGGATATTAAATTTGCAGTCAGAATAAAAATAGCTTTACAGATATAATTTGAAAGAAATCTAAAATATTAGAGTAAATAGTCCCACTATCTCAACTTTCATTAAATGATGTACAGGCAAAGACAGTAATGGATTTTGACTCTTCCTCAGTCAGAGGTTAGCAGTTTGCATTTGAAAAAAAAAAAAACTGATATAAAGGCTTAATGCTTGCAGTTTCCTTTTTAACTGCTTATTAAAACAACTGATCAAATGCTTTCTATGAGATTTGTTGCTTGCTTTCATCTGTCCTAGCCATGTATTTCACTAATTTAGAGTGATATTTTAGCAGAGTGATTTGGTAATGGCTCATCAATAAGGCAGTGTCTGATCTGGACATAACAGTTCAGTATTTGATGTTGTGTTTTCTCATATAGCACAGCATCCAGGACACAGCTAATGAGGGCTTGTAAACAGTAAAGGAGTTTGGGACACAAAGGATATGTGCTGCTTTACAGAGGTGCTCACCCAGTGGCCCAGTAAATGAGAATTTTCTCTGCAGACTGCAACTACTGCCAAATAGCGACAGAGAAACTGTGGGCGATGAGCACTTACTCTAATTGCAACACTGACAATGAGGAAGCAACAGGGTAAAAATAAACCCCTCATACTTCACTGGGCCTTCCATTACTGTAGCATTGGAGATTCTTGTATTTTATGAGTTAAGGGAATCTTCTGTCCACGCATACTTGGGGCTGAGTCCAGTAGTGAAACATTTCAGCTCCAAAAATTACTGGTTCCTGAGTTTCGTTCTGTGAACCAGCACTAATCCCTGATGTTAATGGAATAAGGCAAACTGAACACTAAGTGGTGCTGAAGAAAGTGAAGAGGCAAAATAATGAAAACAATAGTCTGTCTTGAGTTCTTTAGATTAGTAGTTCCTATTCTACAATGTAATGTAAAAGATTTGCATTTGAAAGCAAGGGAGCACTAAATACCTGTTTTCTTTACTAACTAACTAAAAAAATATAACACATGATTTGTGAATGTTAATAATGTACATTTTAAATGGTCTGTGCACAGTCCTGATTAAATGTGATCTATATTTTGTTTAGCATAGATTATAAAATCTCTAATTAAATGCTGGGACTTTGTTGCACTAAGCACTTAACATACTACATATATACTGTAGCAGAACTGCTGGTTTAAGGTGAGAAAACAGGTGGGCACAGAAGACAGATGGGGAAACACAAGGTGATAAAGACAATTATGGGGGTTGTAATAAGCTGCAATTGCTATTTACCATCTGCCCAGCTACGGAGAGAAAATTTGTAATTCCGTTTTTTTGTTGTTGTGCACTATTTTTTCATTTTGCCTTAAGGATGCAGCAGTGCACGTCCATATATAGTTATATATATACCTGATCAGTGTTGATTGGTAAACATTATTATTATTATAGTGACAGAGAATTGTTCCTCAGCTTTCATCTGCATTCAGCACCTTGATTTGTAGGTGTTTGAGATCTTGCTGGAATTACAGTTGGTAAGAGGGTATCCGTGAATGTTGGTCTCCAGTAATAATCAAGTAATATTTTTTCCAATCTTGAAATGGAGTATTTGGGACATAAACAAGAGCACTATTCTCTCATGTGTGGTGTTCCCAAGATTTGCCTGAATTGGAGTATTCATCTGAATTTGTTTTAAATCTGTTTGTTTTAAATCTATCCAGTGTTTAGTTTCTCTTGCCTAAATCATCCTTTAAGCCCTGATAGGCTAACTTGACTCAATTTACCTAAGGAATGCTCGATTTTGAATCTGAAAGGTACAAAAATAGTAAGGAATCGAGACAGTTGTGTGGAAAGACTGATGCTGGTAAGTCCTGCTGTTTGAAATACAACTGGTGTTGCCGTCCAGCATCACACCACCTTTTTGTGGTGAGGATACACTAGCAGAGGCCATGTAAAGAGTATGAAGGTTACTAGGGAAGAGAGTGTTTTAACAAGGAACTGGTGCATTTTGAAGGAGTCCAAGTGAAAACTGATAGAGCACATCTTGAAGGGTGGGTAATACTGACCATAAGGATAATTACGATTTTCTCTAGTGTAGGCCAGTCATCCAAGGTTACTCCTGTAGTGGAGAACTAAGATAATGCTTTAGATTAAATACAAGGAAGAACATTTTTACAATGAATGTGGTAAAACACTCAAATAGGTTGCCTGGGGACTTGGTAGATGCCTCATTCCTGTAAACTTTCAAGGTCAGGCTGGTTGGGCTCTGAGCAACCTGATGTAATGGAACATTCCTGCTTATTTCAGGGAGATTGGACTAGATGATCTTTAAAGGTCCTTCCTACTCAAATTATTTTGTGATTCTAGGATTCAGTGGTTTCAGGAGTTGATTGAAAGCCCTTGGTGTTTTACCTCCTGCTTAAAATCACCCCCTTGCTTTGCAGAGGTAGTAAGGAGAAAATAGTTTTTCTTTGTTTCCTCGTGTGCTTCTCTGCTCTTCCTGTTTGCTTTGTTTGAGAGTCTCTTGTATTCTGCACTTAGTTAAGAAAAGCACTAAAGTCTGTAAAAATAGAGCTGCTCTCTGCAGAGTTCCTGCTCCTTGCTCCATAGAATGTTTGCAGGAAGAAGGAGATCTGTGTAATATGTTGGCCCTGTTGATATTTGTGCTGCACTGCAAATTGTAGCAGTATCTTTTAAGTAAAAACAGCTCCTTTGCAGCTGAAATCTAACATGGAACAGTGACTGCTGAATTATGTGGAGTGAATGGCCAACCCACTGATGAAGCAGTTTGCTGTCTAGCTGTTAAACTTCTGCTACAGAAAACATTTAGCCACAAGGATTGGTGAATCAGTGTCGCCTTAGATGTGGAAGGGACATGATTGCAGTTTTTTACCGGATCTGATCTGAAAACTCCTGTTAATGTCTTGGGCTAAACTGACCTCATAATAAATAATCCAGGTGGCAGAATTCACAACTATCATGTAGGGACCTGCTGGTCAGTCCACTGCTCACCCCTGTGGTTTTGTCTTGACTTATGTCAGTCAGAGTTGTTTATAGCTGCAGGTCCAGTGTGACCTGAAGCTGGAATGTAGTAATGATGGAAATAATTTTGTGTTGCAGATCTTGAAATTCTAAGTAGGATTTTTTTTTTTACAAGTTCACCTTTGGAAGAAAAATAATAATTTTATTTCCTTTTATTTCCTGTCCTTTCTTCCAAATAGTTGTTTTCCAGATAAGATTTTCAGAAGGTTTGAAAGTTTCATGTCTGATTCCCATTAAAATTGAGTTTATTTCTCAAATCAGCCAGTTGAAAAGCATACTATCCTTACAGAATTTTATCATCTTTGTGATGATTTTTGTAAATCACATAGCAAAAAACAAACTCATGGTGGCTCCTTTGAAAAACTGAGTGCTACAGTTTTGCTAGTGAAGGACTTAATAGCCCCAAATTTCAAAAAGATTAAAAAAAATGGGATCTGTCTGGACCACAGTTCTTGCAAGTTAGCAGTCCATGAAAATACAAAAAAGTAAAGCTTGGCCAAGCAAATGTTCATTGAAAAGGAGTTTATTTGTGCTCTGGGAAGTTTGCTCACATTTTCAATTGAAATATTCAAAGTCAAGATGTTTCTAATGGGAAATATCTTCTGCCATTTTCATGATTGTTTTTTTTCCCAGGAGGAAGAGAAATATTTCCTTCTTTTTTTAAAAAAGCAGCTTATTGGGTGATTAAAAAAAAAAAAAGTATTACTTTTTTGTTGCATATATTCTATTTTAAGCAGTGAGAGTGGAAATTATCAGAAGACAGATTTTATTAAAGCAGTGTAAATAAATAAGCAGATGGCTTAGAATATTAATAATTTGTTTTGCATGTATTAAATGTAGGTATAAAATTTATTGAGAAGAAATATTTGCTGCTGGACTGTTTTTGTGTAATAGGTAGTTTTGATTACTAAACATTCCAGTTTTATCCTAGCTAAGATATCGATCTCTTTGCACTGATGGCCCATAGCTGACTCATTATTTTTCCCATAGCTCTACTAAATACTGAAACCTACTGATGTTCTAAACAGCAAAGTAGATAAATAAGATAATAAATTATGGCAGTTCTCTTCTGCAAGCTGCTAAACCGATAGAAAATGTATTATGGTTATGTCCTTGGAAGAAACTGGCTGTTTCATTGTAGTGTGAACTTCTTATCATGCTTCTTGTCTTCTGGTTTTTGACCACTGAATACCCTCAGCAGCTTTTTTTCACTTCTAAGCAAACAGTCAAATAACCCTTACTGTAAGGAAAGCTCCATGTTAGACAAAGCATAAGAGAGTTCTACACTAGACTGACACAGAAGACATTTTATCCATATGGTCTCTCATATTCTGCCTGTGTTAGCCTAAACTTGGATATACTTTTTTATGTTTTTTCCTCAGAGCAGTTGAAAATGGTAGATAAAAAGATTCTTACCCACATTTCTGTAAATGGCTTCAGGAATAAAATATATTGAATGCATAATAAAAAGTTACTGCAACATAAAAAAGCTGTATTGTTCAAGCATGGAAGCACTGTAAAAAGTGCTTGTAAAAGCATTTCAGAAGTTTTTCCCCTACCAGAGTTATGAGTAAGTCATATCTTCTCAGTATCTTCTTTCTCTTGAGAAAGATCAAAGCAATCAAATGCAGCAATACAAAGGGATAACATCTGTTTCTATTGATTTAGTAGGAAAAAAATACTTTATATATATATATGTATCTATAGATGAACTTTCATCAGCTTGGAAATCAATCTATGCATAAAATGCGTATGAAAAAAAGCATGATCTCAAAGTAATATACTTTGTAGTTTTAAACTGACTGGCTTGTGCAGAAGGTAAATTTGTGTGTTCTTACAGACTGGTCTGTCTGCAGCAACTGTATTTTGTTACATTATCACTGTTACAGAGTTTGAGAAAATACTTACTCTGGAGAAAAGGGATCAAAATTGCTCTGTTACATCATTATTTGGTTCCATATTGGATTACTGTTTTGGATAGAAAAAGATCACTAGCAACGTGACGTACATGGTTATCTTCCCACTCAGTAGTGTTTCTTATGTAAGGAAAAAGGTTCCTGCTGAAAGGTTTTAAAAGGATGTTTTTGTTTAATCTAGAATAAGATGTGTCAGTGTGAATGCACATGTTTGAAATCCAGTTTCCACATTGGCAGTCAATCTACTATTCTTGGTTTTCTTGCTTTTCCTAACTTTTGCTGTACTGTTAAAACTCTCTCCAGCTGCCTTGACATTCTAGATAAGTGAAGCTGCATTTGGGTTTCTTCCAGCTGTGGTCACTGGGTGGCTCTTGGCACAAAGTGAAAACACTTGCAGTTAAAATGGGAAATATTTGTCACCATCCTAGAAATCTCGACTTTCAGGCAGATTATTCGTAACTGAACAAATGTCATCTGCCACACGTGACCCATGCATTCTCTGAAACTGCTGCAGAAACTGTTTTTTGAAAGAGACTAATGTTTCCCCTATTTCTTAAGCTAGCTATCTAAATCTATTTTTAATGTAGACCTGTCAGCAACTACCTGTATTTTTTTAAGTAGTGATGACAGATTCATAGTCCTAAAGACATTTTTTTCTTCCTTTTCTTTTGTCCATTTCAATTTACTTTTTCAAACTGGTGGTTTTTCACTACAGCAGTTTGCTTGAAGTAGTGTGTGTGAAGTTGTTCCAGGTGAGCAAGGTGAGCTTATCCATCTTGCTGGAATGAGAATGAGCATAGGGCAGACTGGAGTGAGGTTCATATCTTCATTGCAGTGGCCCAGTTGTGCTAACATAAGCTGCTGTGTCCCCACTATTGCTAGCTTCAGGGTGTTTTCTTTGGTGTGCCTGGTGGCCCCAGCTTATTTCTTCTCTTAAGGCAATGTAGCAATTTGTGTGTGTGCCCAGGAGTTTAGCTAAGGCTCAAATGGGATAATTCTTTGGTGGTACAGAAGTGAAGTCCAGCTAAGAGATAATCTTTCAACAAAAATTTCTTAATTTAGAGAAATTTCTCAGGAGACCATGTTCTGTGAATTGCAAGGATGGGAATTAAGCCTGGAAATGAGCAAATTGCAGCTTATTTGTCAGCGCTCATCAAAACCCTTCAGGAATGGGAATGTGTTGTTTAGTTTGTATTATTTGAATTGGATTGGTCCAGCTCTTGACCTTGGGACACAGCGTGTCTTGCAGCAGACTTCACAACAATTCGCTGCGCTCTCAGTGGGAAGACTCAAGACATCTCTTTGGATGGCAGAAATATCTTCCATCTCCAGCTGGTGAGGCTTTTCTTGTGAATGTCCTGGTGCTTAGAGCTCCAGTCATAATGCCTTTCCTCTTCTCTTTGCTTGTGCTTTCATAAGGCTTTCCTGCCGTGCTGGCCTTGGTGTTACAATGAGGAAGAGGCAGGGATGACTGATCGGTGCCAAGTGTCTTCCCTTAGGTGGGTTCAGAGCATTTTTTGCTGAAATCAGTGGTGCATTTCCATTGACTGTGGTTTGTGAAACTTCATTGTAAAATTTTTATGGATTTTCAGTAAGCACAAGAAATGTCTAGGTCTAAGCTATATATTTGGGTGAATAGCTAACAAGGCATTTTTTCAGGTTATCCCTGCAGACTTATTTTTCTGTCAATGCAGAATATAAAATCCACATTTATTCAAAATGAATGCAGTTAAATTTAAGGGAGAAGAAGAGTACGTAATGTCATACAAAGTTAATTTATGATGATGAAATAACTATAACAAGTAGATTATGTTAATTTCTTAACTTCTCTAAAAGTCCAGTGTGTTTCTCTAGAAATAATTACTAATTTGATTTCAGCATGACTTTCTTCCAAGGATCTTTAAAATATGAGTATTATGGCTCAGACAGGATAATCAGAAAATAAGTTTTCCTAAAAGCTGGTAGCAGAGTTGTACATGCAGCTCAGGAGGAGAGACTTAGTGTTGGAGTGCAATTAATTGATTGCCGTAAACTTTAAGACATTGTGTATTATTAATGACAAATGTTTGTTCCACTTTCAGAATAACTATCATAAACTCATAGATCTTGACTTGGCCTGAGAAACTAGGGGTGCACACAGAACAGGAACCATGGGCTTGACTGAGGAGAACCAGTAGCACCCTGGTAATTTGTCTTTCAGCACAGATCACTGTAGTCACTGTAGCAGTTCTAATCCTTGACCTCTCTTAACTCTCTTTGACCGTTTTTTAAACTTTAGCTATTACTTTTTAGCATTAATTCTTTTAAATGTTCCACAGAAAGTTAAATTGGTTACTCCTGTTATATTGCCTTTGTCTAAAGAGTCAAGAAACATTTTTTTTGCAAATGTGCCTTTGCCATTCTTGTGCTATAAAGTATTTCTTATTCCAGTTTCCATTTCATTTTTGTAATCCATCATTCCTCTAAAACTTGCTTTCCTGCTTTGCATCCTTTTGTGTTCAGTGTGAGGGCCTGTCATGGGCTGGAGTAATCAGGCTGGAGCCTGATTTACTTGCCCTTCACTGTTTCTTGTAAGTATTGCTGTTTCCACTTCTAAATCATCTGTTACTTCCAGTAAGAAGGATTCATTAAAAAAAAAAAAAAATCACAACTGGTAGAAGATTCTGTTAATGGGGATTACCTGATCATTTAATGCCTGAACTGGAGGGAAAATGACTTTTTTTTTTTTTTTTCTTCCAAATGAATGGACTGTTTTCATATCCAGCTTTGCTGGAAGCTCAGTTGCCTTTGCCCTTCTAGTCTTAGTGCCAGTTTTCTGCCGGTTCTAAGTCCTTGGAGCAGCAGCTTTTCTCTTTGGGGAAGGACCAGTGCTAGTGAAGGGCAGCTGTGGAGTTGCGTAAAAGAACTGCAAGACCACTTCTGACAGCATCTTAAGTCTGTTTTGAATACATGGAAAAAGAAGTCAAAATACTCAACCTTTCTTAAATAAGAGAAAGGGTAGATGTGAAATATATTTTCTGGTTATTTTTGTGGCTTCTGCATCTGCCTTGAGTTGTGAGTAACTTCTGTCTTTTCATATTATCCTTGATTGACATCTGGTTGAGAGAAACCAGCTCTGTTCTTCTCAGGTTTCTTGGCAGCAGTGAGCAACTCCCTCAGCTGATCTCCTCTTCTTTCCTCTGGTTCCCTGGTGTTTCTCTGGGGTTACTGAGGAGGCCCTGGTGTTTTGAGCTCTGCATTCCTTGTTTGGGAGCAAAATTCAACCAAGCCTTTTCTCAAAGATAAACCCTCTCAGACCACCTAGCAGTGTTGGCTCTTCTTGCTCTCTGTAGTAGGGCTGTGTCTGGGTGGAGGCAGGGGAATGGCATCACTTGTGTCTGCTCCTGTGCACAGGGAGGAGCATCGCCTTCAGAGGCGAGGAGAATGTGCCATCTGCGTCAGTCAGAAGAGGAAATAAAGCTCTCTTAAAGACAGTGGTGGTTATCACACTAATTACTGCTGAAAAATACACACTGGTCAAATAAACAAAACTCAAGTTTTTTTCTCAAAACTTCTGTAGTCTTCGCTGTTTGTGGTCACAGCCTCGGGAGAATATTTTTGTGGATGGCAATTAAATGGGCATAGGTTGTGGTTTTAGCTTATGCAAAAGGAGGGAAAGAGGGAGTTCAGATAATGCATTTCTCTTTGCAAAGTAACGTTTTTGTTACTTTCTGATGACAGATCAGGAGAATGTAGCAAACGAAATGTTTTGAGAGGCTTCAGCCTTGGCTGCCGCTGTGTTCCTGGGGCCAGGCCTGTGGCTTTTCGGGGAGAAAGGAAGGTCACGCTCATCACACACAATAAAATATATTCAGCCTTAAAGAAAAACAGCAGGGAAGTTTGGTCTCCTCATCACACCTTTTGATCTAAGTTTCTTCTGCTGAGTATTTTTAAGCCATAATTTTAAATGTTTTGACATTTATTTAAGCCTTGGCTGCCTTAATGATTATGCAGAAAATTTTTTTTTTCCTCTTTTTCCTTAGAATAACTGTGTCCTAACTCCTAGAAAATAGTCACATTAAACGCAACGATCTTTATTTAACTAAAAAAGCCCCAAATTAATCAGTTCATTAAATGTCAGCTTAGCATTGCCTTCTGGCTCTATCATCCAATGATTTTGTTTCTCAGAATATTTCAATTTAACTGTCTTGCAGTAAGATATTAAGTGTGGACTTTGAGAGAAGGAGCAATTTTCAGCAAAACTGAAAGTTTATAAGGTCCAGAGCATAGTATGTACTCAGCACACCTCTGGACTTAAAAATTCTTTTCATTTTTAAGGGAAGGGCAGCTTACCCTTTCCCTTTCCCTTTCCCTTTCCTTTTCCCTTTCCCTTTCC
The DNA here is from genome assembly GCA_013400575.1 of Peucedramus taeniatus. Taxonomy (NCBI): domain Eukaryota; kingdom Metazoa; phylum Chordata; class Aves; order Passeriformes; family Fringillidae; genus Peucedramus; species Peucedramus taeniatus. The sequence continues at coordinate 53,785 of WBNO01008913.1, forward strand.
CTTTCCCTTTCCCTTTCCCTTTCCCTTTCCCTTTCCCTTTCCCTTTCCCTTCCTGCTTGTCTGCCCTCACTCCCATCTTGAGTGGGGGCCTTTCACGTGGAAGATTATTGGGGGATGAATAAGCAGAATTTTCACCTGCTGAAAACTTCGGCAATTTCTCAACATCATCATTATTGGAGATCCATATTAGAACAAAAGTTGCAAAGAAATTGCAATTTTCTTAGCTCTTCAACTCCACCTTAAGATGGTATGAGGTTTGGGTTGAGTGTGGTTTTGTTTGATTTAGGGCTTTTTTTAGAAGTGACAAACAGGAGATGCCTAGGTTTGAAGTAATTTGTAATTTGGGCCAGTATCAAATACATGATCATGCTCTCCTAATTTGCCAAGTTGTGCTGGAAATAGCATCTTCATGATAGCCTTGTCTTGCTTGCAAAAATGGAAGCTTTGGAGGGTAAATAGCAGTCAACAAAATCATGGGATTTGCTTATTAATTGATGTTGCATCTACTTCTCTTGGTTGTTGAGGTCCTGGAGAATTTGTTGGTTCTGTGTGTTCCTTTTGGATTTTGTCGAAAGAAGATTTTGTTGTAAGGGTGCACACCCTGTAATGGCAGAGAGGAGTGGAATGAAGGCATTTTGTGCCTTGATCTGGCACTGCAGTTACTAATGGGGTTAATCATTATTGTATACTTCTTTGATATTTACAGTCGGAGGCAGTCTGAGTTATTAGAATATCTTGACTTATACATGTTTCTTTGGAAATACGTTTTTTCTACCAACCCAGATGCTGAATATTAACAAAAGCTGTGTTAATGTGCTTGGTTTTGAATTGCAGTATTCTGGAATGTCTTTATCTTCATTTAGTCATGAATACTTGATTATAACTTAATTTAGTTTTTGCCTAGAAATATGTGAATGGTTCTGTGTTCTCTATTACATCTCACTTAAATAAGCTGCATGACAAGTGATGGCCTTGTGTTGCTAAAGGGCTAATGCTTTAGAAAGGGATGTTTTTGCTGCTTATGCTCCCACATAATGAAGGTTTTCAGCCTAATGCAATAGCAATACTGAAAAGTTCTGTGTTCCAGTGCATTAAATAGAGATATCTTTCAGAGTGAGATATTATCTAATTATTTTAACTCAAAAATTTCGCAAGTAGTGGATTTTTTTCATGTTAGACCATATAATAATAAATGTAGGGTGGTGTGGTGATTTTTTTTGTTTTGTTCTGTTTTTGGCTTTGGTTTTGGTTTTTTTTGGCCTGTATTTCTTGTATAATAGTCTTAAAGATTCGGAAAATGAGCTGCAGTGGTTTTGCAGATGAACGACAAAAACTGTTTGTTGGTGTATACAGATAGAGTTGTGTTTACAATTACATAATTTATAGTCTGTAAATCAAATGTTTGTTTTGTGGGCTGGGGGGAGGTTGGCTCTTCACCAAAGCATTTCCTGTTCTGTGGAGGAGTTGGAAATATGTAATATGAAAAGAAAAAAGCAGAGGGAGAGGGTAAGATAGGGAAGAAAAAAAGCATGAAAAATTGATTGTGCAATGCTGCTCATTCATGGTTCCTTCTGGTGTTCTGGGATTTTATATCAGGGTAAAACATTAACATTCTAATATTCAGTATAGAACATGAAAGTTTTCTCATGAATGTAGGGATGAAAATGCACTTAAAAATACATTTTCATGATTATGTTTAAATTTTGTAGCTGTTAAATGCTGCTGTGAGGATGCAGGAATTATATTTCAGGATTAGGAACTGTATCCAGGCATTTCTAAAGTACCTGTAAAGTAACGAGAATAAATGGTTAAAGCAGAATTAAACTTCTTAAAATGAATGCAGACGTATGGGAGTGTGTGGAAAAAGCATCCTTTCTCTCATCTAAATTCATAGCTGGAAGTGCAGAGCTACTGATGAAACCCCCAATATCCTGAAAGAATAGGTTTTGTTGAAAATGTTGTGTCTTTACCATTGTATAGTTATGATTTTAAGTCATAATTGACAAAATAAGTTCAGTAAATTACAGTAAATGTTGCCATATCAACATCTTTTTCTTAATATTTGCTCTTTTAACCTACTTGTTAGAGAAACTTCATCCTCCATCTCTGTTTATCCTTTGCCAAAACTCCCATTTTTAAGTCTTGGTACCAGCTGCTGGAATGAAGAGTCCTGTATCATATGGAGTATGCATTCATTCCTAGGAAAAGTGTAACAATTCAGTGGGAGATTTTTTTAGTTGTTTTCTGTGTTTTAGAAGTAGTCTAGAGAAATTCTGCTATGTGACATCAGGAATGGGAGTAAGATTTATCACTGAAGAACTGTTTAATAAAGATTTCTGTACTTAAGCTTGGCTCTTGTCTGTGGTTAGAGATAAATACTGGACAGGGACCCATTTACTGGTGCCTATTTCTCCTTTTCTGCTGTCATAGTCTATATACAAGTAAAAACAATCTCCTAAATAAATACATTTTTAAAATAGAAGGAATTATAGCAAATTCCTGTCTAAACACAGTGCTAAGCTCATAATGTAAATATATTGCAGAATATTCCATTTGTTCCAGCAAGTGGCAAGGTTTTCTGGTCCTACCTCCTGCATTTTATGTTGAACACTGAAATTTTAATCTTAAATTTAGTTATTTTCAACCTTCCTGGCTTAATTAAATCTGCTTTGGAGAATAGTAGTATATTGTGTAATAAGAAATCTATTCTCACCAAATTCTTGCACCCAAACATAAAACTGTAATGAAACTCGGATTCAGATGTAATCTCTTGTGCTAACAGTGATCAAAACCATCATGTAAGAGTGTGGTTGCCATAGTACAGGTTTGTCTTTGCTGTGGTTTATTTCATTTGTGTCTCCTCCTTTGATCTGAAAGACAATTTTAACTGGAACACAGTAGTGTGGTGAGCTGCTGGTCTGGTGGTCTTTGTCTGTAATGTGATGTGCTGGTTTTGGCTGGGATAGAATTAATTTTCTTCATAATACTGAGTATGGGGCTGTGTTTGGATTTGACCTGGAAACTGTTGATAACACAGGGATGTTTTTATTATTGCTGAGCAGGGCTTTCACCAAGCCAAGGCTTGTCTGCTCCTCACCCCACCAGTGAGGAGGCTGAGGGTGCACAAGGGGTTGGGAAGGGACGCAGCCGGAACAGCTGGCCCCAGCTGATCCAAGGGACATTCCAGACCTTATAGCATCATGCTCAGCATATCGGGCTGGGGGAAGAAGAAGGAAGGGGTTGGGACATTTGGAATGATGGTGTTAATCTTCCCAAGTCATCATTGTGCATGGTGGAGCCCTGCTTTCCTGAGATGGCTGAGCACACCTGCCTGCCCATGGGAGGTGGTGAATGAATTCTTTTGTTTGCTTTGCTTGCATGCATAGCTTTTGCTTTAGCTGGTAAATTGTCTTTATCTCAACCCAGGAGCTTTTTCATTTTTATACTTCTTGATTTTCTCCCCCGTGCTGATGCAGGGGGAGTGAGTGAGTGGCTGCATTGTGGTTTGCTGCTGGCTGAGGTTAAGTCATGACATGCAGTTAGCAATACTGAATAGTGGTTATTAGAATGTTTTGTTATTTACATTACTTTTGTTTCTCCTGTTGCTGTGATTTAGAAATTGTTCACGTCTATGCTATTCTTTGTGCTAAGAGTGCTGTTTTTCTCTTGAATACCAACCTGGATCTTTCTTTCATAACTGTTACTGTAAAAGCCATATGCAGTTCTTGATGTAAGTTTTTCTCTCCTACAAAATGGTCTGTTTTAAAAATCAACATTATTTCACTAGGTTTAGAAAGGAAATAATTATTAGATGTAGTAAGTAATTTAGCTGTCTAGAATTTCCACGATCAAACTGAAGCAATACGCGGAATAAATAGACTCCACAACTAAGTTTAGTTATGCAGTGGGTATGTATTGGAGCCCCGGCACAAGTGAGATAGCTCTCATAAGGACTTGTGCCCCGAGCCTCGGGCTGTCCCACAGCTTTATTCACAAAGGTGTTCCATATGTAAGAGATTGCACAACTTTGCCATGCATATTCAACCCNCTCCTCTTGGTATTGTTTTCTATGCAAGAAACCTTAGAAATTTGCATTTTTCTATGCCCTTTGTACCACGCCAGGGGTTTCTTAAGTAAAAAGGTTAAACTTCAACCCAGAGTTCTACAGACTATACTTTAAATGCTCAATTCATAATGTTATTTTAAGTAAACTCCAAAATCTCTATTTCAAAACTGTGATATTATGTAAAGAATTAGCAACCAATAACTTCAGCTTCTTGCTTTTTTCAGCATCTTGCTTGAAATCTTGCATGATACTAGTTGAAAAAAAACCAAAGTAACACACGTACACTAACACCCTGGAGAAAAACCATCCCAAACCAACAAGACCCCCATCAATCCAGCCTTTTAACTTAAGCCACCACTTAAAAAATTGAAGATCATGTTGATCTTCATACTTGATTAATTTACTATAAGAGTTCATAGAGAAGCAAATAGAAAACATGTAAGGAGTGTTGTTTTTTTCTTTTGAGTTTGCCTACCTGTTTACAGATTTTCACAGCTGCTGTGGTAAAAGCTGTCCTCAGTGACTTCTACCAATGCTATGCAGGTTGTTTGGATAGTGTCTGTGAACTTAAGCTTCCTAATTTTTAACATTTAATTAAAAAGTAAAAACTTAGAATACTTCACCAAAGCACAATTAGACTTGTATAACATAAAAAGTAGAACAACAACACAGGCTAACTAAAGAAGCTTGTTTTCCTAGGGAAGATTGAGGGAGTTCTTTTGTGGAAGCAGCTTTGCCCTGCTGCTTCTCAGTGGCTTTGGCTTGTTCTGATGTACACAGCTGTGCAAAGTGGGCCATGATTCGTGAGCAGTCAGCAGAAATTAGGAAGGACAAAAATAGCTGTCATTTAGAGGAGTGCACTGGAAATCAAAATAAAGACCACCTAGCTACCACAGATGATGAAGAAAAGCAGCATCATTGCATCCCATTGTGGTCATGCCCCATCCTAGGATTTTTGCCTCTTTGGTCCTCTATACTCAATAGGAATCAAATTGTATTATCAAAAGGAAGCTTTTTGGTGTTTAGCATTTCATAGGTGCTTGAAGTAAAATGGACAGGACTTCAGAGTCTGACTGTTTTCCTTCTCTTGATGTTTTCTGTCTTATCTGTAGTAATTATGTGTGAGGAGTGAAGTTTGTAACTTACTGCTGTTTCTGTGATATTTTAGATATTTTTCAGGAGAAGTGAAAACTTCTCTCCCCTCTAAACTCCTCTCTCCTCCATTGTAGGTAATCAAAGCCTTGTAGTTTGAATTTGGGAAGTTTATGGGGTTGGGAGGTAATGCTTTATGGTTAGGCTCCTTTAGATTAGTGACTGAAGGATAGTTAGTATTTTCAAAGTTCTGTGGTGCCTGCTGGATGAAAACCATCTCTGCTTTCCATGGCACGAAGAGGACCCCAGTGCTCTTCCATGTCTGAGGTTTGGTAGCTTCAGTCTTCAAGCCTTCTGTGGGGAATGACATCCGAGTCTGACAGAGGGACCGATGTACTTGGTGATACTGCAAATGTGATCATACTTGGTCCTCTTGTGGGCAATTTCTTGAAGAAAGACAAAACAAGTCTGTGAAATTGAGTCCCACATTGTTTTTTGTTTCTCAGAGGCAGTTGCTGTTAAATTCTTGGTACAGTAATGCAATGATGTTGGGAGAGATTGGAAAATACTTCCAGGTACCAGCACCATTCTTCCCAGGAATTGTATGATACAAGCAGGAGGGAGAGGAAAAGCCCACAAACCCTCTAGAAATGCAATAATGCTTGTTTTAGCTTATGGGACTGGAGAATTGATTCTAGCTTTTTTTTTTTTTTTTTTTTTTTCCCTACAGATATTTTACCCTGCCACAATAATGTAGTCCTGTCTTCAGACAGCTTTTGTAGTGAGTATTCTGTGCTTGCTTTCAAAGGTGGGTTGAGGTGAAATTAAAAAGAAAATTATAGTTAGAAACAAAGTAACTTTTAAGTTGATGATGAGAAACACTCCAAAAGTCAAAGTACATATGTTTTGTCTTGGTTATGGTAAGATACTGTTGTTTGATCCTGAGGATTGTTGTTTGATACAGAGGATTACATGCTCAAGTCTATCTATTGACTTTAAAATTGTATTAATAAGAAAAAATATTACATATTACAATAGCAAAATTTACTGACAGCTGTGTTTCTGTGCCCTGTCTCTTCAGGAAAATATTATAATTGGAAAAATAGTAAATCTTATTTTCTTAAACTTGTCAGTATCTTCATTTAGAAAACCTTTTATTGTTGATTCCGCTTAAGAATATCAGATGTTTTAAGCCAGAAATCAAAAGCCCCCTCCTTCTTGAAGAAAACGGAAAAGAACTTGCATATTAGCTGATTTTCTATCAAAATGTTTGAATTTTCTGTGCTTCTAAGAGCTAGTTGTTACTGTTATTCTTTAAATTATCCAGCAAGCCATCTGGCATGTACAAAAGGAAAAAGAAATTTCATCTTTAGATAAGTAACAGTAGAAAATCCCCCAACCCCGCAGCTGATCCTACATTTTATGGATTTTTAATAAACTTGAGTGACTCTTAAGTGTTACATATTTTAAAGAGGCTAATTATTGCTCTGGTCTTGTTTGATCAGTTTAACTATTGCCACATCTTTATAGAAGAAAAGATGAGATTTGAAGGCCTGTTTTATTTGACATAGGGCAAAATGTACCTGCTGATGGGCAGCAGGTAGCCTCTTCTTGTTGACAGAGACGGGTGTGGGCACCAGCTGGTGCTTAAACTGCTGTTAGCAACTTGAGTTCAAATGCAGAATTCCTTCGGTAAATAGGAGCTGAGCAGGACCTGCAATGAGCCGATGAGTGTGGAGAGCAGCTGTGCCCTCTCAGCTCACTTTAAAATGCCCAGGCCCATGGCTTGCTCTGGCACTAGGAGCAGGGTCTAGTTGTCAGCAGAAACCCTGCATTCACTTGTATCTGCTGATGTGATCATACTTCTGCCTGCACAGCCTGTGACCCCAGATTCCAGCTGTTCACTGGGCAGAGAGGAGTCAGGACTCCTGCTACCTTTGTATTCTCTCAGAACTTAATGCTAACAGATGGCAGGGGTTTTCTGGCAACCTCCAGCAGTTGGTGAACTCTTAGTGGAGAGAAGAGATGAAGCCATAGAGAATGTCAGCCTCTTGCTTGTCCATGCTCAGGTATCTGCTAGTATGGAAGATGAAAATGGTAAATGAGTAAGCAGAGTGGCTTGAAAACACAGGGAACCAAGGGTTAACACTGAAGATTAGGAAAGCCTGAGGTCTCATATCCAGTGGTGTTTCAGTTTTAAAACAGATGAATCAGACTCCTGCTAGATGGTAAATTGATGTTTCAACATAGCTGTTCGAATGTGAGGTCAAAGCAGAGACTGTGGCATTAGAAATTTGGGTGAGGGGGTCACAGGGTGTCATGGATTGTTGAGGAGACCATGAGCTGAGATGGATTTAAACAACCCATCCTGCATCAAGACTCAAGCCACTTGGAGAAACACCTGGCACAGATATGTTCAATATAAAGCAGCAACCACTGAGGCAGGAAGTAGGGCAAGAGGCTCTTGGAGTGTGAGGAATAGATCCTCTCAAAGATGCTACTGCAGACACATGGAAGTAGATGGTTAAGTGACAGAAGAGAGATGCTTTAGGATCATGTAGGGACTCCAGGAAAAATATGAGAGAAGTCCCCAGAAGGGAACCAAAGCAGCATGTGTGGGACCCCACGATAGCCCGAGGACTCTATACACTCCATGGCTGATCAGCCTGACTCTTACCCTGGACTATGTAACCTCCCCCTTGGAACAGGGAAGCTATGTCAGAAACCACTTCCCTAACACACTGAAGGTCCCTTTTTCTACTGCTGAATACTGAAGTCATGTAGTTTGGAAAATTGTGCCTACATCTGTGATGAAAATGTTTTGATATCTGAGCCCATCTGGTCTTAAACTGTGAGTCAGTCAGGGGATTGTCTCTGAAGCTGAAGGAGTCTTGATAGCCATCAACTTTGAAGTGTGCTCAGAAAGCTAAACTACCAGTGTAGTGGGTGGACCCTGACTGGATGCCTGGCACCCACCTAAGCTTCTCTATCATGCCCTTCTACAGCTGGACAGGGAATGGAAAATAAAACCAATGTTTCATGGGTTGAGATAAGGACCAGGAGAGATTGCTCAACAAATACCATCACAGGCTAAACAGACTTAGAGATATTAATTGAAGTTATTGATAACAAAATCAGAGCAGGATAATGAGTAGTAAAACCAGACCTTTAAAACTCCTTCCCTGCAACTCTCCTTCTCAACTCTACCTCCTCCTCCCCAGTGGCACAGAAAGACAGGGAATGGGGACTGTGGTCAGTTGATCATATGTTCCTGCCACTGCTTTGTGAAAGGAGTCCTTCCCTTGCTTCTGTGTGTGGTCCCTCCCATGGGAGACAGTTCTCCATGAGCTTATCCGACATGAATCCATCCCATGGGCAACAGTTCTCTGCGAACTGCTGCAGTGTGGGTCAGTCCTTCAAGGACAGGCTGCTCCAGCATGGGTCACAAGTCCTGCCAGGAAACCTGCTCCAGCCTTGGCTCCTCTCTCCACAGGTCTGCAGGTCCCTGCCAGGAGCCTGTTCCAGCACGGGCCTCCCATGGGGTCACAGCCCTCTGTCAGGCATCCACCTGCTCTGGTGTCAATCTCCTCCATGAGCTCCACCTGGATCTCTGCATCCCCATGGTCCTCTAGGGGCTGCAAGGGGCACAGCTGCATCCCCATGCTCTGTGCCATGGGCTGGAGAGGAATCTCAGCTCTAGTGCCTGGAGCACCTCCAGCCCCTCCTTCTGCCCTGACCTTGGTGTCTGCAGGGCTGTTCCTCTCAAGTGTTCTCACTGCCCTCTTCTCTGGCTGCAGTTACATCTGTGCCATAACTTTTTTTCCCTGTTATTAAATATGTTATCTCAGAGGCTTTACCATCACTTCTGATGGGCGCTTGGCCAGCAGCACATTCATCTTGGAGCCACCTGGCACTGACCCTGCTGGACATGGGGACAGCTTCTGGCAGCTTCTCACAGAAGCCATCCTTGTAGCCCCCCCAGTACCAAAAGCTGGCCATGCAAACCCAATGCAGTGTCCTAATAAAAAACACAGTTTAATTATCTAGAGAGTGTGTAGCGTTTTATACTCATGCTTTTTTTCTGTAAGTTTTTTAAAATTTTGATCCCTGTGTGTAATACTACACAAGCAGTATTATAAATCTGCCAGATTCACCACTGATCCTACACTATGCTTTTTGAGTCTATAGTGAGGGAATTTGGCCTCCCATTTTTTTTCTTCTCCTCCTTTTTTCCTTCTATTTGTTTGGAAATTTTGTACTATCCCATTTTTTCCATGTAACTTGACAGTATCAAACTCAGAGGAAGGAGGGAGAACAAGGTACAACTGGAAATGTTGCCTACATGTGCGTGTAAAGACAGCTCATTGGATATTTGTGCTCCTTAGCTGGGAAAACCCTTTTTAAGAAATGTAAACAGCTGAAATTCACAGTTAAATACAATTTTGCAAAATACTGGTGTACCAATTTCAATCTTACAGTAATTTTTTATAGTAGCATATTACACTGGTACCAGTAATACTGGCAGCGCAGAAATAAAGGACTGTTTATTAAAAAAACAAAACAGAAAGCAGCTTCTGAAAGAAAATGCTGTGGTAGTGAATAGTATTGTCCCACCACCTTGAAGTACATCTCTCTTTAAATTCTTCCTCTGCACAGCTCCTGTTGTTCTACTAAGTAGTCTGTATTTTGAGGTGAGGGTTTTATGCTAATGCAGCTTCTGCAACAATTTGTTTGTGGGGTGAGCAGCAGTAATGAGCGCAGCTTTCTGAGCTGTTACAGATGTACCTAACCTGTGGTAGCTGCACAGTGCAGCAAAAATCGTTTGACAATACTGAGGACAAAAGTGCTGCTACAGTTACTATTTTCTATAATAGATATGGTCATTACTTGATAGCGCAGTAGCTGTCATAAGCCATTTTTCCTGTTAGAAGGACTGTAATTTTTCTCTTTTATAGTTCATATTTCAGTGCATTAGTGTGCCGACCATAATGACAGTGACTTTCTGAGTTAATGTTTTTTTGCTTCTTTTTATAGTGGATTTTGTATAGAACATGGAAACGTATTAAAATGACCAAAATAAAAAAATGAAAGTGAGAAAAAGTTCAGTTTTTCCTTTTTCTTTCTGGTTGCTTTGACTGCTTTCTGTTATTTATTAGAAGTTGAGACAGTTTAGTGACTGTTTTTCAGGCACTTTCTTCTGAGTAGTGGAGAGATTGCAGTCTTTGTGGGATGATGAATGAGTTATGGGCCTTCTCCTATGGAGTCTTCACGTATTCCTTCAGAATAGTTTTTGCTATAAAATAGTTTTGTAATGTTAGTTACTGCTTAAAATGTCCTCTGTGTATTGTGCCCTGGTAGATGTTGGAACACATTCAGCCTTTGTTCTTGAAAGGAGATTTCTTGGAAGAAGAGTTGGGGGTGGTGAATCTCCACATTCTTCAGTTCCATTCTGGTGCCACTAGATGAGTGCCTTGGGGAAACATAGATAGGCCATCTGTGGATCTCACCATTTCTGTGGATTCATTTATTAGTTGCTCTGGTGTCTTCACCACTTTTTTCACTACTTTTTTTTATGATGCTAGTAACTTTATTTAAAGGGTATTTAATTCTAAGTTTGTAAACACCTCCTGAATGTTCTGCAAGAGACAAAAGTTATGAAGTAGGAGTATTCTTGCATGGCCACTTCTGGCATTCATTGACACACGGCTCAGACTGGTTTACTGCAGTGCCTGGGGATGATGTGATGACAAGTGAGATGAAATTGGTATCTAATCCGTTGTAGTTAATGACTTCTAGTCAGTTATACTGTATTTCTTGTCTGATGAGGCTTGCTAGCCCCATAAGCTGGTGAATCTAGTGTCCTTGTTTTTAAAAGGTTAGTGAGATTTGAATGAGCCAGGTGTCTTGGTGCTGGCAGGATTTAAATTATGCTAAATTTTTATTAGAGAAAATGAATTTCTGGTGATACAGCCTGCTTAAAACGCTCTTATGAAAAGGTTTGCTGACTGATTTTTATTGGAAAGTAGTCTACTCATGTTTTAGGAATTACATTTTAATACATCTAATTACTTTTAAGAAAGTTTGACGTATATACTTTATGACTAGTAAAAAACTCATAAGAAAACTTGCTTTCTTTTATGCAGACCATATCAAAATTAAAGATGAAGAAAAAAACAACTAAGACCCAAGAAGCCAAAAAAATCTTGAAGAAGAAATTTAAAGTTAACACAAAAATAGTTTTTACTGAAGATGGAGAGGTAAGATCAGTTAAAAGTAATTGTATTTTGGTGGGAATTGAAGTTGTAGTTTCTATAAAGTCAAAAACATACTTATATATGTAAAAAAAGACATACTTCTAAAAAATGTGTGGTATTTGTAATTGGCTTACATTTTGCAAAAGAGTTTCAGCTTCCATTTAGAATTCATTCCAGTGAGATGAAATGTTGAGCGCTGACCTCTTTTCATCTTTGTATGTGTAAGATACTTGTGTGAGAGCTGTAAGTGGATGTACAGAACTGAATCTCTTTTCTGCCTATTATCTTTCAGGTGGAATCAAGAGCTTATTTATTTTTTTCTTACAGGAATGTAAAACAATTTTCCTGTAGCTGTTTGCCAAAGCTCCCCAAAGTCTTGAGTTAATGTACTGGAATTAAAAGAAGACCCTGATTTTCTTCCCAGCATTCACTATGTCTAGATCAAAAGTTTTTTTAGAAAAGCTAAGGAAGTACCAAATTTTGGCATACTGGTGCTGATGTAACAGTGCTTGAAAATTTGCCAGTTATTTGATTTGTTCTTTTAATAGAACAGTAGAAAAATTTATTGACTTTATACTGAAAGGAACTATTGTGGATGCTAGTCATTCTAGGGTTTCCCTGTGGAAATAATCTCACTAGCAAGTGTCCATGTTCCATGAACTTTTCTATAATTTCATTTCACAACTTCAGATGCTGTGCACGTTGTTTTTCCCTTTCCAGCACTAAGATAAAATGTAGGGTGTTTTTTCCCCTCTTTATAATAATTTCAGTAAGGCATAAACTGAAAGAGAGGTCACCTTTACAAGTATATAATTTGCTTTTTTTCTGACAAAATAAAGCATTTTATATTGCAGGTGAAGGGAGTGTAGGCATATACATAATTACTAACATTAGACAGAATGTAAATGGTTTTAGAGGTTGCCTCATTGACCGAAAACTACAATGTCAGATATTTTTAGGTATTCAGAAGCTGTTGTCTCAAGTTAAAATTCATATGCAAATGTTTTAGGTATCTATGCAATGAAGCAAAAAGGAGGAAGAATGGAGAAAAAAACAATCACAAAGACTGTAGTTTGAAAAGCAATACAATAGAAAGGGAGTTTTTAGGAAACACAAAATTTGCATCTGTGGATGTTGTTCTTGCTTTTTTTTTCCCCGAGCGGTGTAAAATTGTGCATTGAAATTTTACTGTTCTATTCCACATGCTTCTCTTTGATAAAGTACTCTAAAAATGTATCTTTCTAGAAAATACAAATACACAAACTCAATTTTACTAAAGGATGTGAAACAATGGATTGGATTTACATGTACCTGTTAAATAAACAGCCTATGTGCATTAGGGAGTCCTAAATATGTTTGCTTTTGCATTTGTACTGAAAGGCACTCTATTTTCTGACATGTACTTTCCTTTCAAGAGTTAGTACTCTACCTATCCATGAGCAAGAATGATTTTGCAAAGACTTTTCCTTGAAGGTGTGTGCTCATACCACAAGGTATAAGCTACTAGGTCATAAGATAGATGGGGATATTTTTTGGTGAACATGGAGTCTTTGTCTTGAATTCAGAGTTTCAGATATTTAAGGCAAGCTGGATGTGTTCAGTGTGTCATCCATCAAACATTTCATCAGCATGAATCAGCAAACATTTCCAATACAGTCTTAGTAAATAATCAAAAATGTCTGTTCTCCTTGCTTCCTTCAAAACATGAACCTGCCATCATGCCTTTGTGTACTCTGGAATAAAGGCTTGTCTAATTTTTGTCTTGGTTAATATGTTGGAATGTTGATTGTTTACATGAAAGATACTGTTTAGATTTACTCACATTTTTTTTTCTGAGAGTTATTTCTTGAGAGCAAGTAGTTCTTTTTCCCCAGTTAAATAGCAGGATTAGAAATTACTTGTTCTAATCAGGAAAGAGGACAAAATAAGGGAAGAGATTCATGCTAGTTCACTAAACAGTAATGTGATATAATGGACACACTACTTTAAAATAGTAATTTTAAACTGAATGTGAGGTTAAATAAGACTTGTTATTTTGTTTCCTTTGCAAATGACTTTTTTATTTGGTGTGGAAAAATAATGTAATGGAATACTTAAGGCACCAAAAGTGTGATGTGGAAAAAAGATTCTAACCGTTATTTTTCTTGCTGGCATCTCTTATTCAGTTAGTGCAGCAGTGGCCACCTGTGCAAAAAGCCAACTTGGCACAAGCAGATGAGGAAGATGATGCCAGTGGAATCAACCTAGATAAAGCGAAAGAAATACTGCGTGAAGAAGACAAATTTGACAAAGAAGAGTACAGGAAGAAAGTAAAGGAAAAACATAGGGTAAGTTGATTTCTACCTCAATTACTGAAGTACAGAAATACTCTGCTGTGGATTACTCAGTGAGGAAAAATACTTAAATACATTTTGAAATAAGTGTAGTACAAGTTCTTTCAAGTTCTTCAGTTTTCTTCAGGACTACACCGCGCACAGAGAACTGTTTTAATGTAAGTAGCTGGATAGCAGAAAGCCTTATTCAGCATTAAGGGTTGGTAACAGTGGAGTTCTATTTACAGCTTTAAAGTTTGATGAATTTAGTAGGAGTATCTTTTTTTTTTTTTAAGCAGTGTTCAGTGGAAGGGTTTGTTTCACCAAAAGAAGGTATTGTTAGGCATATGTGCTCTAGAACCTGCTGGCAGTGAAAGAGTATCTCTGAAATGTCTTCAGACTACCATTTGCTCAACATTTAGTGTCACATTTCAGCTAGGCCAAAGTGCTAACTTTTTGTGTCAGTGTGCTTAGGGCTATAAGAATTTACATAATGAGTTACTCAAACTACATGTTATGATCTTGGCTGTGACTTGAAAAGATCAGTATCTGCAGTCTGGCTCCTCTCTGGTGTTTAAAAACCTTTAAAAGTTGCAGACCACAAGTTTTCCAGCTACTTCTCTATTACTTGTTATGCACCAAAGCAGGGTTTTCTGACCTTGCTGTGCTGTCATATAGGACACAGCTGTATGTCTTTGAGCTCAGGGGTCATTCTGTTAGTGATTGTGAGATGGGTATGGCATTCTCCAGGTAATGGATACATGTAAGATCCCAGGACTATATGTTGTTAAAAGCCTGATTTCTACTCAAAGCTTCAAATTTCCAAAGTGTTAGAAAGAGTTGTTTTATTGTCCTGCTCTGTAAATGCTGACTTAATTCAGTTTGACTTCCCACTGATTGTCAGGAGTTAGTGCAAGATCTTTCAGTGTTTGTGAGGGTTTGAATTTGAACAAAATAATTTGGAAAGAATTTGTGAAAGCTTCAAGTTATGTTTCAGCTATGAAGTATCCTAGCTAATGTCAAAGCATACTTCACACATTTAATTTGAAAGTCTGCTCCTCTAGTCTTGTTGCAGTCATATGACAAATACAAAAAATCTCACCTCATCTTTAGCAAAGGGTTCCAGTTGGTAGGAGGTGAAAAGAAATCATGTTTGCTGTGCTCTAAGTGAAATAGTAGTAGTCAAGTTTACAGAAAGCAATGCAATCAAATTTCAAGGATGCACTTAATGAATAAGGAGAGACTGATTCTATGACTTAGCAATCAATCTCTTATCCACTAGCAGATTCATACACTTAAAGTAACACCGTTGTAGGTTTGACATCAGACTTCAATGATAAAATACTTCATCTCTTGGTCTGTTAACACAGCTTCATTGTTGTAGTACTGAGGAGAACAAATGATGTTGACCAGATATTTACCTGCATTGAAGAAAAATATTTCAACTGTGGAGATACTATGAAAAAAGAATGCCTCTTTTCAAAACTGAGTCAGACAAAATTAACAGACTGGCCACATCAATGTCATGGGGCTGTTTTGTAATTATGGAAAGTTTCATATGTGAAGCTTTTCGGAGATTAGTGCCTGAGTGTTTTTCACACTCCACCTATTGTCTTTTATTAAATGAAACAAATAAATTATAGTTTATAAAAAAGAAGGAAATAGATTTTAAAAAAAGAAAACTTCTGTTTGACATCCTATGAAATTGTCTAGTGTTAAGGGCTACCATTCAGTCAGTACATGACTGACATCTGACATTGTTCAGATTTTTTTATTTGAAACTTTACAGTTTGAGGTGAAAAATACTTTGTATGTAAATTCTCTGTACACAACCAAGCATTCCGTTACCTGATTGTAGTTAAATTTTTGAAATAGCCTTATAACAGTTTAGACTGTTACCATCCAAATTTAAATGAGACGAAACTTGCGAAGAAAAAAGGGGCAGGAAGGTGATAGGCTTTACTGTGGTAGAACCTCATTTGCCTTCCCATTGTCTCACTAACCTTTGTGGTTGAAGATGAATCTCTCTCCTCACTACAAAAGGCATTCAGGATACCAATTCATTTCATGGATTAATTAATACAGGCTATATAAGGTAAGGCTGACATACAGATTGATTCTCTTGCTGTTCCTTATTATTAAGTCATCCATTTATGTTTGGGATTCTTGACAGTCAGCTGTTGCTGCTTAGGAAACAGCTGTAATAGTAATTGTAGGGAAGAAAAAGAGCTGAGCCCTGCTCTTTTGTCTCATCCAAGGAGAGACAGGCATACCTCCTTCCTTTAGGGTCATCTTAAGCTGATCCAGTGATTCATGAAGAAGCTACATAGTTACTAGGGGGAGAAGATATGACTCAATTGTTTCATTACCAGAAAATGTGTAATTTTTTAAATTCACACTGAAGGGGGAAGTTCTATGGCATAATTCAGAAATCATAAGTGTCATAGATAAACATTATTTTAGCCATTTCAGTCATTGTTTTTTCACTAATGTTTTTGGAATTTATTGTGCTGTTGATAGGACAAGTCATCTGCCCTTCATTAACGAAAGAATGCCTGGGGAAAATTTGAACTGCCTCACAATAAAAGCGAGTTACATGGCCATTTTCACAGTGACTTCCCAATGGTATTCTACCACCTCATAAGGTTTCCCTTCCCAAAAGATAATCGCTCAGCAGCAGATACTGGTTGAGTGTGACTCTTTGGCTTACATCTCAGTGATATGAAAGAGGAGCTATGCAAGTCTGTGTATCATGACTGTGCTGCAGGTGCCTGATGATTGTCTGAATTTGCTATTAAAAGTTTGATTGTTTATGTAAGCCTGACAGGCAAGTGGTCTAAGTTATTTCTTATCCTCATTTGGATGGAGAGGGTGAAACCTAGAAGATAAATATTCAAGTGTGTTACCAGTAAAGGATGTGAGAGCAGTAAAAAGACTAGGAGACTTTATTTTCATGACTTTGGATTTTGTGTAAGTGTGGATGTCTTAGTGCCCTTTCTTGTGTCATTGAAAGAGGAGCTTTTTAAAGTCACATACTTTAATCCCATCTTATATATCCCTTTGCTGGAATTCAGCAGAACCCTTTATACAAAGTCCAAAATCCATCACTTGTGGCTGTCATTGCTTCTTTTTAAATCCTCTGTGCTTCACTGTGAGCCTGTACTTTCTGCAGTAATGCTAATTATTTAATTCCCATCTTTGTTTAAATTTCTTTCCTGCAAGCAGACTGCTGAAGATCTTTGTCCATTTGACATGTTCCAATGTCAGATGTGACAATCAGATCTGCTATGGCTGCTGAATTCTCCTACAGCACTCTTTTTCCTAGCTTTTTGAAAAAGCCATGGCTGAATCTTTCCTTTCTGCTTTTGCATAACATTTTCATCAACTTAACTTTCTTCTGTTCCTTCACCTACATCAAGTTTCAAATATATCTTGATTCATATTTTCTTTTCTTAATTCCTTTTCTTCCCTTCCCTGCAGCTGATACCTGGTGTAGTTTTGTCGTGTGTGTGACAGTTTTTTTTTTTTTTTTTCTTTAAATCAGGTTTTGAAACATGGTAAATCTATTAAAGTTATTAAGATTAGCAGACCAGTGCATTTTCATTCTGTATAAATCAAATGTAGCAGTCTGATACTCAGTTATGTACATGTAATCATAAAGTCCCCTCAAGCTGAATGTGTGTTAATACCTGAAGTCTCTACATTGGCTTTGAAATGGTGACTTACAATAACAAAATAATTTACAGAAGGCTGTAAATGCAGATGTTATTTGATCTGGTTTTTTTTAATCTGCAGGTGGGTTTAGGTTTTGATTTAGATAATGAGTGGATGTAGAAAAAACAGTGTTTTCATAAAGCTTGTGCTTTTATAGGTCATCTTCAATTGAGAATCCCTTTCTTATGGTTTCTGCAGTATAATCTTAAAGATAGGAAGTCTGTGGGGAAAAAAAAGTTAACTTCTGAAAATCAAAACATCTCCAGATTTATTTTTTTTTTTGGTAACATGACACGTAAGCTTATTATGAACTTTCCTTGCAAATCTGGTTCTGATGAAGAACAGAACTATTCAGAAGTATCCACAGGCCATTGCTTTTAAATCCATTTGTGAATGTAATTTAAATGAGCACAGTTTCCTGTATGATCAGGAAAATGTTTTGATGCATTCATGAGATGCTTGGATTAGAAGAGTTGTGTGTTGCAGCGCCTTAAGGCTTGTGGCAACTTGCAAAACATCTACACTATAATTAGGTTTCCCTCATGAGTCTCACATTTTATTATCTTCTCCTTCCTCTGCAAATATGGAAGAACTAAAAATCAGATGGATAGAAGTAAATAAAACTCTGAGGTATAATTGTAATGTAATTAATGCTTACTGAAGTTTTGGAAACAGAGTAAATTTTAGTGGTTGAGCACAATGGAAGGACAGTAACACTGATCAAAATGATATGAAAAGAATTCTGCATTAATGGCTATTTAATGAAAACCATTTGAAATGTGTAAAATATTATAAACAACAATAAAGAGAAAAGTGAATAAACTATTCAGGACATGTTTTGGCACTCCATTTTTCAAGTTTTCTACTGAAAATGCAGTGTTGTTAGGAGGAAAATAGTGGCAGAGAGGGATTCATCTAGCTTCTTAATAACCTCTCTTTCCCTATACTAACTCAAGCTCAGAAAAATGCCCATTGGTGATGAAGGAAAAATGAATAGGAGCCTTATTTCTCACCTCTCTTTCCCATGAGTAAGATACACTGTGAATTTTGAATGATCAATGTGAGAAGAAGGCTAGAATATTTTTTAAAATACAGTTTTATTTGGGCAGTATTAGTAGCAATCAAGCTGAGACTGTCTTCAGGGGTCTGATACTGCAATATGCAGTAGTTCTGTACCTCCCTGGAAGACCTTAAACAAATAAATTTATAGAGAGATGACTCAGTTAGACTGCGGGTGACGAGGGATCTTTCAGGGGGTACTGCAGTGTATCACAAGTCTGTATTTTAAATGTAATATATACTTTGTATTTTTGAGACTCCTTGCACAATCTTCTGGGGATACTGATGTTGCTCAAAGGAATCTGGAGATATTTTGTGGCCCTTGTACCACTGAAATGATCTTGATTTGTACCACTTGAGGTTTAGGGCTATATATTCTCAAAGTTTTACTTATGCTGTTCTTAATTCAGTAGAAAATAGAATTATTTTAGAAACTACTGAAACAGAACACCTCTCTTTGGTTTGTTTCCTGCTCCCTAAATGCATTTGTTAGTGGCATAGTACATAATTTTAATGAGGAGGAAACACTGCAATGTTTCACCCTTTCTTTGTTTGTGTTTGCTCTCCCAAATATTATTACCCTATTAACTGTTTCCAAGGCTAAAAGTGAAAATTCTTTGTACCAGACTTTATGTAAGGAGTATCATAAAATAAATAGCTTTCATTTTCAGAAGGAGAATATTGAATTCTGATTAAAATTCATTTTTGAAAATGGGAGATTGCAGGCTCATAAGGGACCCAAATCCCTTGGGTTTGGACTCAGGCAGTTTCATCTGCAGGTGTTTTTGATGAAGCCTGCTGCTGTTCCAGGCTGCAGAATGAGCCCCCTGCACGTGTACTGCACGGAGGGGCACACACAAGATACGCTCTGTGGATATCCACAGAGACAAGAGAGGCTGTGCTCACATAAACATGCACAGCACAGGCAGCACAAGCTTATTTCTTCGTGTTGGCTGATAAGGGCTGATGTTTGCCTGCAGCACTAAGAAGATCTCACTCCTTTGATGGATAAGCACACTCACCAATATGTTAAATAGTAGAGTGGATCCTAAATATGTCTAATTTCATACCTACATCATAAGGCCCACGTGTAGTCACTGACCTTGGGTTTCTCCATATGCTGGTCTTTCTGCTCAATCTCATAGCGCCTTTCTCTCATAGTGCCTTAAAATACTCCATTTTAAGTTTGCTCTTTCCCATGAGGCTGATAAACATAGATAACCTATTTTCTCTTTTTCTTACCAGTTACAAAGTTCTGTGTGAACCTTCCCAAGGTTGTGCTTGTGTGTTTCCTTTCATGTTCATCTGTCAGTGACTTATGAGTTCACATCTTTTGCTACTGTCTGCCTTCCTGCTCATTAGGGTTAGTGTATTTCATATTCACTTTAGTACTTTTTCTCCTTCTTGTCTTTGTCTCAGTTGTAGCAGGATATCATTGCAAACCACACCTTTATGTTCAGGGTATCCCTACCACCAATGTATCCCTAGGACTTACTCCTTCCTTTGGCAGCCCCATTGCAAACAGAACTCTAGGCTCTGCCTCCCTGCTTTTGCAAGTGAGTTCTGTTGATGACAGAATAGTTAAGATTTAAACATGTTTGGTTTATAGTTTTATAAAATAATTCTAAAAGTTATAGTGTATTGTAATAAATCATTGAATACTGTATATAATGCTCAAGAAATGGAAAAGACTCCCCAGGGATTTTTTTATTTTATAAAACAGATGTTATATAACACAAGCCATTCAATATGGTTGAAGATAAATGCTCCCATGAAAAACAGTATTTTTAGTTTGAAATCAATCATTAGATTAATTCTGAAAGAAGGTTGCATCATATTTCCAAGGAAGTAATCTGAAGGGGTAAAAAATTGCAATGCAGGATTATGCTCTTTATTAAATAAAGCACCTGAATAGTCCTGCACTTTGAGGTGGAACTTGTCAGATTACCATGTGTACAGCTGGTTTAATGTGCTGCTGGGTAAGAATGATAAAATTCTCTCACGTAAAGGGTATGCCAGCACAGGAGCAAAATATAGTGGAAGGAGGTTACTGCTGAGAGGAGCACTCAGCAAAGAAAAGTATAAATGGAGAGATGTATAAAATAAATCAAAGAGTATTACTTTGTTAGAAAGCCTGTCTGAGCCCTTCCATAGCTTTTGTGTGCAGGCAGTGCTGCTGTTATGCTCCAGATGCACGGCTATTAAGATAAGGGGGATGGACACTGAGAAGTGGGTTGACAAGCATCCAGTTTCAGCCCTAGCAGCAGCATCCATCTGGTCTCCCTGTGGTGCCAGTGGAGGCAAGGGCTTGCTTGTTTATCTTTCACTTCAGCAGCTGAATGGGCTACACTTAGAGCTTGAAGTGTCCTTGGATGTTTTCTAAGAGTCTTGCAGTAAAATAGTTCTTGACCTCATGTTATTGAAGTGAAAATAAGAAAATGAGATCACAGGTGACAGAATATTCTGAGTTGAAAGGGACCCACAAGGACTATTGAATCCAGCTCTGAAGTGAATGGCCCATATGGCAGTTGAACCCACAGCCTTGGTGTTACTAGCACCAGGCTCCAGCTAGCTGGTTTGTGTACACACTAGTCAGATGAATGCCAGGAGGACACAGCTGTGGGTGAAGGCTGAAGTAGTTCAAACATAACTTTAAAGTGGGCCTTTACCAGCCCTAGTGCTGTAAGGGAGCTTCCATGCCAGGCTGCTTGTCCTGCTGGAGGATGTACTGGAACGACTGCCCAGAGTGCTGACCTCTGTGTGTCAGGCTCTGTGAGGCACCCTTGCAGCTTCTGGCAGGAGCTGCACCCTTTGCTTGCTGAGGATCCTGGTACTGCTGCGTGTCTGCATGAGCAGGCACAGACACGTGCGGGGCTTTTCTGCCTTCTCTCAGACCTGGTGTTTGAGCTGGGTGTTTCCTTATGGGTTGGCTGCATTAAGACAGCTCAGGAGCCTGTGACCTCTGTAGATAATGAATTTTGCACTGGCATCATCCCTTCAAAGCCTAAAGCAGCCACAAAATGAGATTAAGGTCATCACTGCCCATTTTCCTCTACTTTTCTCTAGAATATATTAGCATGGTTTGCAGTGTAACTTCCATTGATTTCTTGTTAAAATTATAGTTCACAGCTTTAAACATTACTTTTAAACATTGATAACTAAATTTATCATATAATTCTGTTGAAACTATATTTTGAATTAGTATTACCTTTATCTCGCACTGTATGTGTTTGTGTGTGTGCAGGTTCAGTCCCGCCATTCTCACAGCAAAGAATTTCTTTGTGATCTTTAATCTAAACTAATCTAAATCTCTTTCAATTTAAAGCCTTTACCCCTTGTCCTGCCCAATACATGCCATTGTAAAAAGTTCCTTTCCAGCTGGCTGACTGGAAGGCCACAGTTAGGTCTTCCCAGAGCCTTCTCTTCTCCAGGCTGAACACTCTGAACTCTCTCAGCCTGTCTTCATATGAGAGGTGTTCCAGCCCTCAGATCATCTTCATTGCCCTCCTGTGTATTAACTCCAGCAGGTCCCTGTCCTCCCTGTGCTGGGACCCCAGAGCTGATGCAGCCCTGCAGGTGGGGTCTGAGCAGAGCAGAGGGGCAGAATCCCCTCCCTGGCCCTGCTGCCCACCATTGGATGCAGCCCAGGACAGGTTTGGCTCTCTGGGCTGTGAGAGCACACTGACAGCTCATGGCCAGCCTCTCACCCGTGTACATGCCTAAACCAACTCACTTAAAAGCTTTAGAAAAACTTTCCTGTCCTTAAAACCTACTCGCTGTGTTCAGGTCTAAGTGGGAAAGGAATAGTTTTGATCTTCGTCCACTGGTTTCTTGTGTTGGTTTGTTCCAAGAATGTCCTTTTAAGGGTCACTTTCTGCTGGCTTCTGTTTTCTTCTTTTTAATGAGAATGCCTTTTTTCTACTGCCTCTAAGACTTTTTCCAGTGCTTGTTTAATGTTTAAGATTGTCCCTGTGCTGTTTTTCACAGGCCTTTATGCCTACTCTGTGTTACCTTAAATTGGTGATTACTTGGTGTTTCAGTTTCCCTGCCTTTAAATAAACATCAGCTTTACAGATGAGGCCTACATCATTATGTTTATGTACCTTATTGCTTGAAGAGATTATTTAGGTTTCTAAAACCAAACATTGAGATTCAAAAAAACCTCACAACAAAGCAATAAAAATGCTTTTGCTTTTTTTCCTGAAGGTATTAAGATTTATGTAATAGTAACCAAATTGTACTTAATTTTCAGATTTTTTTTTTAGAAATAATATTCAAAGAAATACTAAGAAGTTGATTCAGTTTTATCTTTGAGTTAGGAATGTTAGTTTGTTTAGGTAGTTGGAGAAGTGCGTGCATGTAGATGGTTTTCCAGTCTCTGTAAGGAGAAATATTAAGCTACATGGCAATATAAATGTAGCATTGAGCCATGAGCATGTAAACAATTCAAACTTGGTGTGAAATCTTGGAGAAGAAAAATGTGGGAAACATGTTTATTAAGTCAATTTTCAGATTTGTGCTTCAAAATTTTGGTGGAATCCAGCTCTTGACTATGGCAGTGCCACTATATGAGAGCTGCTCTGAATTTTCAAACCGCTCTGTGTTTTCTGCAGCACAACTGACTGAATTTAGCTGTGTCCCACTAAAATAACAAGAGGTAGTCAGATACCAAGACAAGTTTTCAGTACTGACCAACATGTATTTGCAAATGACAGCCAGATTTTTCCAGGCAATGGAGTGATTTGTTCCTGAGCTTGGTCACCTGTAAAGATCTGTTGTGTGGTAGACCATTGCCTGAGCTGTTAAATAGAATGGGTTGGTAGCTCCAAATTATGGCATCAGTATGTAAAGGAATAGTTACTAAAAATCTAGTGTTAAAATGATGGATCAAAACCTGAGGGAGTTCTTGAGTATTTAAATAAAAAGACTTCACAGGACTCAGATGAGCATGAAATTTTTCCAGGAAATAGATTTGCCACAGGCTTTTTTAATGCTCTCAGAGCTAAATATGCCATAATATGCATTAGTTTTGTTGAGCGAAATTTTTATTTGCCTTCAGGTAAGGAAATATAAGAGGTCAGTGAAATTTTAGGGTGGAAAAACAGCAGCTTGTCACCAGCTTAAAGAATTTATTGAATGTAAATCTGACCTGTGCATCAGTTCTTTAAAAGAAAGAAAGGAAACTTTTATTGTACAAATTTTTTACACATTAAAAAAGCTAAAAGAAAAATTACTGTAGGAAACAAAACTGTTCATAATAGAAATAACAGAAATAAATGCTGTATTTTTTTTATATTGCAGTAAACCCTCTGTACAATGTAAAACGAACTCTTAAATGTAGAAAGAAGAGAGTCTAAGGAAGAGGGGTTTTCCTTTGGGAGGAAAGAACGCTCAAAATTGCTGGACTTAATTTTTTATAGCTAAAAACTTGGGGTTTAAGCTGTCTATGTGTCTTTCACATATTCCTGACCTCACCAGCTAGAGAGAGCTGCCATGCTACCATTCATTATTTTTTGTCTCAAGTTGAGAACATGGAATGTAAATGTTAGAATATTTATATGTGTTGGAGTTTTAAGAATTAAATGAGTTTTTCTTTAAAAGCCAACAGTAGAAGGAGGGGGAAATTAAATGTGTAAAGAAGCCAGTGTCAGACTTCTTAGCTTCACATTTAAGAACAGTGAGTAGCTCTTCCATATATTAGACACAGCTTTATCCATGGTTTGGGCTCCTTTTAGGCAGAGCTGTTTCTATTGTCAGTTCTAGTGCAAAAAAAGGTAGAAGGTTTGCAACTCTTTAAAGCCAAGTGATTTAGCCATATTACATGTTGATGACTAAAATTTTTCATCCCTTTGATTACTGAGGTTATAACCATCTTTTTTAATTAGCTTTGTGAGAGTGAAGAAAAAAATTACAATTTGCAGTAAATTTTAAAAGTTGACCAAGAAGGTCTCTGAGCCGTATAATACTATTAATGAAAAACTAAATGAAAAGACTATAATACTAGCCAGTGTGGGTTTGTGGAAATTAAATGTGTAGTGAGATGTATTTATATATTTTTGTCAGAGCAGAACTTGGTTTGTAACTATACCTGTGGGATACACAGAAATTTCTACATGGCTTTTCACTTGAGTGTTCCGATAAGTAAATTAACAAGTCAGGAATTAAATGGACCAAAACTTCTGACAGTGGCCATAAGTTAAAACAAGAGATTCAGCATGGATTTATGGGGAATTTTTCTGTGTGAGAACAGTCAGGCTGTGGCACTGGCTGACCAAAGATGATGTGCAGTCTCCAGCCTTGGGATTTTGGCATGGCTGGATGAAGCCCTGTGCAGCATGACCTCACCTCAGAGCTGACTCTTCTGTGAGCAGGAGACCTCCTGATGTTCTTTCCACTTGGAATGATCCTGTGACCCTGTGAATGCCCAGTGTTGTTCAGTGTGTTAGTGTCAAGCAGCAGAAGCAGCCTGATTAGGACATTGGCTTCTGAAATGCACTGCTAGCTCCAGCTCAGTGCCAACATACATGCACCCTCTGCAAAATCTGCTTTTGTTTTTCATTGACAAGAATCCAAACCCTGTCTCCCCCCTGCTTGGGAAAAACAAAAGCAGGTCTTGACAGCATCTCCTGGTGATTGCTTCTCTGTCTTGTTTTTCTCTTGTGCTCCTTATTTCAGTCTCTGGACCTATTAACTTCAGAATCTTCTTGTGTCTTCATCGTTCTTTGGAGACTACAGTTTATAATGCTGCCTGTGTACTCCTCTTCTGTGTCCTTATGTCAATCTTCTGCTTTCATAGCTGTCTTCTCAGTGCTCTGTTATAAATCCCTTGAGCAGGAACTTTGCTGCTATATTTGCTCAAGCCTGTAGCTGTAGTTAAAACACTGACATTTCATACACCATAGAATTTTTTAATCTAAAATTTTCTAGACTGTCCAAGTCAAAAGCTGCTTTGTAACATATGGGGTATTACTTTCTACCTGTGTTCTCTCTGTTTTTGGTGGGTAAAGTTTGAATATTTGAATAAAGTTTGAATATAAACCACAGTTTTAGCAGAAAAATGAGAGAACCCCAATGGTTACCCCAAAGAGTGGAGTTGTTGTTGCTAAACCATGTAAAGTGGAGCAAATGGAAAACTTAAGTAAATAATTAGAAAAGCATTAGTAAAAGTGATCAGAATCTTATATAAATTTGACTTGGGAGAGAAAGAATCATAACATGGATGATCATGTTATGACCATGATGCATAGGTCTGCTTTGTCTTGGTCCTACTGGCTTTTATTGTCCCATATCATGCACTTGTGGCCTTAAATGTAATTTTTTTGTTGTTGTTGTTGTTTTTGTTTTGTTTTGTTTTGTTTTTTGTTTCACAGCATGCATTAAAGGCCCTGGCATGTAACTCTGAATGCATTGAGTTGTTTGAGTCAGACAGCTTTGCACAAAGCTTTGGGGAATTGTTTCATTTTGATTTGGAGAGAAGAGGTTGACTTACACAGAAAAGGATTTTGAAAATAAGCTAACACTTCTGTAGTTTGGGCAGATTGGAGAGTAGAAAATGGCACATACCTGGCAAATGTCTCTAAAGGCCCTGAATTTAGACACCAGCTTTGAAAATCTTGGTGTTCTCCTTTTCCCATGTCTGCAGTCAAACACTGCTTTTCCAAACAACTTTGTGTGATACCTACCAATATGTTTTGGCAGCATCATTGTGGTGAAATGGCACCAGGACTGCTGAAGCTGTAGCTTTCTCCTTCCTCCTATAAGTGAGCTGATATGTAACTGCCATCAGCCTTCCCTCTGCTGAAGTGCTGACCCTGGACTGATGTTAATGTCTCCTTTTATGTGGACTTGAGTCTAAATGTGCTGATGCCAGGGTGGCCTGTATTGCTCAGAGAAAGTGAGTTGTATTTCAGAAACATTTTTATGCTGGCATAAAAGAGTTTCAATACCAATGTCATCAGGATCACTAAGATAAGAAGAGGGAGCTATGTGCTTTTCTAGAGGATGTGCTATCATTTGAATTTCTGTCTTTTCCTCATGAAATAAAGAATTTAAGGGATGTTCAATTACAAGGACCTGACAGTATAAATTAGAGATAATACTTCAGTTGGTGTAAGAATAAACAAAACAAGCAGCAATAAATGTCATTTGATTTAAATATCTTGGGCACTTCTGTATGCTGACAGATCAAGCAGGCAGCTTTGGATGAGTTTTATCACTGCATTTAGGTCATTTTCCTGTAGCAGAATCTTTTTGGTTAAGAGAACTTTATTATGGTTTCTGAATTGATGCAATTACTAAGCGAATGCTTTTGTAAAGTGTTTGTTGGTAATGAAGATATGAAAGGGAGAAGATGTTTTCGCTTTCATTCCCCAGTTACTTTAACAATTCTGAAGTTAGGAAAATTTTCATTTTAGTTTGTTAAGTGGATTTGATTTCATTTTAAGTCACTGAGAAATAAGAAAAATTGGATCTCTTAGTATCATTTCAACTACCTTATTTTACAGACAAATACTAGCTCTGTTAAATTACTCAGCTGCATTATTCCTTTAAGAGTAATAAGTCTTGAAAAAATACAAGCTTCAATCATTTTTGTACTTTTATGATTTCCTTTAAGAGCAAGAAGAATGAATAGTATCTCATTCAGATCTTTCATTTATTGTTTTCAGTTACATGTAGGGTGAATACCACCATTCTAACATGTGTACATTAAAAATACCTAGATGGCTCTACATCTGAAAATATTAAAAAAATCCAAACAACAGTGCAGGAGTTTGCTTTAAAACTGTACATCTTGTTTATTTCAGGAGAAGAGGCTAAAAGAAAAAGCAGCAAGGAGAGAAGCCAGAAATAAGAATGCACAGGTAAGGGGTTTTGTTGTTTTGATCAAGCTACTGGTTGAGGTTTGAAATGTTTTTTAAATTGTTTCCTTCCTTTCTTTTATAAACGGTATTGTGATTAACTGCTCTTTAAAGGCATTTTCTGTTTGCTTGTCTTTTCTTACTCCCTTGCTCTGATGTGGTGGTAATAACTTGGTATAGAAGGATTCTGAAAAAGCATGAATATGTATGTGTATAAATACATAAAATGTGTGGAAGCCTTTTGGAATTTCATCCTCTTCATTATGTATATCAGGTGAGTTGCAATTTCAGCTGAAGTACTGATGCCATTTTTTTCTCTGACTTGGGTCATGTTTATAATTTGTAGGCAGTGGGATTATTTTTTTTGTGTGCCAAATCTCACTCCGACTTTTTTCTGCTGAAACTTTTTTTAAAATAGCGAGTATTTACATTCAAGTTCATTCCTTCCCCTCATCACTCCAAACAAAACCTGTGTTATTCTTTTCTTCATGTATATGTTACTAATTTCCTAGAGGCTTTAGTTTTTCCCGTTGCTTGGTTTGCAATAAACTGAGGTTTCATTCAGCTGCAGTGATTTCTAGAATATGGACATTGTGATGTGTGACACTGCATCTACTTTTGCTACACATGAATAGTTACAGTTTCTTCTTCACAGTTGGCAAATATCTTACTCCTTTGAGATAATCAATAATGTTCTTTGTCCGATTTTTGCAAGCTGGCTGTGCTCTGGGAGGCTTAAGTATAGGAAGATGCTCCATTGTGTAACTCTGAAGTGGAAAGTAATTACAGTTTCAGATGAAAAACCTAGTTATGCTAAGTTTTAAGTATGATTCTGCCTTCAAAGATGGCAAGCTATGAGAGCTGTTGGCATCATGACTCCCCAATCAAGCAATAGAAATTTTCTGCCTGTAATTGAATGTATAAAGATGCATACTTTTTAATGCATTTAGCAAGCATTTTAGGAAAATTATGGAATGAATAATTAACAAACATCTTAATAAAGGGAGAAAACATTGATCAAATCAGGCTGTATCACATTCATGAATACTGCTTGTTAATTTTGCCTCTTTTTAGGGAATAAAATGTTATTCAGCAGCTGTGGAAAGAAATCCATTACTTTCAAAATTATCTGCTTGCTGATGTACATCTCCTATCCTGTTCTTGGCCAAGCGAATGAATCTGTCAATGCTATTGGAAAGAGAATGAAGTTGATCCCTGTTGAGGAATGTTTTGGGGGGGGGCGGGGGGTTGTGTGTCCGTGGGCGTGGTATGGGTTAAATGTGGAACCTTAGCCCCAAGCCCACAATTTTACGGACTCTTGCCTCTCTTCTGTGCAGCACTTGCATTTGGAAAGCTGATTTACTAGTGCTGATCTGGTGTGAGATTGGCACATGCTCTCCTTGAGGGCACCAGCTGTGCAAACCTGCTATTGCTTTGACTTCATTTTATTCTGGAAGCACTTAGCTCACTCTCTGCAATAAGGTGCAAGCCTCAGGAGCTGACATGTCTCCTTGATGAAAACTGTTGGGCTTTTTCTGTTGTTTAGAGGCTATTCTTGCCAGAACTCTGTGCAGCCAAGTCCTCTCGTTTTCAGTGTGGCTCATTTCGGGGAAAATGCTTCCACTGGGAAAGGCTGCCAGCTTGGACCTGGACTGTTCATGCCTGGAAGTGGAAGGGACCAGTAGACAGTAGATAAAGGTGCCAGTTTCTGTCTGCTGGGTGTCTAAGGAATTAATTAAGAACACTGCCTGATTCTCAGGATCTTAGAAGTGAAGCGATAGTAGTTGAAGTTCTCCATAGTCTGTGTGGGATATGACTCAAGCAGCTCCTACAAGATACCCAGAGGAATAAAGAAGGATGAAATGGTAAAACACAGAAACTATTGGAACATAAACCAGTTTAGAAAATACATGCTCCCTAAATCAGGAGTTCAAAAAATGTTAACATTTTCACTAGTGCTTTCATAATATGGCTTGTGACCCACTTACTCTGCCATACACTACTCCTTTGGTAATTAGTCATGTTTTCTTGAAAGGGAAAGCAATAAGGAGGGCCAAAAAAGTAGAAAAGGTATTTTTAGCCATGTTAATGCAGTTTAACAGCTGGAAAAAAGGACTAGATCAACAATTATGAATAGCCAGTCACTTCAGAGCAGCTGTGGTCATAATTTGTTTTCCACATCCATCTGCTTTATCCTCTTGTTTCTTTTATTGACTGTCTCCCTCAGGTTACAAACCCCTTGGGTTACAAAGTATTATTTTGCTGTCTTTCACTAGTACACAATCCGCTAGGTCTGACATGACCAAAACTGAAATTTACTTTCCCATTCTTAGTATTAAATAATAATTCTTTGTGAATTTAGGGGGGAAAAAAAAAGAAAAACTACAGGAGAGAAGGATGTCCTCTCTTTTCCTCTGGTGCTGCAGGAGCAATTGCAGGGAAGATTTTGCTCAGCCTTTGTCATGCTGGGACAGGCCAGGCTTGCTGCAACTGGAATTGACTAACCAAATTCTGGCACGCTCTGCTGAGTGTGCCTGAGCAGGAGATTAGATGAGTAGGTAGCTGCAGTGTTATTGACTCCACCTTGGATAAATCTCCATGCAATAAATAAACTAAGTAAGAAGTGGAGACTCTTAAAGGATGCTTTGGAGAAAGTATTTCTAGGTATTTATGATGATTAATTAAATTTTCATGCAAAAAGCTGTAAAAACAGATAAAAGAAGTCTTCTCATATATTCTTATTGAAGAAAAACTGAAAATGTAGGATTTTGGTATTTTTTTAATCTTAGGATATTTAATTGTCTCCCATTTTATGAGAATTTACTGTAATATGTACAAATGAAATGTTTTAAGATGAAAAGCACGTACTTTGTCCTCACTCAGTACTGACTAAATTATAGTCCTCCAACCCTCAAACAAATTTCAATACTGTTTACTTGAAGATAGTCTGGAGAAAATTAGGCAAAAAGTAGTCTTTTGAGCAAGAAGTAAAGCACTGAGCAGCAACAGCCGCCCCGGAACAGGAGCTGGGTGTTACTCACCCAGCCAGCCACTGGCCCCAAGCAGGACATCCCCGTGCTCGTAGCTTTCCACTTTTTCTTCTAGAATCTACACATACTGATTTCTTCATCTGTTTAAAGTACTTTCAGGTTTCAACCAGTATTTAAAGGTCCTTGCCCTGCTAGCAACTGTTAGCTGCAATGAAGCTAAACAAGACTGTATTTCTCCTTTAGTGATTTTAGTCTTTTGCTACCCTGATGCCTTAGAGCACTACTGATGTGTTGAGAATTATGAAGTGAGGAAGATTCTGATTTCTTTTAAAGAAAATTGTTTTTATAGGAAAATAATTTTCTGGGAGCAGCTTAACAGCTCTGTGCTTCAGCAGGGAGAGCAGAGCAGGAGTCAGGAGAAGGTGCTGTTCCCTGCCCAGCACTGATGTGCTAGTTGATCCTCAAGTATCAGCTCCCAGCATCATGCAGAAAGGGATACCTGGTCCCTAAAAGAAGGCATTGATTGCTATCTGCTAGAAATAATTTGGATGTCATCTGTAAGCAGTGTCAGGAGGTAAAACTTGCTCAGTCATGACAGCTCAGTGCATCGATTCTGGTTTTGGCAGTCCTGTAGCAGCTACACCATGCTGGTGTCCAAAGCAAAACAAAAACCTGAAAAAGCTCTGACTAGCAGAGCAAAAGCTGTTTATCCAAGGTCCATAAGAAAAATGTAGCCTGCTGAAAACTTAGAGAAATCCAGCTTGAACACATATTCCTTATTGAGACATATTCTTGCTGATTTTTCCTATTTTCACTGGACAAAATTGAGGATGGGCATTCTTACCCAGCTGGAAAACTGACTTGTGGAAGAAATCCGAGAGCTCAGTTGTCAGGGGTGCTTTTTCTCAGAAACGAATGCTTGCTGAATAATTATTGAATGTTAAAAGATCAACAGCATCAGCAGGATCATAAATATGCTTTAACTTCTCTCCTCCCTTTCTCTCCTGTTCTCTCCCTAATATATTTTATATTTTCCTCACCCACAGGAATTAGTGCTTGAGGTCGAGATTTTACAAAGTACATAGTATATCTATAATTTAGTTAATCATTTTCAGAGTCACAATCTTTCTGTTGTGAGCACATCTACAAAATACATGTGGGTGAGCAAGGGGCATGTACTCAAAGATATGGCAGATTCAGGCCATATCACATCACTGCAAGCTATAATGCTCAATATAGCATTCTCTTTTCTGTGCCTTGTACCATACTCTGTTGAGAGTTTAACCAGAAAAATGCTTGAATCCACCATTTTGTTTTAATCTCCATCTTCCCCCCATGGAATTTGAGGTACACTTGCCAAATACAGCTCAAGAAATCTTTGCACCATGTGGGAAAATTTAAACAGGAAGAGGGAAGTCAAATCCCTCGAGTAGGTGTGGCTGATAATCCACTCATAGAAATGTACACTTCAGGATATTGTGAAAATTCTTTGTCCATTGTGGATAAGGCCTGTAGTTACTGGGTTTGTATCACCTCTGCTTCTGCCTTGAATTTCCCTTTTCTTGAGATCTAGCCCACGGCTTGCGCTTAGGCTGAAGACATTGCAGTCACTGTGATTGTGAACAGTAATTTCAGTGTGGAAAAGAGGTTTGTGGGAGTGAAGGAGGAATTTGGTCTGTCTCTCCTGTGAATCCAGGTTCCCAAATCCCCTTGATCACTGAGGTCACGGAGTATTCTTGTGAAAGTCTCATGGGATAAGTGGTGCTTAATGGTGAAGATGCGTTGTTTTGATTACTTCTCATGATCCTCTTGTGGATGGTGTTAAGGAGGTACTACTTTAGCTCCCTGTGATGTCTGGAGCTGGAGCAGAGTTTCAGGGCCAGATCATTCTGATGGTCTGGAGGATGTTGAGATTGTGGAATTTGTGGTTCTTAAGAAGGGGAGTTGTGTTTTGCTGTTGTAGCCCCAGGACAGGCTATGTCTTGTCGCAGCAGTTTGACAATCACAGCAAAGGAATAAAAATTGTTTTTCATCAATAATTATTTTTGATTCTGAAAACTACAAAGAACAGCAAAAAATGAGGTCATGTTCATCTACAAAAGCTTCCAGAATATTTAGTGTGAGTAGCTTCCAACTGAAATTACTGTGTTTGATGCCTTTTAACAAGTCAAACTTCTTTCTTAAAACAGTCTCATTAACCTTAGTTTAGAAGTAGTTTTGGTCTGTTAACTCTTGTATTCTGTATGCACATCCAGAAGCTTTATTTATTCAGTGCAACGTTTGAGTGTTTTGAATTTCCTTGGGAAGCTCTGTGAATAAACAGAGTAATTTGGGATATCAACATACTAGTTTAGTAACTAGTTAACTAGTTACTTAACATACTAGTTTAGTAATTTCATTTCAAAGTCAAGTTGTAAAATGGAAAATGAATTCCTGATTCTGAACTACTTGTATGCTGCAACATTTTTTAAAATCAAGGTATTCTACAATATTTTAAAGTTAATATTTGAAAATGGGTATTATGGGCCTGTATGTAAATGTTACCTGTATTTTGCTTTTTGAAAATAACATATTGATTCCACTTAATAGAAGAATTGAATTGCTTTAAGTAAAGCTGTAATAAGTCCTGTCTTTTCTGCAATTAAGAATTTATATGATTAAACCAATATTTCGGCGTTGTGACCCTGAACAAGTTACAAGTAAGGATTCTGATGGATTGATTTGCCAATTACCCATGCTTCTGTAAACCTTTTCATTGCAGCCAACAGCACACTGAGGATTTCAAACATATTTATCAAATTGACCATTTAAACTAATTGACCATGGCTATAGCAATTGAATTTTGTGAGTATAATGTTCACAAGTGTGACTTTTAATCATATGTGGTATATGATGAGGGTTTGCTGCTGTACATGCCAAAAGCTGATGTTTTACCTGTCACTGCGGTGATTTCTTCATAGGCCTGGCACAGAAGCATAGTAGTGGGACTGTGCACCTTGGAAATACTCTCTTATTCACTGAAGGTCGGCTGGGATGAGGTGGATGCACAGTGGATCAACACAAGTGCATCTTCATTACCATGTCTGATATACCTAAACCTTATTCCTTTTTTTGTGTTCATTTGCACATTTATGCTGAAGAGAGGAAGCTTCTTTTTTCTTCAAACTTTTGGGTTTGTTTTTTTTTTTCTAATATTGGTGGCTTGCAGTTCTAGGGGAGCTTTTGATGAAATACGTACTACAGATTTCTGGCATGTTAGGGAACAGAAAGGTTATTGTCTTACTTGATTGTAAATGATTGTTTAGAAGTTCTAGGGCAATACTGATGACATTTCTCCAGTAGACACCAGGAATATTACACTGTTTAATATGTTGTTCTTCAGAAAAAACCTTTTGTTTTTAGAATGTCTGTATAAGTTTGATTGGAACAGGATTTTGGAGACAACTGCTGAGCTTCAGAGCTTTCAATGTGTTAAAGACTACACAATTTTATTTATTTCAGAATCAATAATAAATTGGCATTTTGGGGGGGAAAAGAACTCAGGTTTTCTTATTGAAAGTTTAGGTTATGAAAATTGCAAACTGAATAAGTATGCATTTCACTCTTCCTCATGACTTATGTGAGTTTGTAATATTTTTTTTTTGCATCATATAGTTACAAATAACTCTTGGTAGTTGTAGAATTGAGGAATGCTTTGGCACCATTCCACTGAAGCTCTTGGATGGGGCTCAGCAAAGAAGTGAATGTTTACTTGAGTTGCTGCTTCAGATCCATCCCTCTTTAGAGCAAAGGAGGTATATATTATTCCACTTCATTTTTACTCTTTGCTTTTCTCTGTGGATATTAGGAGCAGGATTCCACCATCAGGTTCCTGCCTGCATGTGGCAGTGTGGTGGAGCACAGGGAAAGCAATTCAAGAGCTCTGCTAGTCTTGCACAGCGGCATCATTTCTTTCTGGCTTCCAAAATTTCCTGTTCAGTTTCTTCACTGATTCAACACCCTCCTCAGCAATCTCTATCTGAGCGGAACATGGAAGATTGCTTTGGCCCTCCCTGACTCTGGCTAAGGAATAAGAAGAGGCAATAGATAGTGCTGGAGCAGCAGATCCACCAGTATGAAAAGAAGGAAAAAAAAAAGCTGTTCTAAAATATTATAAACCTTTCTTTGAGCATTTTCATCTTAGTAAATAGACTACTATATGAAATTAATTTTAATGATACTTCATTTGTTTATCTGCCCTATGTTACTCCTTAATAGTGTTTAGTAATTGGTATTTGAAATTTCTCTTCCTCAAAAGCACAAACTCCAAGCTCATTTGCTGTGTTCCATACATATGTGGAGCAGCAGATTGTTGTTTATTAGTGTGGAGTTCTTCTTGCCTTTGGCTCACCACAGTCCTTTGATGCCATAATCAGCACAGTACAGAAGAATTGCCTGGAACTGAACTTCTGGAGACCTTCACCCTCTTTTCCACCTCTGCTCATAATCCTGAAGAAGTGGGAAATTCCAGACAAGGGAGACATAATGACCTTGAGCTTATAGCAGCTTTCACACAAAGCTTTTATTTCAGAAGTGGGTATTTTCTCTGGATTGAGAGGTCTTTTCCTGTTCTGTTGTGAAAAGCCAGGTGTATTCACATTCCTCAATTCTATCTGTATAAATATTGTGCAGATGATTGTATTTCACAAGTAAGATGGATCAGATAATTCAAACTTGTTTATTTTGCACCTTGGTTTGTTCTGGTAGTACTCTGAGCTGCTTTGCAGCTTTCCTTATGTGTTTGAAACGTTCTTAGATTATAGACTTCAGATGCAAGAGTTCTGCTTTGCTCTATATCTCAGATGTGAACTTCAGAATGAGTTAATTGGATGATGAGCAGGGGTAATCTTTCAGATGTGTTTTGATGACATCCTCACTCAGCAAGCAATGGTATTTAGTTATAAATTAAGCAGTTCTGTTTTCTCAGCATCCCCCCCGTTTATATTCTTGGAATGTGTTACTTGCAGTATTGTACATAGTCTGCTATTGCAGTTGTAATTGCTACTAGTGATGAAAATTGATTTGTGCAATCAGAAAACCATGATCTGCATTCTGACTGATAATGCTGCAGTTACCAGCATCTTAAAATTCGTGTGATGATTGTTTTTTCAGAATGCTCTGGGGTCATGCAGTCACCAGGGTTGCAGTTGCTTTATCCTGAATCTTAAGTGAGCGTTAAAAGAGAAAGAAAAAGCTCTTGGTTGTTCTCTCAAATATGTTTTTTCCAGAGTTTAAAAAGATTTAATGTTTTGTCAGTCCTCCCTTGCCAAATATACTAGATCAGGAGTAGTGCAATATCCCTTGTTTTCTGCAGTGCACAGAGAATTTAATAAGTTTTCTGTTCTTTCACACTATCAGCTGCATTGATAAACCAAGCAGTTTGTTAATAAGAAATGCCAAGCTAGTAACTAACACGTGGTTATTTAACACCTCATGGGAAATCTGGTGAGCCCATACTTCCCCCAAATGAAGCTCCATCTTGTATATGGAGTCCATTAGGACCTGGGTCTTTCTGTGTTGATTCCCTCAATGTTACTTTTCTTTAAGGCTTAATGTTTCCTTTCACTCTTTTTTGTTTTGTCTTGTTTTTTTTTTCCCTCTGGTCTTTCATGAAATTTTTTGTGGATTTACAGGTTTCTTATCTCTTGCTGTTTCCTTATCCTGATTTCTGTTTCTTTTGAAGGAGCTAACTTCAAGCTGCTATTGCTTCTATTTGGTTACTTTCTGCTGTGGGGAAACCAGGAGCAGAAGCAAAGGGGAATAGCAGGAAGAAAGATAATAGCATCATCTAGTAGCAAAGCTTAAGGAAATGGGCTCAGTATTTTTAGAGAAAAGTTTTGAGTTTGTTTTTATGTTAGTTTTGTTTTCTTCATACTGTAAGGTCTCATATTTTTCTGACATCCTTCAAATGAATATATAGTGGTAATATTTTGCTGGGCTGTTGCTAGGATTCAAGTTTTAAAAGATGCCTTGTCCAAATGAAGGTGCAAATGAGACCATATGCCAAGGTCAAGAGTACAGATTTTATTTAACAGTAAATGTGAGGTACAGGGAGGAGTGGGGGGTGAAGAGAGAGAGAGAGAGAGAGGGAAGTAGAAATAAACTCACCACCATATGGGTCCTGCAGCATCCTGCTGGCCATTTTTCTCGTGGTCTTCTCTGTGGTGGGGGTCCTGGAGTGTTCTTATGGAGGCACCACTTTTACAGTGTCCAGGTCCCAGGTTTGAATAGAGTGTAGAGGCATTCCTACAGCTGGAGCTGCTTGTGTATAAGGAGTTGCTTCCTTTCTAAGAGTTTGCCATGCTGGGAATTTTGATAGATTGACAACTGATCCTTCCTCATACTTTAAGGAAAATGCTTACAAATAACTAGAATTGACAACTGATCCTTCCTCATACTTTAAGGAAAATGCTTACAAATAACTAGA
This sequence comes from Peucedramus taeniatus, assembly GCA_013400575.1. Classification (NCBI taxonomy): domain Eukaryota; kingdom Metazoa; phylum Chordata; class Aves; order Passeriformes; family Fringillidae; genus Peucedramus; species Peucedramus taeniatus. The sequence continues at coordinate 90,596 of WBNO01008913.1, forward strand.
ATTTTCTTATAAGCAGCTTTTCAAAACAAACAGTTATGACTGATAATAAGGTAAGTTGAGCATATGTCATTAAGGCATTCAGGAGCATGTAATAGGATTAGACCTGGTTTATACAAGTATATTACTCTCCTCTCTTCATTCTTTTTGGACAATCTGCCAAGGCTTTGAAATTTCCAGCAAGAAAAATTCTGGGTGGACAAGGGAAAGTGACTGATTAATTACAGTCACAGTAAGCGTACATTTACTTGATGTACGTGAGCAGCTATTTAAGCTCATAAAGATCATTAAGTTTCATAATAAATGGCAATCTCAGTCCATTTTCTTTGCTAATTCATATGCTGTTAAAAATGCCAAAAGTTATTAGTGTTTTAATTTCCCATCACCTAATATCCTAGCAGACTACATATCTACAAAAGTAGTGCTAAGGGTAATTTTAACTATTCAAGGTATTTACTAACTTAAGAAATGCATAGAATTTGTGAAATTCATCCTTCCTAGGTACCTGTACAACATAACTCTATGAATAAAACCGAAGCTTTTTGTTTATGAATTAATTTAAGTCATAATCCAACCAAATCAGAGTAGGATAATGAGAAAACTGAAGCATCTTTAAACACCTTTTCCCCACCCCTCCCAACTTCCTGGGCTTAACTTCGATCCTGAGTTCTCTACCCCAAGCTGGATGAGTGGGCTGTTAATGTGGCTGTGGTCAGTTCATCACACATTGACTCTGCTGCTCCTTCCTCCTAAACAGAACGACTCCTCACCCTCTTCCCCTGCTCCAGCATGGGTTTCCTGCAAGGGGAGACAGTCCTCCATGGACTTCTCCAGCATGAGTCCTTCCCCACGCTGCAGTTCCTCACAAAGTGCTCCAACGTGGGTCCCTTCCACAGGATGCAGTCCTTCAGGAAAATGATGCTGCAGCGTGGATCCCGCAGGGAGTCACAAGTCCTGCCAGCAAACCTGCTCCAGTGTGGGTTCCTCTCTCCATGGAGCCACAGGTTGTGGGTGAGAGGGGGACCTATGGACAAAGTTTATTAGAGAATCCATCCCACTAAGTCACGAGGTGCAGAGAGGACCCCCTTCCTTTCTGAACTCCTTCGCAGAGAGAAGCTTGGGTGAGGCTGGATCTGATCTTAGCCCCAGACTTGTCAGCATTTTAAATTACTTTGTCCTACAGGATTAAAGATGGCAAATCAGATACATTTATGTAAAATGAATTATTTATTATGACAAACGATTAGATAAAATATTTTAATCAGAATTATTTACTACACAGTTAAAAAAGCTAAAACTACTAGTACCATTTAGTGTAGTGTAGTGCTCTATGTCAAAGCAATCATATTAAAGCTAGCAAAAGGAAACAGTTATTAAATAGAAATTGATGTAACTTTCCATACCAGCAGTTGTGGATAGATCTCTTTCACTCAGCCTCAAGGAGTATTTGAGAAGGGGCATTCCCACTTCAAAGAAGGGAACTTCATACACACACTCCAAGAAGAAATATGTTGAAAGAACCCAACATATGGATGTTGGCTGGACTGTTACAGTGTAAAGTGATTGACTGCCAGTCATATGTCTTCATCTTAGGGACTTACCTGCCAAGTCTTTGGCTTGCTGTCAGGATTTTAGTTTGGGGTTGATGAGACAGACTGGTTTTAGCATAATTCAGTCCCAAACCCAGCACATGATGCCTCCTGTCAGCCCACAACTGATAGCTTGCAAAACAGGGCATTGTTTGAGTTGTTCGACCTCATTCCAAGAGCCCTGCAATGTCTGCCAGGAGCATACTGGAGTGTGGGCTTCCCACAGGTTTTACAGCCTCCTTCAGGCATCCGTCTGCTGTGACCTGGTGTTCTCCACAGGCTACAGGTGGGTCTCTGCTCCCCCGTGGAGCTCTATGGACTGCACCATGGAATGGAGGAAAATCTCTGCTCTGGCATCGGGGCACTTCCTCCTCATCCTTCTTTGCTCAATGTCTTCAGGGTGGTATCTCTCACATTTTCTCACTCCTCTTCAGCTGCAGCTGTGCAGTTTTTCTTCCTTCCTTTAACCATGTTATCCCAGAGGCACTGCCACCATTGCTGATGGGCTTGATTTTGCCCAGTGGTGGATCTTTCTTGGAGCTGGCTGGTGTTGGCTCTGTTGAACAGGGTGGGAGCTTCCCCCTGCTACCAAAACCTTGTCATGCAAACCCAAGACGGGGATCCAGTTGACAAATGTAAAGCAAAGAAAGAGCTAAAATTAGAAGAGGTAAAAATAGAGGATGGGAAGCTGTCTGATTAATCTTACAAGCAACTCATTTATGCTTAATTCTGTCAGGTTTGCTGTATTTGTTAGGTCAGACTGTAGCACAGACAAAGTTCAAAGAAAAACAAAAGGTATCATTCTGAAAAACACTGATTTAAAATTTGTTTTGAAGTCTGTAAAAAATTGACATGTCTTTAAAATGGGTTGATATGGCCGGGCTGTTCGGGTTTATCCCGTGACAGAAGGACCAGATCACTGTTTCAACCTCAAGACAGGAAGACAAATTATTTATTAACTTTGAGGGTAGTTTACTTAGAAGCTTATCAGAAATATTCGACTGTATGATGCAGTTGGTGAAAGGACTTTCAATGTCATAGTATTGCATCACAAAAAGGAATTTTCTAGTGAGTGTATTTGTGAGGGAATTCCATCCAGTTCCTTCTGTTGCCAGTGAATGCAGAGTTTGTCTGTACCATGGCAGAAAGACAGGTTCTGTATTTGATTTCCCTGTCTCAGAGTTGCCATGTGGACACAGGTGAGGAGTAAGCTTGAGGCTGTACTTTGCAAGATGCTTCACTGTATGCGTGTTTATTCATTAAAAGCTAGACAGCCATTGCCCTTCTGAGACTGGGCTGCTCTGACTGCCATGGGTTGAAAGCACTTCATGGGTACTCAGTGAAAGATCATTTTGAGTTCCTGCTCTAGTTCATCCAGAACTGTTCTTTAATGTCTCCATTCTCATAATTAATAATGCCAATGATAGTGAAAAAATTCAGAAAACACCTAAATGTAGACAAAGAGCAAGAGATTAGTGTGTATAACTGATTCACCAACTAAAATATGAATTCTGTTAATTTGCTCTGCTTAAAATGAGTTGGCATACGTAATTCATTACTACAAATCTATGAGATTAGTTTTTCAGGTGCTAAAGAAAATCTCCTGTATTATTTGTTCTGAAAGGCATTTTAAAGGCAATTCCCTGTGTAATTCTTCAGGCATTTCAAACCCAGTCTTCAACTGAAATTGTTTTCAGATTTTTACAGATTCTGTAATTTTACAAATTGCTAACTACATTTCAGTGTCAGATACCGAGTGAATTAAACTCCTAGAAGGCTTCTTGGTAGGAACATAAAGAGCATCAAAAAGATTAATACAGCCTGCATGTATTGCACTGCTTGTGGTTTTTTTTTGGTTTTTTTTTTGTAGTTTTTTTTGGTTTTTTTTTTTTTTTAATTTTTATTTTTTGTTTTGTTTGGTTTTGTTTTGTTTTTTTTCTGTTACTAAGAGCATTCACAGTAGCATCAAAATATTCTAGACTTTTGGAAGGATATTGCTTTGTAAAACTGCCTCTAAAAGATGTATAAATATCACTGCACCTGTTAAAAAATGGCTAAAAGAATATTAGATACATAAATTACTGTGTAATCCAAGGCTCTGGTCTGTCTCAATAAGCAAGTATTGACTTAATGTAAGGATCATTTTGTGGCCATCTGAGACCTATATTTTTCTAGAGGCTTTCCATCTTAAAATCTATGAATATAAAGATGGATTTCTGTGTTAAAGGATTCTCTTTCTGCTTCCAATTTTTAGCTTTTTATGTTAGCTAGAGGAATCAGAAAAATCTTGTTCAGTTCCGGCTCCTGATAGCCAGAACAAAGATAATGGCTGATTCAGTAACCCACTGTTCAATTATGGATGATATCTAGTGAAGCCTTTTCCAGACTGTGAATGGTTTGCCAGTTTTGGAGCAGGTCTGTAAGTCCCTCTGGAGAAATGAGGTAGATCAAAGTGTCTTTGCAGGTGCCCCTGGCTGGGGTAGAAGATAAGCAGCTTTGATCTGAATGAATCTGCTGAAGCATTTCTAATTGACAAGTAGAGACTAGGAGAGTGATTCACTTAATCCTTGTTGATGTTCTCTTTTCGTAAGTTCCAGAGAAAGGCAAAGTACAGTATAAGCTTTCTAACCAGATGGAGTTGTTGTGTAGTGAGTTTTAGTTCCTTCTCTAATCTGGTACAGGCACTCCTACTGATCATGCTGTTGTTTGTTGCCTCATTTTAAGCCTGAAGTTAAAATATTAATCATAGTACTAATAAAATACCAGTTCTCATAAACATTGTACTTTTCACCGTGTGTGAGAAATGCTGCCATAGTTTTCTGGTTTCATGTATTCTGGGTGTCTTCTGGCTACAGCCTGAGCAGCAGGGTCTCAGGAGGAAGAGCAAGCTATTTCTTCAGTAGGTACTGGCAGTAAGACTTTCCGTGGTTGCTGAAGTCATGGAATGAAAGAATGGTTTGGGTTGGAAGGGACCTTAAAAGATCATCTGGTTCTTACTCTGCTGCCATGGGCAGAGGCACCTTCCACTAGACCAGGTTGCTCAGAGCCCCATCCAGTCTAGCCTCGTACACTTCCTGCCGTGGGGACTCCACAACTTCTCTAGGAAGTTGTAAGTCTGGAAATCTTCTAAAAAAGGAGAGTATTTTTTAATTATGTGTGCTATTGGACAAAGATGATTTGGCCATAGTGAAAAATCTACGTTGTACATAAATTGTTCTGCAGTTCTATAATTTTTTTAGTGTGTATCATGTAGGCCTCAAAGCAAACTGCAGCCATTTTCCATATTATCTCCAGAATATGCACAAGAGAATAGTTTCAAACACGCAGCGAGAAATTGCAATTTTCAAGTTCGGCTTTTTTTGTTTGTTTATTCTACTTTGTGGTAATGTTGAGTAGGACTTTTGCTTTGTCCCTCTGCATACTGATGTCTAAAATTACCTTTGGCAGTAAAATGCTTAGCGTGTTTGAAGTTGCCTTAATATAGTACTGTCCTCAGAAAGACATTTTTATTTTAGCTCAAGCATTTTTCAGATATTTGAGTCACAAGCTCAATACTAGAATGAAATAGTGTCATAAACAGTATTAAAAAGAGTGAGCTACTTGCCCTGATGTGTTTGCCCTGGTATGTTTCACTATAAAAGAAAGCCACACAGCATCTTTCCAGAACCTTTTGCTCTCTTCCTGGCTCTTAATTGGTAGCTTGAAACATCAAGTAGATCTATAGCTGCTAGAGCTATTTATCTGTTACCCTCACCATTCAATGGAAATATTTTCAGTCTGGTCTTCCTTTTAGACTGCTGTAAAATGCTGAAGATGCCAGCACAGAAGTCTCTTTGTCTATCAACCACTACAGATGTGATTTTACTGTAATTAAAATACATGCACTTAAAGTATGGTATTGGTAAGCCAAGATAACGAGTTGCCTGTTGGAAAATTGTGTCAAAGGTAGATGATAAACTACTTCTGTTTTGCAATACCAACAACCATCTAACTTAGTGAAGGAGCAGGAAATATCCTCTGTAATTCTAGTCATATTTTCCAGGCTGGTCTTAGAACAGCTTTCTTACTGTAAGGAGCTTCTAAGCCGAATGAGTCTTCCATAAGTCTAACTGAAGGTATTTCTAGAACACTCATTGCTGGTGAATGCAAGTGTTATTTAAAATAGTGTTATATAAGTCTTAGTGGACTGAATTTTTAAATTACCATTTAGCTTTGAATTCTGAAAAGCTTTTCATTGCATGCTACCTCGACAAGTTAATAATTGTTGTCCAGAATGTTAGACTCTAAATTCTGCTGACCTTGTGACTAGTACTAAGTGCCTCGTGATCTTTCAGTGTGTTTTTCCTCATGGCAGTCTGTAATCAGGATTTACTTCTGTTCACATGTGCAGGCAAGAGCAGTGGGACATACTGAGTGAACTCCTTAGACTTTTTTTTCTGACTTGGGGCTGGAACAGAGATTTGAGCAGGTTTTCCCACTTGTCATGCTAGTTGCTTGCTTGCTTGCTTGACAGTCCTTCCTCTCTCTTATCTGAAGGGCTTTTAAAAAGAGAAACAATAGAAAGATGGAGTTAAAAAGATATTGCAATGTATACATGATGTGAAGATGGTACAAGCTTTTCTTCCAATAACTGTAAGTAAGTCAGGTTTCCACTGCTCTCTGTATCTCTTGCTGGTAACATCATCTTCCTGTTAAAAGGTATTTCCAAAGGTGTTTTCCAGCCATATTGTTACACAGAGGGCATCAGAATTTCAACAGCTTTGTCACTTATTTGGCAATGAACCATGCAAACTGTCAGATATGTTCAGATTACAATAAAAAGTGTAGATACAGATTATGGTGGCTTCTTGAAAACAAGAAGTGGTTTTGTAAACTTGTTAATCCTTTCTAGTTAGAATACTGTAAAGCCATCTTAGTTTTTCATTAATTGACTGACAGTGTTTTTATGGTACTATTCCCTGAAATACAGCAGTAAAGTTTGCTCATCACAGTGTCAGTTCAGCAAAATAGAAAAAACTTGGTACTCAAGGTCAGTAATAGATTTTACTCTCATTTGGAGAATCAAATTTCAAAGGTATAGAAAATGCCTCTGCAATGCTTGGAAAAAATCTCAAGGCCCTGGATACAGAGTGGCATCTTCTGTAGCACATATGAAGAAGAGGATGGAGGCTGTAACTTATATTTTACTGTTTTGGCTGAAACGTTCTGAACTCTTCCTTTGGATGAGGATTCTTTGAAACTCTTCAGGGAAGTCAGGCCACTTAAAATTTTGGTGCTTTCTTGTTGTTTGTGAAGCATCCTCATGAGTCATCTTTTCTGGGAATGGTTTTTCAAGGCAGTGGGATAGATTACATAGGAGTATCTTTATAGTCATCAGGCAGTATCTAGTAGTTTGAGGAAAAACTGGAATTTTTTAAAATTTTTGGCCATTGTGTATCTATTTTGTAAGTTTATTAATCTGTCCTGTCTTGTAGCTTTGAAAGCTATTTAAAATGAAAAATTCTGTCCTAATGCACTCTTGGAGGTAAGGCCTTGACTTTATGAAAGGTCTTTTTAAGTGTATTTCTGAAAGGAGAACTTGAATATAGCTTTACTTTTTTTTTTAATATATGCTAATAAACTTTAATTTTACCGAAAGAAGTAGAAAGTGTTAATTTGGACAGTAGCAGGCTGGGTTTTTTCCAAATCAAAATCTTCTTGTATTGTATGTTCTTGTACAAAAAAAATTTTAAAGTAGCTTAATAGTAGTAATACAGCTGTCTCTGAACAAAAATACTGATTTATTAGCTGAAAATGGTCTTCAGAAGTAATTAAAATGAATCATACCAATGGCAGGCATGTCCATGGTCAAGTGGTTAGAGAGGCTTTCAAAAACTGTGCCAGTAAAGTGCACTTAAAAGAATCAGAATGAGATACATATGTTTGACTTCCATGATCAGGTCATAAAGTTAGGACTAAAGTTAAAAGCAAGTTATTTTTTTATCCTTCACATTAATATAGTAGTGATACATTTCAGTGTTAAATTTTGCTTGTGACTTTCTGCTTCCTCTGGAAATTGAAGTTGGAATATATTGCTGAGGAGAATTTAAGTCTTTTAGACATATCTAAGGGGGTAAATTTTGTTCTTGGGTTCAGGTTTCAACCTGTCACCATATGTTTTAAATATCTGTTTCTTTCCATCTGAATCATGAGGATTGAGGGTTTCTTTTTGTTTTGTTCTGTAATTAGAGGAACAGCACCCTCTGAAAACGTCCCTTGACAAATTCTTAGCTTTCATGAGAACCAGGAAAAATCTTTCTTAGGCATTTCATAGTTGTGGTTTTTGGGACTTGTGCAGGATGTGAGGTTTCCCTTGTTTTACTAAGTGCATGTGGCAGCAAGGTTGTTATGGAGTGCCTGCCTGTGCCTTTCATTCCTGCATTAGTTGAATTTTGATGCTATCTAGATTTTGTTTCTACATAATAAAAGATAACAATGTTGATGTATTGGCATTTCTGACATGGTACTGCTTATAAATATCCTTGCTCTGGGTGTGATACTCACTGTTTCAGTGATATCAGAGTTTAGCTAAAAATACAACCAGTTGCATCATATATTCTGTACTTAAATCTCAATTACCTGAAGTCATGATTGAAGTAGGTGTTCTAATTTCTCATTTTTCCCATTATATATATAGATATAAAATCAGACAAGAAAAAAGCTGAAATGGTTAATCCTGACGTTATTTTTGTGTACTTGTAGGTGATTTCTTGTTGATGTTAAAAGCCCTAGTACTTTGAAATGGTTTATTTCTTCTAGGGTTGTAACCTTGTCTATTTAAATTCACCTCCAGTTGAAAAGAATGCACAATCATCAGTCTACAGGGTAGCACTTCATAGAAATAAAGAGAAGACATAGTTGTCAAGCAAGTGGCTTGATGCAAATGCATTTAGTTGAAGGTGTTGCTCTGGCCTCCAGTCATCCAAATGTTGTCCTGAATAATTTTTTAACAAATTAGAATGTTTTTTGCATATGCCCTCATGGCAGCTTCATTAATTATAAGTGCACTAAAATAGTTGTATGCTGGTAACAGTTTTTAATTTATTTTACTTATACGAGGTGTTCATAAAAAATCTGCTTTGTAGTATATTTCTTGGAGTGTTGCAACATTATAAATTAAATAATACTTCAGCTGATTCTTGTAGCTGCCTCTTCAGTGAGACACAGTGGACTTCCTAGCAGAGAAGTTTGAGCCTGACACCCCTGAATAGGTCATGTGGTGGCTGACTAAGGCTTAAGATTTCTTAAGATAAAGTAAAATATCCTTGTATTTTAAATATATTTTTTTGAATCTTAAATCACAGACCATTTAATAGGGGTGATTTAATATACATTTAATTTTGATTAGTGTGCAACTAGAAACATTTAAACAGTGAAAGAGCACAGGTCTCCTCTGTCCAATGTGCTTTCAAAGAAAGAATGGTTGGAAGCAGAGCCTGTCTCAGCTATTTCAAAATTTACAAATAATCCATGCCCTCTGTTACCCACTGATCTCATTTATCAGCTTGTTGTCACTGGAAGCAGTATTTGGGGTGCTAAAATGGATTGCCAGCAAGGTGCTGAAGCTCTCAAAGAAACTGATCACCTTCAGCTGTGGTGCCTCTTCATCACAACTGTAAAGAGGAGTTATGGAACAGTGACTTGAATTATGCCTTTAAGAACAGGCATCTACAAATTACTTTTTAATCTTTTTTTTTTTACTTATACATAATGTATAAAGCAGGATTCTGTACTTATTTAATAAAAATAGACTTAATACAAAAGCAAGTTTAATTAAAACTCATAACTGGAGATGTCAGAATGCTGATCATAGGTCTGAATATACTTCTTTCTAAATTTAGTTATATATTCTGAATTTCATGATGGATATTATGTACTCAGTGCTTTGGGAAGTCATGCATAATGTAACAAGGATATTCAGTTAACAGTACCTCTAGCAAATGTTCTCTGTGCTAATGTTGTATGCCAAGTACAATGTGATATAACAAATTATTTATTTATTTTCAATAGATCATTAAATTTTATCCTCAAAATTTTGTGAAGTTGCAAGAACTTAAAAGGAAGCGTAAGCCATTTACGATACATGCGTGAGGAGATAGGTTTGTGGATGCAATCAAATCATAATTGGATTTTATAATCAGGTTGCTCTTCTGAGGCAGAAATAATTTTAGCGATTCCATAATGCTGAAAACCTACACTTGTCTGTGGCAAAAACTTGTAGTCCTGAAAGCAAAAATCCTACTTTGAGAATAAAATGTTCCCCTTGCAAAGATGTGTGTGCAAAGAGAATCAGGCACTTAAGGCCCACCATTTCTCAGTGGAGAAACACTGCAGTGTCTCTGAAATCAGTTTAATAGTCACAGTTCTTTTGTTTGACTGTCTTTATTTAACATAACAGCTGCAAAAGGTTTCTAAGAAAAAAAAAAAAGTGTTGGCTTTCATATTAGGTCAAGAATTTAAGGATTGCACAAATCTAAATCATCCATCACAGGTAGTGGAGAAAGTAGCATTTGAATATAATTTCTATGTTTAGGGTGTGTTATGGTTGCTCCCTTCAAATTTTCATCAAGATTGAAATACTAAGGACCAGTGACTCTAAATGATCCTTGAGGATGGGTCTCAGGGAAGAATGGATGTGGCCACAGGAAGCCCTGCCTGACCCCTTGGTAGTTCAGGAAATACTAAGCATAATAAGTTTAAGCATTTGTTTCTGCCAGAGGTGAAACACCCCAGCAGGGCAATATGTGGCAGTGTGTCTGCACTCAAGCCAGTGGCTGCTGTTTGACCTGTCCCCAGTATTTACTGATGGATGGCAAATGGTAATTGCAAGCAGATTGTGTAACATCAGAGAGTTGGTAGAGCAGTTGAGCTGTTCGCACTGGAGTTCATAATGAGGGTAAAATTAGGCTAAAATGACTTCTCCTGACAGCTTTCTAAGCATGCTATGATCTATTTTCTAATCAGAGAGATTAATATTTATCCTTCTTGTTTTCCTTTCATTCAGATATTCTATATATGTTGCAAATATTTGGGGGAATGGGGAAAAAACATATTTATTAATAACATGATAGATAAAAATCATCAACTCAGTAACAATAACAAAGAGAGTTTCTAAAATGCATATTTTAATTTCTTAGGTACGCTCTTATATTTTTGAGAACTTAAAAATGGTGGCTAAAATGAAGATATTAAGGAATGACCTATGAAAAAATTTGCTAGAAAAATCTAAAAAAATTATTCAAGAAATAAAGTTGCTGATTAAGTTTCAGATGGAATTGTGATTTAGAGAACAGTCATTAACAGGGAAAATTAACTGCTTTTTCATAACATCTTTATCCTTTTCTGGTTCTGAAATACTTTATTTATTTGATATATGTAATAAGTTAAATTCAAGGTGCCCTTAAAAGTTGAAAAACATATTAGGATTTGAGGAACTGGTTATCATTGTTTATTCTAACCATCCTTTTTCAGCCGGTGAATGTAAATTAGGTTTGAGTCTTTTAGCCGTACCAAAATCTCAAAATCTCATACGATGCTTAGAAGCAGTAAATTTTGCTAGCAGCAGAGAATGTAGACATGTTAAACTTACAGTATAGCATCTGCTTGGATCAGCCTAATTTGCCTACATGTATGTGCTGTATTTAAGATGTTCCTATTTAATTAGTAACTTTTAAATAATATGCATGTAATATGCATATTTTAGAAAATAAATAAAATTCTGGTTGGAATCAGTTTCAATTTCAGATGGAATAGGAGTCAGCTTGACACTAACCATGATTAAAAAATGAGTAATAATCACTTGGCAAAAAAGTGATGGCTCTTCTATCATTTGCTAATGCAAAAGGAAAAACTAGGAATTTGAATTATTAGCATAAAATAGTGTGTACACATTTTGTGTTAAGTCCAGTGTAAAACAACTGTGCCCTAGAATACTGGCATTAAAAAAAAGTAGCAGTGATTACATGTGTAACAAGCTGTGGAAATTAAAAATTTCCTGATTCTAATGGGGTTTATAATTAGTGATTCAAATCACTGATTTAAATTGATCCCCCCAACGTTGTTCTCTCTGATTCCTTGAGAAACAGATGTAAAATAGCAGTGCTTTAGTACAGTATGAAGAGTGAAAGTTTGTACCTGCCTGTGCAATGTTAATGATATTATGTCTAACCATACCTATGTTTGATCATTCAGACAGTTTTACCAAAAGGTAATTTTCAGGGAGTTAGATAGAGCCATGTTTCACAAAAGCTGTCCCCACAGGAGCTAAATGCCAAGGTAATCAATCATACAGCGTACTGCATCCTGTTGTTATGGATATAGTACATTATTTATGCAGTATAAAGATTTTTTAGATGTTGTTGAAATGAACAGGCTAGCACATGATAACTCTAGGTTGTAATAAGTACATGAGCTGAAAATTGCACTTTCATAGGTTAAAATTTGTATAGATGCCTTCAATGCTTGCAGCAAATTAGAAACTGATTTGTTTCAAGTGTGGACTTTTGGGAAGCAGGAAAAATTCTGTTAGAAATCGGTAGTACGTTGATTACATGGACAGATGAGTATTTGTGTATCACTTGTATTTCTTACTGAATCTAAGAGTTGTTACTCAGTCACTGGAAACAGGGTAAAACTTTTTGGCAGCAGTACAAAACCCAAAAACTGTTTGAGATAGCACAGTTTAGGTTCTTCAGTGAGCCATTGCATAGAATATAATCAGGCACAGGCTTTTGATGGAAAATTGTCTCAGCTTTCTATTTTCCCCTCACTGCATTGTTCTAAACATTTGGGTTTTGCTGAGAATGAGATAGTCATCTTCACCAGATTCATTTAATAAGCTGTTGTATTTGTATGAGGAGCACTAAAAGACTGATAAAAAACAGAACAGTGGTGGAAAAAATAACAGCTTCCATGAAATGAGGGTGACCTGCTTCCCTTCTCCCTTTCAGATCTTTTGGTTGGTTTGAAGGGAAATATGCAGTCATACCTGTAGAGCGATTTTCAAATAGTGATCATTACCCCTCCGTGGCTGAAGAGGTCTGAAGCTGACAGACTTCCAGGGTTATTGGCACAGTGCTGCCATTCCTTATCATGCCTTGATATATTTTACTACTGTTACCTACAGTACTTTTTGAGCCCATATAAACTCCTGAATATTTTGATGAAACATTCATGGCTTTGGTAAAGAGAAGAGGTGCCTTTGTGTATTCCACCATGCATTCTCTAGTTCTGTTGCTGTTGATTTCATTCTTCTATACCTGGGACTTCTTCCTCTTGGCTGTTTTTCTACATCCTTTGCAGTCAGCTCTTGTGCCATTCTCATGCCTTCTTACTCTCCCCATTTCTTACTCTCTTCCATTTTTAAAATAGGTTTAGACAGCTCTTCTCTCCCCCTTGGCTCCATTTGTCATCACTGTCATGTCCATCAGATCTTCTCTTGGTAGTCTTCCTTTCTTAGGCCCTCTCACTTTTGCGTTACAATTCTTCCCTGTTTGTCTGTGATTCCCACTTCCACACTGGTCTTTTGTACTTTTTGAGCTGCCACATTTCTTCATGCCCTTCTGTTCATTTGCAATGTGGACATGTTTCATTTCTGGTCAATAAACATTAATCACCCTTCCTCTCACTTGTTGGTCATTCACTTGGCCTTTCCACTCCAGTTTTAGGAGGTTTGCAGATGTGACCACGCTCTGTTCTGGTGTCTCTCTTCTCTACTAGCTCCTCCTTTGTAATTTCTGTAATCTTCTAATAATCAGTCTACTTCTGTGATGATGTTTTGCACAGCCTTTTGCTTTCTTCCCTTCTCTTACTCATGGAGAAAAATACAAATTCATGTCTGTACTCAGGAGTCTTATTTCAGTTTCTCTACTCCAGCTGTACCTTTCTGCCTAAATTAAAATCTTAGCTGATGGATTTCATGGATTAGGCAATACTCAAAAAAAAAGTTTGAGCTTCTTTGCTACCTTCTTTCACAGTCACTCTGCGTATCACCACTTCCTCTCACTTCAGCCTATGCCTTAGCATTGCCATGGTCACTTTCTGGTACTTATCTAAATCCTTCCTAATTCTCCATTTGTCTTTTCATTTACCACAGATGACAGATGTGTTCTCTCCTTCCTGAAAGTTCTCCTGTTGGTTCTCCCTGTACTAGCATTCCCCAAGCCTGCTGCACATATATTATTACTTTTACTAAATTCCTCGAGTGACAATGACTCAGCAATTATTCTTAATTTGGGTTGGATGTTTTGCTTTGAAGTTGCTGTACATTATTTTGGACCTGAAAATTTGTTTCTTTCAATTAGTTGGCCTGAAAGATCTTGCCTCACATAAATCTTTAATGTTCTTCATACTTGTCATTTTTAAGACATGCCTGTCATACTTTTTCATGTAGATAAAATTGTTATCAGGGGATATTATAATTTTCTGTCTGCTGGTGGATGGCTGCCAGTTTACCTCAGAATCTTTTTCAGTTTCCTCATTCAGGTTCTCCTTTGCAGCAATGCTTGTGGAAATACCAGAGGGCAGGTCTCTCTGCTGTGTCATGCCCATTGCTCAGATCTTCCCCAGGCAGCTTGCTTCCTTGTCATTCATCAGTCTGGATTCATCTGTTCTCTTGTGGCTCCTTACATAGTGCTTACACTTTTTGTGCCAGCAGTTGTCTTTTGCAAAATTTTGTAGAAAGAGATTCATGGCTTAAGAAGGTGAATTCAACAACAACAAAAGCAATTAATAATAAATGACCCTGCAATTCTGCAGCATCAGCCAGTGCTGTCTGATTAACTGGTTATTTGTTTTGAAATTTGAACAAATATGAAACTGTTGCAGCTGCTACATAGGTCTGGAACAAAGGCACACACAGTCTTGTTCTCACAGCAAGCAATTGAGCCAGTGCCATGAGCAGCGATGCCTCTTCTGTGTTTCTTTTCCTCAGTTCATGTCAAATCACCAGAAGGAGTTAAAATAACTTTCACTGTCTGGAATTAATTTTATTCATATTTTTCTCCCTGTAAGTAGGCTGTTTTATATGCGTGTTTTGTACGAGCATTTAGGGTACGTGACTTAAGCAGTACAGTGAAAACATAAAGATGGTGTCGTTGGACAAACACTTAATGGCAGTGTAGCTCTTCGTTGTGTACTGAATACAAATCAGTTGTTTCAAGAAAAGAGCAGAACTAACCAGTTTACAGAATTACGTGACTTAAAAGGCTTCCCTTCTGATTATTTCATGTCAGTGCTGCTGTCGATCTGTCGCTTTTTCAAAAATACCCGTCACTAAGCAAAGCGTGGCTCCTGCCTGCAGTCTCTGCTGTGAGTAGTGGTGGTGGTGGGACACTGCTGTGTCACGGCAGGGATGCAGCTCCCTCAGGCTTGTGCAAAAGTGCTGCAAAGTGATGCAGAGAAGATTCTTTCATGTAGGTACCATCTCTGGACATATGCCGAGGTTCCCTGGAGAAGGCGGATGTGTTGAAATGTTTGAACACTACTTGGAGACTTACTTTCTGTATTTGAGCTGACAGCCATGACTGCTGTGAACTTGAAAGTGGAGAGAAAGGAGGAGTGTAAAGACAGTCCAAGGGTTATAGGCTGAGAATATAAATTCAAAAACATTGTTCTGCACTGTAGTTTTCTAGTTGAGGTTTTTTGNTTTTTTGGGTTTTTTTTTTACATGGCCATAGACTTTTGGTCAAGTATGCTGGCATGTTTAATTCTCTCAGACCTCAGTAATTTTTTTTACCTGGCTGCTTTCCAGAATGTAATGTATTTCAGTGTGTATTTTGCTTCTAGTGCTACCTACCAACTTAATTTCTTTTCTGTTGTATTTTCATGTGTGTAACATGAATTACATTCAAGGTAACAGTATAGTTGTTTTAACCTGATACTAGTCTTCTCTGTTGCTAAAATCACATTGATAATTGTGGGTAATAACAACTTGAAGAAACTTGTCTTTACAATAACTATTCTACATGGGTCATAGAAGAACAAATTTGAAAAGGAGAAGCGTAAGGTCTAGTTCTGAGACATACCCATTATTATTGAAATCCAAATACATTAAAACAAAATGTAGGTCATTGAGTATTTTCAGAACTTCTCACCAATTCCTACGAGTTTTGTGTTTTCAGTGCTTCCGAACTGTGCTTGTGGCAGGAGCCATTTCCAGCACAAATTGCTTTGCTATAGTTACACAGAAATTTGAATGTCAAAATATATGCATCAACGTCTGCTAGTTTGGAACACAGGCTTACCCATCCACTGACCATAAAATGTGGGGCATTTAGGTAAGCAAGAAAGAAAATTAAGTATTCTCATGTGCATTGTGAGAGCACTGGTAAAAGTAAGGTTCTGCTGGCTAAACGAGGCATACTGTATTGTTTGAGATCTCAGATGGCTTAAAAGAAATAAAAAACGACTGCATGAAATTGAACCTTGATGTGACTGCTAGTGATCAGAAATGATGAATGATTGAAGATGAAGCTAAGAGTTACGTGTCCCTTCTAGTGAAAACCAAGAATTAAATTCTCTGAAGTGATGTAAAAACCAGGAACTATGACTGACTCCTTCCAGAGCCCACAGATCAGTGAGATCATTTTAGCGCAACGATGGTGTCTGGCTGACTAACCTGGAACCTTGGTTTTCCTGGGTTTTGGCTACCAGCCTTTCTGGCCAGAGCCATGGAACATGGATGCACCTTAGATGGTATAGAGGGGGAATGTGAGTTTTGGCACAGCTTGGACAGCTCTGTGTGTGTCAGACCACGTGTAGTTTGCTCCACTGACTCCCAGTCAGTTTCCAGTATAGGCTAAAGCTTTTGTCTTGATCTTCAAAGCAACTGTTGGATCAAACACCATAACAACATCAAAGGCTATATTTAATTTTTGAACTGCCAGAAAAGCTGTATTCCTCTGGGGCAATGTAGATGATGAAATACCAGAGCAATCATTCATCAGCTGGGGACAATGTGTTGGGTTGTGGTACAGGCTATGAAAAAACCCCAAACCTGTGAGGTGATCAGGTGAATCCAGAGTAGGACTTTTAAAGGAAGTACTATAAAACCTCTCTGTATATATAAATGGCTTCCATCATAAACATAATGCAAAAGCAGCTTTTGTTTTCATCTAAAAAATAATTGTCCAAAAGAAGAAAATTAGGAAAATTTGGAATGCTGGCAGATCTTTTAAGATACTTTATTTTTAAATATCCTGTTATATGAGCCATAATATGCTAAACTTTTGAAAGTTGTGTACCTGTGTTGGGTAACTTCCTAGCAGTGTTTAGAACTTACCTTTTCTTGACATTACAATCACAGGCATCACTTACTGGGAGGGGACATAGTAGCAAAAACTAAAGGTGGCATAGCTCAAAAAGGACTGAGTATTTTGTGTGATGGACTCAAATTAAGTGTGATCAAATTCTAAACAAACCTTAAGAGTTTTGTTTCCAGCTAATTGGAAGTATTCTCTCACTGTGCTTTGTAAAGTACTATGAACAGAACTGATAGTGCTTAAGCAATTATTTCTCTCCTCTCAACCTGAGAAACTTTTGCTAGAAACTGATAAATTGCCTAAAGGTTGAACATCAAAAGTGCAACTCTAGACAATTTAATTGGAGGGAAAAAAACCTTATTAAATTACATATAAATTAAATACCATAATAAATAGGTATTTTAGAAATGAAATCTTGGTAAATGCAGTGTTTTTGTATGTACAGGTCTTCATGGTGTTTTTTCAGTTCTTTTTTTTTTCTTCTGATGATCGTCAGATAATTGCCACCTGAGTGTCTATTGCCTGGTAGAAATGGGACATCATTCTGTTTTTGTTTTAACATTTGAGTCCCTTGGGGGTGTGAGGTACATCAGTTTCTTCATTTTAAGTTTCTTTTAGCCTGCTGAACTAATTTACCTGAGCTTAATCAGCCATTCAGGCACCTTTAGGAGAAGGGGAAGTTGTCATTACGTCTTGTAACAAAGACAGAAGGTGGATTGGAGGTATTCTGTTGAGAAACCTGGCAAAAGCTCTAAAGGAGCCTGTCCTGTCTGTGTCACAGGGTGTATGTTTTTAAAATGACTGCAGTAAGTTCAGATGTGATTGTTGGCTTGGTACAATATGGAATGTTGAAGGCAACAAGGTTTCCAAGACTTGTAGCACAGAAATTTTGCTGAATTTTTCTGAAATGTTGAGTTTGCATAAGAAGAATCTCTTCAGAGGGAGACTATGTGAATGCAGAAATGATTGCATCTCAGTGTCATGTTCAAAGTGAAAGTCTTTGTGCAGGTTTCTGTGGAACTAGAATTACAAAATACATGGGCTGGTGTGGTACAAAGAGAGAGCTTGTAATCCCTGAGCAGAGTGAAAAGATGATTGCCACCAAATTCAGTGCTCCTGGCCAGCCTGATTTGATGTCTTTGGTGTCATGCATGGAGCTTCACAGTAAATACACACTCCAAAGTGTGTGTTACGCTCCAGCCAGCCTTAGACATATAGTACAGGCCATCAAAATCTCTTCTTCTAATCTCTTTTGATGACAATTGCCTTAGGACAAGTCTAGTCCTGAGTCTGTAAATTGCATCCTAGTTGTGTCTGAAGAACTTTTACACGTGTCATTTTGAACTATGATTTTACTTCTTTTCTCCAGCTCTTGTGGTGAGTAATGTGAAGTCACAAGATTTCTGCTTCCTGACTGGCTGATATAAATGTGAAGTGAGAGAGGAAAAGTAATGAGTTTCTTTGTTCAGCTGTGGATGATAAATGTTCCTGCTCAGGTTCTTAACATTTTCAGGGTCTTAGAAATATTTTAATGAATATGTAAGCAGTGATACAAGAAATACAACCTCACGATTCCTGATGAATGAAAGAGGCATCTTTGCCAATTATTTCTTTTGATATAGCAAGTGTTTAACACTTCTCTTGCATGGTGTCACACATACATATTAAAAAATACATTGTTTCATACAACGCTTTGAATGCTACTTCTCTTTTTCTTTTGTTTTTCAATATAAGGTTGGTATGCACCAGCTATATCAAAAGAATAGGTACAATTGGAAGGACAAGTAAGGAGCAAATATTTAATGTTCTAAGACATTAAAATGAGCTATAATTTAATGCAGAATGATTTTCAAAATTCATTAGCAAAAAGGTGACCTTCAAAATAGTTTTCTGCAGAGTAATGCTCTGTAATATTGAACAAAGAGATGAGGCTTGAAGACTTTTTTTTATAAGCAAAACCCCTGCAAAACCAAAACCAGCTTTCTTGTGAAGGAGTACCTGAAGTTCCTGAGAATCAACATGCTTTTCTGTTGGTGGTTGTTACCTTAGGAAGCTTATAGTGCTGGAGTCTGACAATGCTTTTAGTAATTTTATACACCCAGCTATATAATTATTTTACTGGTATTTAAAGTAGTGAAGAAGAAAATGTGTGTTAATGTGTGTTCAGTATGTTTTTCCTCTGCCTTCTGATTGCAAATCTGGATTTTGTTCCTTTCTTCTACTTGCTTTCAGTGCACTGCAGAAGTGTCGCTGGTCAAGCAAGAATGGACCCTTGCAGCGGTGACTAATCTTACCCTTCACCAGCTCATTGCCTTTCACTCAATGTATATGCAGATATAAAAGAGACCATTGGTATGGTTTCTGTTTGACTTTTAAATTTATTTTTATTGCAGGAAGGTACATGCACATAAAGACTGTTCTTTAAAAACTTGGTGATAGAAATGGTGAAAAAGCAAAACAAAAATTAACTTTAAATATATAATGATGTGAAGTTATTCATAGAATGAGAGATCATTTACATGAGTACTGTTTTAGAAACTCAGCTGTGTGCATGTTGATTAGATATATAAACAAAAGGTAGCAATGTCTTTAATTATAATTTCTTGGGATTCGTTTTTGCTTTCCAGCATAAATATGCATGGATCTAGGGTTCACGTTGCTTAGAAATGCTTGTAAGCTTTCTGTCTGCATTTCTGTGTGCATATACAATTGCATGTGCCCTCCAGTGTATCTGGTTGCTTTGTGCCTACTAGCAAAAATTTACAAAAGTTCAGGATTAAGTGGAGCAGAACCTGTAGCTGCAAAATTAGCCAGCTTTTAATAATTTCTGGTACCTTTATGGAGCAGCATCTTCTGTGCTCTCTTTGTTAAGGAATTAGTGAGGCACTGCTGCATCCTGGGGAAACTTGCCAATGCCATCAGCCCATCCTGAGATGTGCTGTGGGGACAGAGGGATGAGGGGATCTGGGAAGATGCCTGAAGAGCATGTATCTCTTGCAGAGGATGGTTGAAACTCCCTTAGAGCAGTTAATTCAGCTCAAGCAGCTTTTTGGTTTTTAACTGCAAGGACACCCAGATGAGTTTTAAATCAGACTATTTCATTAAATTCATCTAAAAGCAGTGATTTATGTGTCCACCTGTGAGTATCTCTTTGCCAGTGTGTTTCTGAGGGACAGTAAAGCTGCATATTACTTAGACACTTGCTCTCAGATGGCTGTTGATTAGTTGCTGCCCAGATCTCTCCTAGATTTAGTAGATTTAAGATTACAATATTGGAAAGTAGAATTTGAACATAAATCCTTGTGCTTCCTTTTTTAATAATGTTTCTTCAACCTTTAACAAACAGCCTTGGAGGAGAGTACTGATGGTGACAAAATGATTCTCTTTTTCTGGCTATAATACTGGTGGTGTTTGACTGCATTTGGGGGCAGTGGTTTTTGTTACAGCCTGCCTATTAATGGGGTTATGACAAGTAACATCGACTTGTTTGCTTGTCTTGTAACTCTCCATTTGTCCTCTCACAGGCTGAAGAGGAAACAGTGGCCTTTCTTGATCACAGTGGAAGTGAAGAAGAGTTTGATCCAAGCACTCTCCCAGATCCTGATAAATACAAAGACTCTGATGCAGAGCAGGATTCAGAAAGTGAAGACAGCTATAGGTATGCACCATCTTCCATGTTCATTTTAAACTGATGTTTTTTATAAACTGTTTTGTTTACATGTTAGGAATTTGTCTTACAGTCCTCCTCTTTCTCGTGGGATTTAGTATTTGACTTATAAAAGTTTGTGTGTTAGGTGCTGAACAGAAATCTGAGCTAAAGGTTATTATTTTCTTTTGTGAGGTTGTTATAAGAATGATTTTTGAGTCCGTATTGAAGGGATCTTGGTAAGCCTGTTCCACATGCGAAAATCTTGACTAAAATCCTGGAGGTTTCATGTGTTTCTGTGGTGGGTTTACCCTCTCTGGATGCCCAGAGCCCACCAAAGCCACTCTGTCACCGACCTCCCCAGCTGAGAAGGGGAGAGAAAATGTAATGAACGGCTCAGGGGTTGAGATAATACCAGGGGAGGTTCCTCACCAGCTACTGTCACGGGTGAAGCAGACTTGACTTGTGAAAAAATGAATTTTATTACCCATCACATGACAGTAGGGTAATGAGAAATAAACCCAAATCTTAAAACACCTTTTCCCCACATCTCTCTTCTTCCCAGGATTAACTTCCAGTTTTTTTTCTACATCCTCATCCTCAGCAGCACAGAAGGATGGGGAATGGAGGTTGCAGTCAGTTCATCACATGTTGTTTCTGCCACTGCTTTCTCCTCAGGAGAGGATCCTTTCCCTGCTCCCATGTGGGGGTCTCTCCCACAGGGGACTTCTTCCACAGTCTTCTTCAACTCTTTCCTGTGGGCTGCAATTCTTCATTAACTTCATATTCGAGTGTGGGTCCCTTCCATGGCATACAGTCCTTCAGGAACAGGTTCCTCCAGTGTGGACTCAAGTCCTGCCAGCAAATGTGAACATGCTCCAGCATGGGCTCCTCTCTCCACAGGGCCACAGGTCCCGCCAGGAGCCTGTTCCAGTGTGGGCTTCCCAAGGGATCCCAGCCTTCTGGGGCTCCATGGGCTGCAGGGGCACAGCTGGCTCACCATGGGCTGTGGGGGAATCTCAGCTCTGGCACCTGGAGCACCTCCTGCCCCTCCTTCTGCACTGACCTGGGCATCTGCAGGGCTGTTCCTCTCACTTGTTCTCACTGCTCTCCTGGCTGCTTTTGTGATGTTTTTTCTCTCCTTCTTAACTATGCTATCCTAGAGGCACTCCCACTATTACCGATGGGCTCAGCCTTGGCCAGTGGTGGGCTGTCTGTTTCAGAAATGTATTTCTCTTCTGTCACATTGCAGGTTCTTTCTGTGTGGAAGGAAAAATGTTGAAGTAATTTAAGGATTTTATGATCCTTTTGCATCTGTGCTATATTAAATAAATTTGTGCATGGTAGAACTTGTTAAGTTCTACGATTCAGTATTGTTCAGACTCTTCAAGACTCAAGTGAAGTGGACTCTGAGTAGAAGTAAATGTATAATAATAAATTAAATTAATTCCAATCAGTGTTTATAATTGTATGAACCAGAAGAATTTGTTTCATGTAGTTGAATAGAAAAGCACCAGGTGGGAATGAGGATCTGTAGTTGATGCCAGCATGCTGTGGGAAGATGAAGGCATACCACATGAAGTCCTGTGCGGTTCACTGCAATGAGAAGGCCACTTCCCTGTTTCTGACAAACAATGTATCATGTAACAGATTGAGAAGGAGGGTCGTGACACCTAAATGGGAGCACAGATGTCTAAATTCATAAAGCTCTTGCTTTTCACATCTGAATTGGGTGAATCCTAGGGGCTAGATTGTCCTTACCCATGTGTCACTGTGTGTTGTGGCGTCAGCACGCAGGACTGGGTGTGGGACATGGATTTAAGGACGAGATAGCCCTAAGTTAACAGGCTGGTGGCCGTGTCCCCTGGAGCCTGTTTACCAGTGAATGCCAATAGAAGTGACAAGGATGGGGAAAAGCATTGCTTTTTCTGAACAGCAGTAAATCGCTCCTTCTTTGTGCGTGGGGGAGTATGTATTCATACATCACATTTTGTATTGATCCTTTCCTCAGAATGTCAGCTAGACTCGAGATTAGCTGTGCTTTAAGAATAAAAATTGACAGAGATGGACAGATTTCTGGCAGTAGTAGTAAGTGCAGGCTTTTGTTGGATCAGTGGCTGATCTGGCCCCCCTAGAGTCAGGTCATGTGCTCTTAAGGAGAGCAAGGACTCAAAGAAAGTCAAGGTCCTTGGTAATCTTCCCTTCCTGTGGAGTAGATTAGGAAAGAAAGAATGTAAACCGAAGGAAACCAGGGATGTTTCCTTTAGTGTATCTCTAGATATACCTACATTGAGCATCAAAACTGTCTTTGGAGCTGGAGAACAGTACACTTCAACACTACACTCGTTGAAGAAATATGGTTTCATCAGCACTGCTTACTGGAAACAGTCCTTGGCATTTCTTACTGCACCAAAATACTGAGACATGCCCAGAAGAGCTTTAGTTGGCACCGTCTGAAGTCGCAGCAGTTGTGGACAGTCACACGCCAATACTGGTGCCTGCACTGTGCCCGAATCCATTTAGCCTGTAACAACATGACTGATATTCCCTGGGCAGGCCATGGCCAGCACAGGATTATCCATCATGGGCTGCACTGTCACCAGAGTCACCAATGGTGCTGCCTTCCAACACACCCTGCTCAGGCACCCTTAGAAACAGAAAGGCTGTTTGCCGCTCCTCCCAAGTCAGCTTCCATGCTCACTGTAGGTTTGACTGGCGAGGTGCTCTAAGCACCCTGTAAGAGGCTTTTGAGAAAGAGCAAGATACAGTGAAGGAAATTAATTTGAGGCTGTTAAATCAACACTCATGCCTCATGCAGCTCTCTTAGAATTGCTATTGAATTGTATGATGAGTTGCTTTTGGGGCTGTGAAATATCAGCCTAATGATTTTAACAAAAACAAATCAGCTGAGAGTAGCACACAGTAAAACTGGGCTTTGAGATTAGAAAACACAACTCTATTCTGTTTTATATTTCCAAAATCCTGAGATTTATCTCAAAGAGTTGGATTAAAATAGAAATATGTTGGGCTACTGTAGCTGCTCCTTGCTTTAAGGGGGGGAAAATGCTTCTAAAAGGGGTAATTCATAGTAAGTATGAGACCTTGGGTGTCTTCCTTCAAGAGTCTTTAAAAATACGCTATCTGTCCATGGTTTCAGAAGTCAAAACCATTGTTAATCTTCTCTCTGTCCTCCCACAGAATTTTTTTTAAGTGGGGGAGCTGTACAAATCATGAGTTAAATTTGCCTTTGCATAAAAATTCCCTTCCAGCCATACCTCTATAAGCAGAGTAATTAATGACTTCAAGCATGTAATATGAGATTAATTTTTGTATATCTAACAACATTCATCATATTTGGTTTAAGGCTATCAAATGTAAATTGTTAATGAGGTGAAAAATCTAAGAATATAGAACAGGGCGAAAGAAAAGCAGCTGGATTTCTTAAATATTCATTTTGCAGTCAGATTGAGGTTTTGGTATTTCTAATTCTTTAAATATAAGTGTTGAGGAAGAGCAAAGTTCTGATTGACCTCATAATTATCTTCTTTAAATCTTTAATGGGTGTGACTGATCACATTAACTCCTAGATCTGCACAGAGAAGATCTTGGACGTGAGGGGAAACATCTTAGTTCTGGTACTGTTTGGTTTGTGGCTTTATGGACAGTCATTAGGTGACGAGTGTGCAAGTTAGTAGTCAGTGCTACTTTGTTGTGTGCCTTCCTTTATTTATGAAACTTATGGGCAAATTGCAGTTTCTTACAGATCCTTCTTACAGTAGGATCCTGATGTTGACCCGCTAAGTTTTAGGTCATTCTTGATGAGGTTGACATTACATTGTCTTTTGAGATGATTTATCAGCAAATCATGGTGCTCCTTCTAAAACTCATTATTCAGATCATATCTGTGACTTTGTGAAGGCCAGAACTTAATGTTGTGATGGCCAGAAAAGCACCATAGGAGAGACATTATAAAAGGTCTCAGTTTAAGAGCCTTGGTCATTCTGATTAGCTGCAAAATTGGACACTGAGATATTGAATTGCTCTGGATAGATGCTTATATATTCCATTTTAGAGGTGTTTTGATTTATATCAGTGGAATGGCCAGTAAGGGAATCATAGAATAATTTAGGGTGAAAAAGACCTTTAAAATCAAACTGTTAACCCAGCACTGCCAAGTCCCACTAATCCATGTCACTCAATGCCACATCTACAACTCTCCTAAATACTTCCTGGGATGGTCACTTCACCACCTCCCTGCGCAAGCTGTTCCAGGGCTTGACAGCAAGTCTTTCAGTGAAGAAATATTTCCTGTTATCCAATCGAAACTTCTACTGGTGCAAGTTGAGGCTGTTTCCTCTTGTCCCTGTCACTTATTACCTGGGAGAAGAGGCTGACCCCCACCTGGCTATCCCCTCCTTTCAGGCAGTTGCAGAGTGATGAGGTCCCCCTGAGCCTCCTTTTCTCCAGGCTGAACACCCCCAGCTCCCTCAGCTGCTCCTCACAGGACTTGTGCTCCAGACCCTTCCCCAGCTCCGCTGCCCTTCTCTGGACACGCTCCAGCCCCTCAATGTCTTTCTTGCACTGAGGGGCCAGAACTGAGCACAGGATTGGAGCTGTGGCCTCACCAGTGCTGAGCACAGGGGGACGGTCACTGCCCTGCTCCTGCTGGCCACAGCAGTGCTGATCCAGGCCAGGATGCCTCTGGCCTTCTTGGCCACACAGTGGATCATGTTCAGCCACTGTTGAGCAGCACCCCCAGGCCCTTTTCTTCCGGGCAGCTTCCCAGCCACTGCCCCCAGCCTGTAGCACTGACTGCGGTTGTTGTGACTCAAGTGCAGGACCTGACCTTGGCCTTGCTGCACCTCCTAGAGGCGGCCTCGACCCATTCATCCAGCCTATCCAGATCTAGAAAATAGCACAGCACAATATATTTTAATTACCATTTTTATGTGCTGTAGCATTCTGACAGCAAGTAAGGAAGAAGCTGCACTGGGCTTTATGGAAGGGACTGCAGTAATTAATCTTCATTAGGATTGCTGCCATGGCCTTGTGAATTAAAATTTATTACATGGAAAAAGTTTTGGGCACGGCATGTTTGATTAGCAAAATGCCAATATTTATGGGATAAATTATTCCTAACTTTTCTCAGCTGTATTTTACCAGCAGATTCATTCATTATTCCTGTGTATTTCTTCGGGAAAGCTTGTGTGCTTTATTGCAGCCTGGAAACTTGACTCATGGCCTGTAGTTCAGTGGCAAGGGTGGTTTGTTTCCAGAGGAATGCTGGTAAACCTATGCTCCAAAGCATCCTCTGATAAATGTTAAGTGAAGCAGAGCCTGTCTAGAGATCTTGCCAGGACCACGTTGTTTAAACAACAGCTACTTGGCTGTGTGACTGCACATTTCAAATGGCTGATTCTCAAGCATTTAAAATCTAAACCTTACAGCTTGTTAAGACATTGCTTAAAGTCCAAAAGCGAGTTAAATACTAACAATGAAAGCTTTCTGTTTTTCCCTGGTATTATGTGAAAACATACTTGTGAGTTTATTTTGTAGTAGTTTAAAATGAGAGTTTCTTGGTGTATAGCTATAAGGGTCAGAGTTAGATCCTGTTTCCCAGATGCCATTCAGATATGCTGGCATTTGTTTTAGGGACAGGATTCATAAACTGTACCTTAATGTTTGAATAATAAATATTTTCTACCAAATGATAGCATCTTACTTAGGTGTTACAGCTGAGCAAATGGTGGCCACAGAAATTACTGTGCCTGTTGATAAGTTGGCTGTTGGTAGCTCCTCACCTGTGTAAAAATAAAGTAAATCCTTTCATCAGGCAGCCTCAGACTGCATGGATTGTTCAGGCAGCTGAAAAGCTAAATTTCACCAGATGGTAAAAGGAAGGAATTGTAAACCAGGTGCACATGCCACTTTTGAAATGTTATTAGTAGAAGACAAGAAGATGCACTGGCCTTGGTTTAGATCTGAATTGGGGGTTGCTTTCTTACTGAGTTGCTCTGCTAGAAAAAATTTACCTTAGCATAACTTTGTTTTGGCTATTTGTGAACACTAGCTGGTAGTACATCAGTGTGTGTGTTTGTGAGGAATGAGGGCCATTTATGTCCATGGGAAACGATAAAAGGACTGGCTCTGCAGGGTGACAGGCCTTCACTTAATGGAGACTAAGGAGGAATTCATTTGACAGTAAGTGCAGAAGTTATTCCCATATAGCTGCTTTTGCACATTCAGTCCTTTCTCATGTAGAGCTGAGAGTTATGCCTGTTACAACTCCTCCAAAGAGCTTTCTGTCCATACAGCTAAGGAAAAGCACCCTGAATGAGCACAGGATATCTCTGAGCATCATGATGCCACACATTTTTCATCTCCCCTTTAAAATTGCCACTGTCACCTTTTGTAAAAGCTACAGCTCTTACTGCTCCTTCAGAGTAGTACAGCCCTTTTCCACACCAGCCAAGCCAGCACTGGTGAAAATCCATCCTGAAGGAACAGGGATGGGGGTTGGACTTGCTGTTCTTCAAGGGTCCCTTTCAACCCAGTCATTCTGTGGACAGTCATGTGTCTTTCTTCTGCATCACAAAATTAGGAACATCTTATTTGCACGTTTCACGTGATTCTCTGTTTACTTTCCAAAGCTGTCATTATCAAATACTGTTTTGCATCTACTTTTTGTGCATCACAAAACCACAGCTATTTAGCTCTCTTCATTGCTTGTTGGTTTTGCTGCTGCTGAGTCCTGTGTTATACAGTCTTCTTTATTCACCTCTCCAGTTCACAGCCCAGCTGGGGTCAAATTAGTGTGAAAACACACTTGCCTACGTGTAGATGCGTCTTCTGTTTACAGTGCTAATCAAGCTGCACAATCCCTCAGTAACAGTAAGAAGCAGCTTGACTCAGCAGAATCATCCCCCAAAACTTATGATGAAAATTAATCATAGTTGTGTTGATGTGCTTTTGTTTGTGGAAAAAACTGGGGAATCTCACAGTTCAGTTCCTTCTGAATGTGTTTTATATTTAAATGTTTTACCTTATAGATATCTAGGCCTATGGGCCTCTGAAACTCCAGAAGTGATTATAATTTTTGGTATTTAAAGTCTGCTGTTTCATAGCTTGAAGGTACAAATGCATAGCTTGTGAGGTTTTTGCAGTGTTTTAATTGCTAAGATGTTTTTAACTAATGTCCTAGATGAAGCATTAGTCAATTATGAATGCAAACTGGGCTTCAGAGTCCGTTCAAAGACTGGAAATAATTGGCTCTTTTGCAAACAAGCTGAAATGCTTTTACTTAATGAGGCCTTTCTTGAGCTTTTAAAGTGAACCCCTACAGTCTGTCCTGATCAAAGTAAGCACCATGAAACTCCAGCCCAGACCCACACTGTCCACATGGAAAAGTGAGAATTCTTTCTGCTTCAGTATATTTTCATATTCTGTCAGTATAGCTTCAGCATTTATCTTAAACACTACAGAGAGAAATATAAGAGTCCTTTCCCCAGAAAAGGAATAAAATGTTGGTAGCGAGCCCTGAAAAGCCGCCCCCATGCAAATGACAGCTCAAAACCAGCAAAGTTGCTATATCCTGTGAATGATAGAGTGAGTATTTGGAGCAGTCATCATCTATTCATGGAATCACTGAATGTTTTCAGTTGGAAGAGACCTTCTGGATCATCTAGGTCCAGAAGTCCCTGCCATGGACAGGGACACCCTTCACTAGACCACGTGGAAGGTGTCACGTTTCTCTTGGGTAGGCAGGGAAGAACAGTATAAAGGTAGGGTATTTCATTTGCCTTAATTGTGGAAATGCAGGGTGTTTCTTACAGGATTTCTCTCTTTCATCTGGGCTGTAATGGGTAGGCAGGAGGTGGCACCATTCTGTGAAAGGTGGGATGGACATGAGAGGGAGGCATGTCATACTTGCACCCACCAGCACAAGGCTGACAGATCTGTAATAATTCCTTCATCTCTGTGAAGGGGCAGCCAGAAAGCACAGTGTACAAGCTGCATTGTGCTGCTCATCCCTCCCTCTCAGAGAGCATTTGGGAACTCGCTGAAAACTGCCGTGTTTGGGGTTAATGTTTGGGCTAGGCTGGTTTCCAGTGAGTGGTGAAACCAGCATTTCACAGACTGTTAACTAGTCCTATTAATGGGAAAATATAAGGTGGGCAGCTGAAGGTGGGTTGAATTGGGCATTGGGTTCCTTTGCTGTGTTGATTCGAAGGACAGTATTCCCCAATTAGAGCTATTTATTGTAACTGCTGTTTATAATTGCTAAGCGTCTAAACAGTATTTCTGAATGTAACATGTCACAAGCATTGCATTTACACTGAAGCAATTGTAAAAACTATGGACAAGAAAAATTTATTGTTGAAACTCTTCTTTTTTTCAGTTTCTTGTTGAAACTGAATTTTCTAGAAATTTGACAAATTTTCTAGAAATTTGACAAATTTTAATTGAAAATCTGAATTTAACCAACATTTTTAGAAAAGCCTTAACTCCGTTTCTGAAGTTCCATTTCCATTTTTGTTACATTTTAAAAAATACAAACATGAGAAGCTGAGAATGCTGTTTTGTTCCAGTTAGCTTGTTTGGATGGAATGATTTGGGGTGTGGAGGTTTGCATTTTACTAGTTTTGGGGTATGAATTCTACCCTACAGCATACAACAACCACCTCTCCATAATCTAGTTCACAGATATATCTTAGAATAGATTTTATTAGATTGTTTTAAAGTTATATAAGAAGATGTATAGCATTTTTCTATGTTTTGGACAAAAAACCCATGAAGATACATGAATGCTCTGTCTTTCCTCCCATTGTTGTCACATGGCCATGTGGTAGAAGCCAGGGTGATAAAACAGATTGGCAGCTGTTTCATCCAGATTGAAGGCTGCAAAAAGCAGTTCCTTCAAGTCTCAAAAACACCAGCAGAAGAAATAAGAATTCACCAGGGAAAATTACTGGGTTTGGTCTTTTCCTCTCATGGCAAAGAGGTATTTAGTAGCTCCCAAGGGAAATGTCTGAAAGAAGGGGAAAGAGTGATCGAAGGAGATAGTCATATATCAAAACTTTAAGTATTAAGTGTAGGATTTGCTGATGAAAGGACAGTTCTTATATTTTTTTTTTTTTTGGTGCATACTTATTGTAGGCAAGATCTTGAATGCATGTCAAGGTCCACTGACACATCACGAAATCAGTTTTGTCAAGCTGTCTGTTGCTGTATTAGCCAGCAAATATTAGATAAGACTTATAGCAATATCCTGATACACTGTAATAAATTAAGACAGCAGAACATCCACCACCATCTCGGTCTGAGAGCAGCTCTCATTTAGGTATTCAGAGTTCATCAGCTTCCTTTGCTTCACCCTTTTGAATTGTAATTTTGTTTGCTCTTATCTTGACACAAACTTGCCTTGTTTAAAAGGAATTGTTAGATTACATGATGATATTGATTACCACAGTTGTTAAAAAGACTAATTGATTTTTTTCTGCAGTGAACTTGAGAAGAAGACTGGAAGAAAGAAGAGAAGCTATAGCAACAGTGCCACAGCAGAAGAAATGCCAGTGAAAAGAAAGAAGATGCAATTCAGCCAAGAGGAGGACCCCTGTTTGCCATTAGATACTGGGCTTTCTCTGGCAGAGGATGAAGAACTTGTACTGCATCTGCTCAACAGTCACAACTAATTATTTTTTTTCTGCAGATTTTCTTCTCTGGGACATTTCCACAATTTTGTCAGTAGTTTACACAAAATGAATTTGGCATCTGGGCAACTGGATCCCAGTGAATATAGATAAATGAGTTCCACGTGCAATGGGATTGACTTAGATTGGCTCATATGTTATAGACAATATTTAGTTTGATTTATAAGGCTTTCTAATGAACTTTTCAACTTGAATCCCCAGGTGTCATTTTGCAGTAGCATGTTCATAATTTTAAATCTCCAAGTTTTGAAACAGTTACCTTCTTATATTTTCATCTTGCTTTAAATGAAAACAGGATGTTCCTTTCTTGACCATGCCAGGTTTGTTATTTTGGAAATATATGTGTACTAAAATTTTTAAGGAAGAAATACTGTTGGCAGCTCAGATCATATTACTTAAAAATAAAGTATGTACTTTCTTCTGTGTATAGGGCACATATTTTAAGAATATTTTAATAAAAATTTCAAGAGCCTTGATGTAAACTTAATGGTGTCTCTTTCAGCTTTGTTATGAAAGCATATATTTATCCTTCAGGTATCACTTCTATTATGATTCTGTCACTGGTGTTAGGCAATTCAGAAAACAACTTCTAGAAGCTAAAACTGAGTCTTGTATTTGAATCCCATGTGAATGAGAACACATTGTCTCATAGTTGTATCTGTTTGATCTTTCCATATGAACATATTAAATACTCCTTTCTTCTTTCAGTATCACTTTTTTTTTTTTTTTGGTCACAGGAATCTATCATCACCTATTCAGTACAACCCTTTCCTCCTCTCCCTATACTCTATGCTATCTTTTAGCTCAGTTACCCAAAACTGAAAATATACTGCAAATTCTTGCCTCCAAATGTTTCTTCCACTGTTCTGCCAGCAGGCAGGGTATCATAAAAACAATATTATAGGCAAAGCACATCTGCCATCTGCTCCTTCCTGACAGTGTGGAATGAGAAGAAATGACTGAGTTTTACAAACAGCTAAACACGAAAGATGGGACCTGCTTGGCAGCTGATGCACAGTGTTTGTTTAGTCTACAGTGCCACAGCGGGCCTGGAAAATGTTGTGGTCTGGGACCAGCATCACTGATGAATCTGTTAATGAAGAAGGATCTGCTGTGGTGCTGCTGTGACTGGTGCACGTGTCCCTCGTGCCATCGTGTGAATGGCTGCAGTGAATGTAATGAGCAGCCTCAGCAAATATCTCTCTGTGCTGGGATAGCAGAGCTCTTGCTCCTGTAGCTGTGGAGGAGGGCAGAAAACTGCAGTGCAGAGAGCTCCACCAGCAGAAAGCTGCTCCAAGATGATTTGGGTATGGATGACAATGCATGCAGTGGTGTGTACTTCTTGGAGATATTCAGAGATCCATAGTGTACTTGGTGGTGCTTAGTTCTCTTGTACATCACCTGATGTCTCTCAAATCAAAGCTTTGCTCTAAGAAGCATGAACAGTTGTTGAGGCAAGCAAGTAAAAAACCAAAAGACTGTTTCTGACTAGAATATTCTTATTTGTATGCTGAAGTGGGAGAGAAATATTCTTACCTGCTAAACAGTAAGACTAAAATTTAAATTATACATCTTGGAAGTATTGTAGTGCACTTCTTATCTTGTGATTATTTTTTAATTGCATAAAAATAATTTTTCAAGTGCTTTTACTTTTGTATTTTTTGGATAATGAAGTTTCTAATGTATTTGTGTTGTTTGATATAGAGCCAGTGTTTCTTCAATCCTTATGAATTTGCCCATCTTCTTCAAACGTGTCCATCCTTGAGGGTATGGTGTGTGTGTGTGTATAAAGAATGAAGCCATGTGCAAAAGAAGAGGGAAGTGGCTTAAGGCAGATGCTCCATGCCACGAGTGCATGTAAGAACAGGTAACTGCTGCATATGCTAGAAATGGTAAGACAAAAAATCCAGAAATGCAGCATTTAGCATGTTTGGGAAGGAACTGTGGTTCTGGGTTATCATTCCTGTCAGCTGTAGGTCTGCTTTAAGGGCCTCCTCACCAGCCCTGCTTTTAGCAGTGTTCTTCTGGTCTAAGAAGAGAAGCACAAATAGATAAAACAAGTACCAGTCTCAGAACTGACTTGACTGAAGGGTGTTTCCCAGGGAGCTTGTTTCAATTCACACCTGGGGACCTCTCAATCTGATGCCAGAAGACCTGGCATGTGTGTCCAGGGCTAATGGGCAGGTGGAGCAGGGCCGGCTGGGCATGCCACCCGTCATCCATCTCCTTTTCTCCTGGTCCCAGGCATGCCACTGTAGCATTAAAATAAATCTCATGCTTTTGCAAGGCTGTACTTCATAAGCATTATAGTCCCAGCTTTACACAGGAGAAGTGGAAGCAGGGAAATCATAGCCAAAGACTGCCTTGATAACTTTATTTAGTTGATCTACAACTCCTTAATCACTTGTGGTTTACCCAGAGCAGCCTCCCACTGAACTGCCTTCTGTGCAGAATCGTAACCTTCATGTGTTGCACTGTCAGCTGGGATGGGTTTCAAGCTTTTTCACCCCTGTAAGTTGCAGCCTATGGAAAATCTCCTTTGGAAACTCCTTTAGGAGTGGTGGAAAAGTCTGAGTAAGGTGCTGAGTATTTTCCAAGGCCATTGGCCAGGAGACATTCATTAACTGCCAAGCAGGAAGTCTTGTTTTAAATACTGCATTTTCAGATCAGTTTGCATTTTTGTGTTATATTAATAGTGGCTGATTTCCTTCTGCTGCTAGAATGGTTCTAGTGAGTTGATTTATAGCTGGGTGTAGCATTAAGATCTATTACATGTAGCTAATTCTCAAGATATACATTAGGCATTTATGTAATAGCATAGTTTAGTCAGCTTTTATTCAGAATAATTTTTTCTCTTTGTTGTATACAAAATATCAAAGACATTTGTTTGCCAGATAATTTATTGCAATTTGTTTGAAGCCTCTTTGGATGAAAACTGGAAGTCAGGTAAAAGTCAGGAGAGCATTGAAGAGTTTGGGTTTTTTAGTTCAGTTAAATAGACTGACACTAGATGTGTTAGCTACTGAAGATACCCAGACTGCAGTATTTTCATGAGGCATATAAAATGTGTCATGGCAGAGGTAGTGTTAACCTCAGCATCAGAGAAGTTTCTGTTCATTGTTCACTTTATAAAGACCTTATAACCTTATTGATGCTGCACATTAAATTGTGTGATGAGTATAAGAAATTAAGGCTCTAACATAAGGGATTGCAAATTAATATTAAACATTTTACATGTTTTTTTTTTTTCCTTAAATATTATATGAATAGAAATAAAAAATAATTCCTCCTGCCACTGACTGAGTTCAGCTGGAGCATTGATTGGTGTGTCCTGCTGTCTGGCCATACTCATAAAGAGAGAGAAATGCCTGAAGCAACACATTAAAAACCAGAGAACTGTGGTAGAGAACATTCAATTCAGACTATAAAACATAGTACAAGATCTGAAGATACTGAAGTGACCCTCTGGGTTCCTGTAATCCTGGATATATATGACTAAACTGATGCTAAATACAAGAAGAAAATGCCTCTTAGTAAAGGCTGCTAATGGGTATTTTTCTTTATCGTACTGCTCTCTAGTTTGACCTGATTGATGCTTATATCCTGTGAGAGATGGAGTATACCTTGGAGCAGGGATGCTGAGCTGTGGTAGGCTGCAGCTGCTGCAGAAATGGCTGCTGTGGCTCAGGGTGCTACTGCTTTTATGCTGCAGGTCACTGCACAGCTGGGGTTAGAGTCCCAGCTCTAACCTTCCTGTGGCAAATAACCTGAGGTTTTAAATAAGCTGGTTGGTTCTGTCCTGGAGGAGATGACTCCTTAGGCTGGCCATTTTGGGAATTGGGCAGAAGGCTTGTGACAGGCAGCTGAAGGACAGTAACACTTGTGCAGCAGCCACTTCTGTTGTTAATTTGATTGGGACCCTGTGCAGAGTGGAGCCAAACCTTGCACCCAGTGTGATTCAAGCTACAACATCCAGAACACAGTTAAGATAACTCCAAGAGACATACAGTTTGCAATAAATAGTTCTAGTGAGAAAAGACTATTACCTTCACTTTTGGACCACATTTCTTGTTTGTTATATTGCTCTCTTCTCTGGTGTTTGTAGCTCCCCTGAATTTAGTCTTATCCTTCCAAATTGATGGTTTATTCTCAGAAGGATCTGCAAATTTTATCTTTAAAGGTGGAAGTAGATGCCAGAAAAGTGCATTGCTATCATCTTTGTTAGTCATAAAAATTGCTATCAAGCATTAGTTTATACCATGTGGACATTTTATAATAAAGTAGTGCACACTTCTATAATGAAATGCTCCCCCAACTTCAAAGGCAAATCAGTCAGTCAAAACCATCAAGGAATTGGAAAGACTAATGCAGAAGAACATTCTTTTCAGGTCTGTTAGGAGGTATTGCTACGATTAAATCAGTAGAGAGAAGTTGATCTTTTCCAAGAATGCCTCGTTCATTGTCTATTTTTGTCCATGTCTGGCCAGAAGCCATTTTTCACAAAGAAAACTATTCATCAGATTCAGTCATGTAAAAATGATTGCTTAAATTACTCTGGGCTATCAGCTAGCAGCTTTACCCAGGAGTGGAGTCTCTTGGGTCAATGCTATCTGTAAGTTTTGTACATTGTCTGAGATGTGCTTTGTCTATAAAATGTAGATACGTTTAATTAAACTAAATTAGTTTTGTTGAGCATTTTTTGAAATCTTTTTGTGCTGAGACGTAGCTGTGCTGAGATTTCAGAAAAACAGAGAACTGTTAAGAGGAAACTAATGAGCATTGTTCTCCTAATCACGGATGGGGTCCTGGAGGAAGATAATATTCCTGGCTATGGCCTCTCTGGGACTGCAGGAGTCCTCTCTGTCATGCACAGCTTGTCCCTCTGATGCTAAACCTAAGCTTCTGCAAAAAAAGCAATGTGTAAGTACAGGCTGTAAATTGAACTTGCTATAAATTGAACTTGCTGTTAAGCATGTTGATGTGCTTGAGCTTATAACACTTAAGGTGAAATTGAATATAGCTCAGTTTTTTGCAAGTCCATCATATATACATTGTGCTGCACTTCGTAAGGAAGTGAAACAGTTCCTCTGGTCTGGATGGTTAATGGCCCTACTCCTGTGATCTCTCCCACCAAATGCATTTGATTGTACAGAAATGCAACTTGTTTTTGTCCCATGAGCTCAGTGAAAGCTAATGAATATGGCTTAAGAACTAATCTGAGCTTGGTAGTCATCACAAATGTCTTAACAAATCACACTTCAGCAGGTTACAGGCTTTTTATGCCATTACCCTGAGTACAGTTATCTATTTGAAGAGGCTACCAGTCCTTTGTGGAATTTGGTTTTGAGAGGACTTTTTCCTCTTCTTCAAGTAGATACTAATGTGAATCCTTTCCCTAGCAATGAGGAGAGTCTACTCCAGGACACTCTCACTTGCACTCAGAAACGTGCCAGTGTGCTTCGTACTGGTGCCCTGGCTTGCCAATAAAAGCTCTCTTCATCGGTGGGAAGATGCTGCTACGAGGACCCTTGCAGTGGAGACACTCATTGCCACCAGAAAGTGGATAATCACCCAGTTGGGAGATGTGATTCCCTATCTAAGTGATACCCTCTGCCCGTTTCCCAAAAATTTAGGGTTTTTTCTTTAATCAAACAACAGAGTGTCTGTGCAAACCTTACCTGATCGACTTGACTGAAATGCTCATTAGTGTGTGCAGATAAAGCAGAGAAATGCTTGGAATTAAGCAAATGATTTGGTGTCACCCCACTCAATATCACATACTCAAATGATGGCAGGTCAGCTTGCAGATGGACCCCATTTCCAAAAAGAGACCAGATGTCCTGCTCTCAAATCCCAGGTCATGGTAAATGGCACAATTTCTGCATGGATACTGTCCTTGGTAGTCCTGACCTGTGAGGATGGTTGGTTGGTGAAGACCTGGGACATGGTTGAGAAGCAGAATACTGAATTAGCAGTGAGGTTACAGTGAGCAATCATCCTGTTTCACTCTAACACTGGAACACACAGGGCAGTGCACATGAGCTCTTTTTGTCCTCTGAGAGATAAAGAATGATACTTCTCTTTATCTGACTCTTTTTAGACTTCTCCTTTGTAAATCTCTCCATCCTCCATCAGGAAAATAAGAACATTCAAAAGAACATTGTGGGGAGCTACTAAGCTTGGCTTTGTCATCTTCTTGCCAAAACCTTTCCTTGCCTATCACAGGGGAGCAGCAGTCCCAGGCAGAAGCACAGTGCTCTGGCTGATGTCCCTTGGCAAACCTGTGTGCTGCAGTGTAAGGCAGTGATGAGGTGACATGAGGATGTCAGCTGTCAGGGGCTGGCCCAGGAGCTTTCTTTTCAAGCCTCTCACTGAGGCTCTTTTTTTTTACTCTATAATTTGTTTTCCTGTTGCAATGCCTAGCAGAGAGGCACTGAAGTGGATTGCAAAGGAGAAAAGTGTGCAGAGGAAGCTTGGTGTGCAGGGGAAAGTTCCACTGCTGCCTTCCCTCAGGCTAAGCTCGTGTCCAGCATCTGCTCAGTGGCTGTGGCTGCTGGGAGAGGTGGTCCTTGGCCCAAGCAGCTGTTCAGAGAGTCCTCTTTATAAAGATGAGTTATCCAGCACAGGGAATAAAGTGCACTGGGTAGGATTAAGAGCTTGTATTTCTTAAATATATGTGAGAACACGCTAATCCAGTTCCTTGTCTAATGACTAATTAAGCCCATTTACTCTTTCTGTTGTTTCTTGTAGATGCTGATACATTTTTTTGCAAACTAATTTGCTTCTTCAGCACCCAATTTCAGCATAAACAATGCCAATCTGTTAGTGATGCAGAATTCCCTTGGCTAAAAGAACAGCTCTCCTCCATAAACTTGCTAAATAGAATCAAAGGAGGGTAAAATTCTGCATTCAGCTCCCTTTTTTTCCTGCCAGACATCTGAGGTTGTACTTTCTACATCTCTGATGTGGAAGCAAAGGAGTGCAGATCCTGGCCACCTTCACCCTGCTGCCAACCTATTCTGCCCAGGACTGAGCAGCTGCCACAATCCCACTGTGGTGGGACCTTGGCAGTAGCACTGCTCTGCCAAGGGATGGCACCAGGAGGATGCCCAGCCTCCTACCAGTGGTGTTGGCAGCAGTATGGGGTCTTCACACAGACAAACAGCAGAGGAGAATCTCAAGTGCTGGGAGGGGGGGAACAAAGAGTAGGGAAACACCGGGGAGAAGGAAGCTGGAAGCAGGGAGATGTTGGGGTGGGAGGCAGCCACTGTCTCCTACATGCAGAAACCTGACTGGGCCCCTAAGAGATGGCTTGAATAGGTTTGGCCGTGGGGACATTCCTGTCCTGGCTGTCAGGGATTGCCTGCTCTGGGGTGGCAGTAGCTGTGGGTGCAGCCATGGGGACAGGCCTGTGCAATTGTCCCACAGGGCTGCCATGTTGACCAGTGCCAATATGCTCATTTAGTCTTTTCCAAAGTTCAGTCAAATCCTCTCTGTTTTTTTGATGAGTGTGATTGGCCAGCTATGCCATTTTGGAAAAGCTCTTTCATTGAATTAGCTATTCAGAATTATTTTGAATTTTCAAAATACAACTCCCTCTCTGGTAATAGAAGATTTTATACATTTAACAACAGTTCCACTCGCATTTCTATTGGATAATATTCAATATCTCACCTAAATAGTCTTCTCTGTATTGTAAATATTCATCATTTTCCCCATCTATTCCTGTCTGCCTGCACAGACACTGAAATTTCCTTTCTGTCAGTCAAGTCATAAAGCATTAAGAGGGGCAGTTTTTCTCCACTAAGTGAAAATATGAGCTTGTCTATTTAGCTCTGCAGAGATGTTAGCATTCATTCTGTGTTCAGTTAATGTATGTGGCTGCAGCAGGCACAGATTCTGCTGGAACAAGCAGCACCACAAAATCACATGCTGAGTGTTTTATTAGGGAAATGCAAAGCTCAGTGTTTGATCCCCTATGTTAAGTCTTCTAAAATACCTCCTCCCCTCTTCTCAGCCCCCTACCTCCCCATTTCCTAATCTTCTGTGTGTTATTGAGCATTACTGCACATTTGACAGGAAATACCTGCTCAGTGACAGCCCAAAAATTGCCTGTGATCCTCGCTGGTGAGGGGCTGGTGGCTGCCTCTCCACCCTCCCCATCATGTTTACCACTGCCCTGACTCCTCTGGGCTGTCTGGATTTGTTCCCTGAGCAACTGCTGTGTCCCCATCCAAGTGCAACCATCCAAGCCAGGCTGAGGGGTCCCTCTGAGGATGACTGGAGCTGTGCAGGGCAGAGGCTGATGCTGCAAACCTCTGCAGTGCTCCTGTATATGTGTGCCTGTGCAAGGATGACCTTTTCTGAAATGTGGGGTTGCTGCCTCCCAGGTCAGGGTCATGAATTCTCCTTTCACCAGAGGCAAATCTTCCCCCACCTTAGTCCTTGCATGCCTCAGTGACAGGATCAGTCTCCAGGCAGCTCATGGTCTGTCTGCAAAGGGTTAATTTGCCATCTGTGGAGAGTGGCTTTGGTTATCTGTGTGTTCAGTTTATAACAACATAAAACTTTGCAGGCTCATGGTGGTTCATGTGTGCTTGAAATGAGGAACGTGTCACCTCTTCGCTGCCAGCTCTCACTGTTGCCCATCATATGTCATCTGAAAAGTGTGTATGTAAGACTCAGTGAAGCAGCAGCTAATGAGCAGAGGAGCAGATGTGCTCCCTAACACACAGTGTTCCCTCCAGCAGGACTGCTGTCCTTGGGTGATCTCTGGTCCACTGTGAGAACTGTTAAGAGAACATCCTGGTTTAATTTTGCAACTCCAGGCTGCAACAGGTGCTCTCGGACAAGTGGTGCCCTACATGGATGCTGAGGCCCCTGGACAACCTCAAGGAAATGACCTGCATTCTTCAAAGGCTGATGTTATGCACAGTGTGAGAAAGATTACAGAGAATGGAAATGAGCAGCCACTCACTTGGAGAAAGAAGAGAAAGTTTTCACTTTATGAAATACATTTAATTGAGGTGTCACATCATTAAGAAAAGAGTTGCTACATCATTTCAATTAAAAATAGGTGTTTCAGCTGCTATTTGCCAATCTGGGATTCAGCTGTGGCTAATGGAAGTGCACTCTGTGTTTCTGCTGAGGGTTTTAAGGATTGTATGAGCAGGGCTGATCCCCAAGTGAATGCTGAGCTAGCGACAGAGCTGGGAAGGGAGCACAGATCTTTGTGCAATGGTCTTTTAGGTGCAGATCCTGCAGGTGCCTCTGGCTTTTGTTCCAAAAGAAGACATCAGGTTTGTTGCCTTGGGAGAGTCTGCTGGTAATTCCCTCTTGGGCACATCGGTGCCTGGAGAAGTGCTGGCATCAGCCTAGTAGCACTGTTTGAAACTGCAGGATGAAGGAGGAACTCTCTGTGTATTTAAATAGTGCTTTAACTACTGCTTGGAGCATCTGAAAGGGACTGGGTCGCCTCTGAAATGTTCGGTACTTTCTGTGCCTCAAGGTCGGTGATAAAATTCCTGCTGATTTGTTAAGAGCAGAGGTGGCCTCAGGGCTGATGTTGCTGAGAAAAAGACCTCACTTTTGACCCCAACTCCATAGAAATGATCTCCCAGCTTGTGACCTGTCACCTGTGCTCATGAGGAGCAGCACTTACTGGTTTGAGCTGCCTTCAAGGCTCTATATTTAGCCCAAACATTTTAGTGGAAAAACAGCCAGTGAGGCTGTCTAGGGGGCAGCTTTAGGGAGCTGATTTTGTTTTCTTGGCAGGGGTTCAGTTGTATCAGCAATGGTGGGAAGGCCCAGATGGAGGAGGGAGCAGGATTTCAGCTTTCATTACAACAATTTTATTTTATAAACCAAATTCTGCTTGAATAACACTTCTCAGTTTAAGATATTGATCTGAGCAGCAGCATCAGCCAGGTTGTGATAGGCTGTTTGAGGGCTGTTGGGAAGGAAACCATTTGCTGTGTAAAATAAATTAGGAGGTGAGTGTGCTCAGGTCAAGCTGTGTGCTGAAATTCTTTGAAGTTTCTCAATGCCTTGCAAGAATTCAGCAATATATGGCCAGTGACCAAAATAACCTGTAAATCAGTAGGGACACCATTGATTCCTTTCTCATCACTTATTGGTGACCTGTCAAAGTAATTTTCTGAATTTGGTGGAGAAATGGTTTTTAAATGAGGGAAAAGTACTTGGCTGTTTTCTGGCACACCTTGACTGTAACTGTACTCTTAGAAACGCAACTGTGAAGCTGACTGGTTAAATTTACCACCCTGTACCTTTTGTTTAGGAACAGTTTCTGTATTTGTTATTCTTTCAGGAACTTACACTTGATACATATGCAATTCAACTGCAAAAGTAATTACATGGAGTCACAAAGGGGTTATAAGTCATTGTAATGTTAAAAATGAGAAGCTATTCAAAGGTGCCTTATATTCAGGAGAGAAAACAGAAAGTTTCTTTGTTTATGAAGCAGATTAGTTTGTGGTCTGAAAATATTCATAGCAGGACCTTGCTCTGAAGCTACTGTAGGGAGTAGCAGCCTACATTAGAGTTGAATGTAGACCCTGAGCTCACTCCAGGTTCATTCTTCTTTCTCTCCTGGAGCAAAGAGCAGGTTTATCATTGAAGCTGGTGCCTGGCAAGACAAGGATGCAGAAACTCTTGGAATGAGACAAGGGATTGATTTTGCCTTTGAAAAACCTGAGCTCAGATATGAAAAATCCATCCTAATCCCCATTCTGCTGCTGGTCTTAATTTTTGTCTATTAAACATAAGAGAGACACTGCCAAACAGAAGACATGAGTCCAGTCAGGCTGTTTCTGGGCTCATTCTCCACCTAGATGGAAGTTGCAGGGCAGGTGGCACTGGGGGCCATGTCCCAGAGGGGTATCTCCAACCTCTGAGGAATAGGCTGCAAAGAAGGGCATTTGAAAAGATTGACAAGCAAATAAACCCTGCTTGCCTGGGCCAGGAGATTTCTGTGTTGTTTCTTCTCCATCCAGAAGTGTAGCTGGTGTCTACCATCATCACCCCAAATGGAGCTGTGTCAGTTTAGACCAGACATGGGGTTTTCTGCTCAATATATTAATGTGAAACATGAGGAAAAACCTGGAGTCTTCCATGCAGGAGATGAAGGGACTGAAATCAAAAGAGATTGGCAGGAGAACAGATGACCAGGGAGCAAGGAGAGATGGGGAAGGGGATGCCCTGTAGTGGATGCTGGGATTTGCACACCCTGAAGCCCTCAGATTCCTGTGATCTGTGATGTTACTGCCCTGCCTGTGCACTTGCTGTTGTTTCTCAGCATGTATTCAAACACTTCACACTAATGATCCTTCACTGCTAGCAGTAATGCAAATGTGTTCTTACCAGAAATATGAGAAATCTGCTGTTGTCTCAGCTTTTCTTTTGGTTTGACAAGTACTTCATAGCAGGTGATAACAGGCCCTGACACAGCCAACTCACTGCTGTAGTGTTTTGACTCAGTTTAGCTGAGCTGACTCGTGATCTGTTTTTGGGGCTGATGAGAGATTTTTCCAGGCTTTTCCTTTAGTGGTAGAAACATTTCTGTGAGATATTTTTGTGGGGCAACAACCTCTTGGCTGATCCCTAATTGCACGTCCTAGGTGGTGTCACTCTGAGAGCAAGGCTCTTCTGTGCTGGAGCTCCTGCCTGCTATGACAGGAACAGACATCCAGAACAGAGCCAGGTGAGCCTCAAAGTGAAGTGCAAATGCAGCAAACCTGGCTTCGAGGAGTTTCAGATGCTGCTCAGATGGCCATGAAGTACATGGAATTCTAAAGAAGTGAACTTTAATAGCCACTCTCTTATCAGAAGTATGGTTGCTTCTGGAAGGAAGTGAGGCACATGCAAAGGGATTGTGGGCAGCTGCAAAATTTTGTAATTTTCCTTTTTCCCCCTGGTATTACAAAGAGATCTCTTTGGCACCAAAGTAGCACTGGAAGAGAGTTTCTCAGAAAAATAGACAGCTTTGCATGGATTGAAGCTCAGCACAGTGATTATCTACATTAGTGCTGTTGCTGCTGCTAAGACAAGTGTAATTTTTCTTCAATAATAAGTACCAGAAAGAAAAATACTGCTTGAATGTAAACAACCGATGTTGTTCAGTTTTGGGACTTCTTCAGGACTGATAATATTTATTTGATGACTGCTCCCATTAAAATTGTCATATTGATTCATTTGCCATGAAAATAAATTGGTGGATATTTCATATAATACAGTTGTATTGATCTTCCAGAAGCTGGTGAGACAGAGGCTTTCATCACTGGACAGCACATTATACTTTAATTGATATATTCTGAAAGCTAATTAGAGGCCAGCTGGATTCCTTGGGGGAATAATATTTATTTTCGATGTTGACAAAGTGCTCCAAAGCATAAGTCATATGGTGTGATTTAACAGTGATTAAAACTTGGCTACAGACATAGACTACTTGAGGAAACTGCCAAGAAGCCGAGACCAGGAAGAGTGAAGACCTAGATGTGTGTAATCCCTTTGTGCTCTGTCACATACACACCCCTCTGTCTATCTATCAGCCAGTGAAGGATCTGGAGAGAGGTTGCAGCACTTTAATTATTCAGTGTCAATCACCCTGTAACCAGGGTGTGTGCGTGTGCCATGTGCAGCCTTGTCTGGAAACTCTGCAGAAGGGGTTATTGAAGTCCCACAAATAAGTACAAGTGAATCAGGAAACCTAAACTCTTCCACTCATGGTATCTTAGAAGTGCAGCTTCTCTGATATGATCATGTTTCTCACCTAATAAAATAAAACATCATTTTTTTCCCCGTAACTCATATATGTAATCTCCTCTATGCATGTGCTTTGCACTGCTCACAGGGGAGGGAAGGAAGGAATGACAGGAAGAACCTGTTGCCATGAAAACTCACCAGTGAATACACAGAGCACCTGGGATTATTAGCTCAGGTGTAGACATCTGCATCTCATCAGATGGATCCAAACACTAATTTTGTGCTGTCTGATCTTTTATATCTCTTCCTCCCAATTTACTATATGAAGAATTTTTTTTCCAAATTTCCTCCAGTACTTTGGATGACTTTGGCAAAGAATTCCCTGTATTTTCAGTTTATTATGTTACAGCTTTTATTTGATTTCTCTAGAGGGGAGGTGTTCTTGATGACAAGGTTAAAGGATTTCATTGAAAATTGCAGGTATGTTTACCCACAGCATGTCCATTCTCCTGCAAAGAGCAAAGCCAAGCAGCCCTGCCTTATCCTTGTGTGCTTCTGCAAGCTCTGCTCTCAGCCTCTCATCCAGAGAACAAACCATTTTCTTTTTATTACTATTGAAGGCTGTGACTGTTTTTCAATTTTCTTTCATTTGTGGCAGGTATGAGCTCTATCTGTTTTTCTGTAATTGATTCCTGTTCTCATTTCTCTCCACCTGCCTTCGGATGAGCTTTGTGCTCTGCAGAGCTCTGTCAGTGTCTGCAGTCGCTGGAGCTCTGCCTGTGCCCAGCTGCCAGCGCCGCCTGCAGCACCCTGGCCACGGCTTCCTCTGCTCCCTGGGACACCCCTGTGCCCTGCACCACGCCAGCTTTGCTGGGATTCCTTCATTCCATGCTCTACCGTCGTGCCTTGCTCCTGTGCTGCGGGCAAACAGCACTTGGAGCAGATTGAAGTGCCTGCAAGTGGCTCTGACACTGGATGAGTGACTCAGTTTCCAGTCAGCTTAACCTGCAGCAGGTAATTTCAGGCTCCCAGGGTGATCTCCTGCATCTCTTACTGCTCTAATAAGGTCACACCCTGGTGCTCAGCAGGCACCAAAGGAAGTGCATGCTGGCTCCTGCAAGCTTGGTTACCTTCCTAGGAGCTGAGCTTATCTTCATTTCAGGGTTGCTTCTGCTGCAGCTCTCTTGATTTTGATAAATTCCAGTTGTGCCTCCAGGAGTTACTATTGAAGAGTGAGTCTGAAAGAGCAGAACTGTCTTGCACAGGACATCACCGACCGCTGGCATCAGTCCCATACTCTGACAGAAGGCTGCAGCATCCT
Source organism: Peucedramus taeniatus (assembly GCA_013400575.1). Classification (NCBI taxonomy): domain Eukaryota; kingdom Metazoa; phylum Chordata; class Aves; order Passeriformes; family Fringillidae; genus Peucedramus; species Peucedramus taeniatus. The sequence goes on from WBNO01008913.1 coordinate 134,878, forward strand.
CCTGAGACATTGCTCCTTAGTTGCTGCTAATCCTTAACCTCTTCTCCCTCTCGCATGTAATCTCATCACCCTGACAAGTGAGCAGCTGCAAGAGGAGAGAGAATCTCCTCAATATTTACAGAAAGATTTTCTGTTTCTGCCCAACAGCAAAAAGCCATTAAGAAAAGATTTGGGTTCTGTTTGTCTGGGCAAGGAATTTGTTTGTGAAACTGAATGTATGTTTTTTCCTGGCAATGCTCTCTTTTGGTAAATCTTCATGAAGCCAATGCTATCATTCCTTTCCCAGTGGCTTCCCATGTTACCATGAGCACAGGCTTACAGCCATCCACCTTTGACAAGTTCCTGGTGTGGGTAACCTGTGGGATTTCCTCCTTTTCAGCCTAGAGATGAAAAGCTTTTCAACTTCTCTGCCTCAGCTCTCAGTGCCTTTCCAAAGTCCTCTGAGACCAAGGCTCCTCTTACCCTTGTAGTTCCTGAGCTGGAATATGTTACCAGTGGCACTCCCAAATGGCTCCATCCTCCTTGGCTGATGGGACTCACAGGAAGCCTCTGCCAGAGGAGAGTCTGGAGGTGAGCGGGGTCCCCCAGCCAGTCCCAGTGAGGTGGCTTTGGGTGCTGTGGGGCTCTGTCCCTGGAATGGGGGCAGGTGTGACTAAGTCATGCCTCCATCTCCCTTACTGGAAATGTCTTGAGGGATTTCTGTCACTCCAGGATGCTGGAGTTGATGCTGCTAGGCATCAACTAGCCCAGTGCCCTCAGTTAGTGCCTGTTTTCTGTTAGGAGAGAGAGGGAAGTATGTTTACTCATTTATTTCTCTTCTCCTTGAAGTTTTCCAGGAGAAAGGGTGCTGGGGCAGGTTGGGAGGTAGGAATGCCAACACACATAGGAGTTCTGTGATGCAGAATGCAGTTGTTTGTGATGCAACATCACAGTTGTTTCGTTTTCTCCCTCCCACTGGTTATTTTCACGCATGCGTAAGAGAGTTTGAAAGTAGCTTTTTTGGGAAGTTACTGTCATGAAACAACCCATAGTCAGTGACCATGATGTTGGTATTCATTACCAGCTGCCAGTGCTCTTTAAATAGCAAACACTGTGGCTACTTTGGCAGAACCTCAAATTAAAGCAGTGGATTAATTAGAACATTTGAAACCCCATAATATTATGGATATGTTTGGGTTTTTTTTCAGAGAACCAGAACAGTTAAGGCAATTCAATTCTAATTTGGCTTTAAAAATACTTTGTACATTTTTATGTTCTGTTTGAATAAGAATACAAAAATGTATTTCCATGAAATTATGTATTTCCATTTTTTTACCCAGGGTATAAATGTCCAGTATGAAATTCCAGAGTGAGCACTATGGTTTCCCTTGGACAGAGTGTCTCAGTTTAAGTATTGCATAACTCATACTCTGCTCCTGGTGTGGTGGCATAGAAACTGTTCCTTGTATATAGCTTTATATAACTGCTGTATATAACCTGCTATAGCTAAACTGCAGCAATTTAAAAGCAATGACAATTTATTCCCAAGTGTGGTCCCTGATCAAAGTTGGAGTCCCCATTTTAGGTGTTAAATATTTATTCAAAGTGCAGATCACACATTTCTGGTACTGTGCAGGGAATTTATGATAAAGCACCATTTCAGGCTGAACACCAAAATGTCTTCTACTCTAGCATTTTCTTTTTTTTTTTTTTTTTAAAGAGCAAAGTAATTGAACATAAAATAGAATTAGACCAGTCCTTTTGCCAGTAAAGCTTTAGCTAGTCTCACTTCTACAGCAGAAGTGTGCAGGCCCAGAAGCTGTGGATGCTGGGTGTGTGTCTCATCACCTCACTGGGTCTCCTGGTGCCTCTCCTGGGGGTTTGTGTTGTTGCTTGACAGAGTTGACAGCACTGTGGGTCTGGTCACTGCTCGTGGTCATGACAGTGCTGTGTGCCTGCTGTGTCCAGCCAAGGACAAAGGCTCCTCTGTGTGCCAGACAGAAACTGGACAGGAGATAACCAGTGCAGGGGGCTGCAAATACAATGGGCAGGGTGAGCACACACCTTCCATACCCAGAGCAGAAATAAGGAGGTGAAGGGTGAGAGGTAGGCACCACCAGTGGGAAACTTCAGCCAAACTGAGGGAGGGATCTGAAGGTGTTCCACTCTCCATTTGGTACAGGTAGAGGCTGGACAAGCAGGCGACTAATTTTAGATATTTGAAGTTAGCTGAGGTAAATCAATCCGAGTACAAGGACACGCAGGACAGCTCTGCAAAGGTGGAAACAATGCAGGACTCGTAGCATTCCATCATTTGTAGCTCAGCATTCACCTGGAGGAAGATTGCCCTTTACTGATCGACCCATGGTACTTTCTACAGTGCTGACCCAGTGATCTGGCTCAGGCATTTTGCCTTTTGGCAAAACTGGGAACAGTGTCTAGTGCTGCAGCTAATGTATCCAACAAAATTATTTGGTTTGGCAGATGGAATCCATTTTCATAGTCCATAATTTTCTTTCTTCTGTGAGCCTTATTGTTTCTAATTTCAGTAATACTGGTATGTATTGTTTGCTTCATGTACTGTGCAGTGTGTCTTCCCTGAAAAAACTCTTTGATTTGCCTTTTTGTTCTTACACCCATGACACTGAGTCAGGGAAGGAAAACTACCTGACTTTGGGGTCAATAAATGACCAATTAGCTGAGTGTTGGCAAATTAAAGAACTGGCAACTCTTGTTCCACATGCTCGTGAACAAATCACAGAATAATTTAAAAGGGGCCTCTTGAGATCATCCAGTCCTATCCCCTTCTTGAAGTGATTCCAGTTAGGTTAGGTTGCTCAGTCCACTTGAGTTTCAGACATCTCCAAGGATGGAGATGGCCCAGTCTCACTGTTCAAGGAAAGGCAGCAGGCAAAAGCTGCTTTATATACAGAGAGGTGAAAAACCCCTCACAACAACAGGACAGTGCAGTGAGCAGTGACCTCAGCTCTCCAGGATAACAGTCACCATAAATGTTTCACTTATCTAGTTCCTAGTGACACAAACCACTCCATTTAACCCAGGAGCATTTCCATGAGCTATTGAACTAACAGGAGGGCTTGGCAATTTTTAAGCTTTAGGCAGCCTTATTTAGAAGTGAATTTCAAACATTTAACCACTGCATCGTCTCTACTAAATAGAGGTCTCATGTTTACACAACTAAGGGTGAGGGTCATGCTCCGTATCTGAGGAAATTAATGCCAGCTCTGACTTTAAGGATCAAACCTTGAATGACTCTATAGGAACAATTTATCATCACAGGAGTGAAGCATCATCTTCTTTCTTATGTAGCAGAGGTTAGGACAGAAGCTCATTGACCTTCTCCAGGAGGAGAACTGGGGCACATTGAGATTCTGATCACTGTCATGTTGTTGGAAATTGAGAGAAAATCCTTTGAAATGACATTGGAGCAGAGCAGCAATAAGCAGCCTGAGAATGAAGCCCATAATCTCTCTGTCCCTATGTTGTACATGTTCTTCCTGTAGCCTAGTCTAAGAACAAAATCTTAATTTGTTTGAGAAAACCAAGAGTGGCTGCTGTAGTTAATTTATCTGGGGACACACTGGTGCTGATGAGCTGGAGGAGGATGTTATCTCTGTCCTTTTACAAGGAGACAGATAACACCATGATGTATGCAAGAGCCAAGCTGTGGCACATAGGTTAAGAACGAATAGCTCTTTTGATTCCTGCAGAGCACAGTGCAGGGCAGCTCTCTGAGGATTCCTGAGGCATGGGGAGCAATGGGAAATGGAGGCTATGTGTACTTTCATCCCCTTGTTCCCACTGCATCTGCCTGAGACAGTAACGACCGCTGTGCATCTTCAGAGCAGAGCTGCCAGGAGTAGACCCCTCCTGATTATCATAAATGCTCCACAGGGTGGCTGCAGTTCACTTAGCCATTTCATCCTATAGCTGGCTTTATGCACAAGGACCTAACAGGTTTCTTTCCCCACTTTTTGGACACAATGGCACCCAAGTTTTTAGAGCATGACTGCAAAGGTTTAAATGTGACCTGTTTTGGTGAGCCAGGCTGCCTGTGCAATGGCACAAAGGGGATGGATGAGGAAGAGTTTGCTTGGCTCCTCCTACAGAAGCAGGGAAAAGGGCTCTGGGGATATTCAGCTTGTGTCTTGTCAGCTTCTGTTTGCCCTGCTAGGATCTTTTTGTTTTGTGTTGCTGCTCTGCCCTGACATCATTTGGGCATTAAAAGAGTAGAAGGGTGCAAGGCCATATTGCACTACAAAATGCATTAGGCAGTGAGGCTTAACACAGCTCTTTACTGTGCTGGAGGGTAAACATGAGTAATCAGGTGTCCAGGAAAAATAGTGCCAAAGACTATTTCAGGGGAGATGTTGTCTGAGAAGTGTTCTCCCCAGGTGAGAGGAGCCCTGCTCCAGTAAGCCAAGGGAAGGTCAGCAAGAGCCTGAGCTGTCTGAGCATCACTTCTGGTTTTGCTGCAGGCCTCCACACCCCAGGTTACCACCAACCCTTGTGGCCCCAGGCAGGGTTTGAATGCTCTCCTCTGTGGTTAGTAGCATCTGAGCTGGACTTCTCTGGTGGTACTTGTGGTGCTGTGCACCTGAGCCTGGTCTTCTCTGATCAAAACCTGAGGGCCAGTGGTAGGGGGAAGTAGAGGAAGGCTGCAATGTCAGTGTGGCACCTCTTGGGCTAAGTAAGTGTCTGAGTAAAAATGTTCAAAGTGTCTCAATGACCTGGGCAAACAGCTGTCTGCCACAAGTATCTCAAAAATCCCCTTTGTAAATGGGACTTGGGAACCTTAGATAAAGGGGCAAGTTTGACAATTATATCCTTCATGTTAATGAGCAAGAAATCAATACATCAGGACCAATCAAAGAGTTTGGTGGAGGTGTAACAAAATAGAGAGTATTTGCCATCCACTTTCTGGTCCCAGTCTACCTGGGACAGGTCCCAGTTCCCTGTCCAGGCTGTCTAAGCTGTGCATGCTTGAAGACTGAGGTTTATTTATTTGTTTGGTGAGGACCTTGCTCAGAGGCACATACACTTTGGCTGAGGTTTCCAGTTGCTAATGAAGTAAAGATCCCTCTTTAGCTTTTGGTTACCAACTGTAATTTTGGTGTATAAGCGCCAGAAGAGATGGCAGTGGTTACATTTATTCTCTGGTTTGCATGGAAAAAAAACCCACTGCCTGTTCATTTAACTGGATTTACTATATCCCAAAGACTGTGCATGTGGAAGAAATGACAACTGTTTGACAAAAGGCCCTGCAGTTAAATTCCCAACTTTGCACCCTCTGCTCTGGATAAAATGATGTTAGCTTGCCAGGAAGCACAAAACAGCAAAGTGCATAACTACACAGTTAATTATAGCTAATGACCAGAGAAATGGGTAAGCCTTGGTAGCATGGAATCAGCCAGTGGCTTCCTTACTTATTTTACTCCTGATGGAAAAAGTAGGAAAAATGTCCTCTGACCTGTGGTCCAGTATTTGCTCTCAGTCCATTGGCTAGCATATTGTGTCACATCAAAAGAGCAGCGGGTTGTGACTGGACATGGCACACTCTGGGTTTCAATAGAAAATAGTCTTGCAAGGCCCCTGTTGTTCTTGCCTTGTTAGCTATCAGAAGAACAGACATTTTCACAAAATTCCTGTTTTCCCCTTCTCAATTATTTCAAAACACCTCAGCACTAGAGCAAGTCTGGAGCACATGGGAAAAGGAATTGCCCCAGAAGATTCCCTCCTTATGATCAAAATCCCAGCAGAGGAGGGCGGTAAATGTTCCATGTGCTAAAAAATACACTGAAGAGTAGAGCTGCAGAAATATTTAAAGTCTATTGTACTGCAATGTCTCCTTATCTATTAATGCACCTCAAATGTAGCCTGTCAGCTCGCTTTAGCTCTGCAGTGAATCTTTTTTGTCATTCTGAAATCTGTAAATAATGAAGGTCATCTATTAGGAAAGTATCAAAGGTCTTTTTAACCCACTTCATAAAGGAGTCCTGTGGGCTGTGATTTGTAAAGGGTCTGGGCTGCTGTAACTTGTTTGAGCCCTAATGTGATAAAATTAGGAGATATGAGATGTGAATCTTAAGTTCAATCTCAGTGTTGGCACAAATCAGACAATGAAAGCATCTGTCTGATTAGGCAATTAAACAAGGAGAGGTGACTCCAAATACCCTTTCTATTTCAATAACTCCTGTGAGATTAGAGGCCCTTTGAAAACCACATCAAACTCCTTTTTTCTTTAATACACCTGCATTTAATTGAAATGCTATGAAAGAAGATGAAGGCTGTTGTAACCTGAGGAGCTTTGGGTGCGTTTCAGTGTCACACCATGACTTCAAAATGGTTGAGGAATTAGGAGTGGCAGACTAGTCCCCTGAGCAGTTGGTTTTTATACCCCATCTTTCTGCTTTCCAGGTCCTGCTGTGTTTCTCCTGGCTGGTGCAATGTGTTTTGTGGGTTGGCAAATCCTCTGGATAAATCAGAAGTGCTGCTCAGACAGAGTAGTGAAGTGAAGCTCAGGGTCTTATCCTGAAGTGCTGGGCAGGGGATGCAAGATAAACTCAACTCCAATTTCTCCTACTCCACCCTTTTGGTGCAATGAGATGTGCTGCTGTGATTGCCTTTATCAGATCCCTCAGTCTCCATGGGAGGATACAGGCAAGCCTTCTCCTGCCTCCCACAGGCATTCCTGCTGTGGCTGCAGAGACCATGCTCTCTGCTCCAGTGTCCCCTGTGCCTCTGGTGCTGCAGGGAGACTGCCTGCTATGTGAAGTGGGAATGCAAAGGGAGATGGTCCCCAGCTCTCTCTTGACATGATGCTCCATGCTCCCAGCACTCAGGTGGCAGGACAAGCCTGGCTATCCCTCAGGAAGGGTGACATGCTGGTAGCAGGCAAAGTAAATGCAGAAAGAGCTTGGCAAAGGAGATCCCCAGGTTGCTTATAAATGTGCTTCTCCTCATTCCTCTATGTTACACTGAATTATTTGTCCTAGTTTAGATATGGAATAAATTACTCTTGTTCTCCTGCCTTATACATTGTGTCCTGAACATCTTGTTCTAATGGCTTTAGGCCGCCTATAGCTTCTGGCAGGCTGAACAAATAAAATGGGTAAAATATGCCATAAAATACCAAACAAATTTTTCAACTGGCTCCATCATGTTGTTTGTACTTGGCTGGGTTATATTACCCTGTTGGGTTATATGTGCAAGTATATTGTGCTCGTTGGACGAGGTTGAGTCAGGGCAGAGCTTTGTACAGGATTGACAGAGGCTGCTGTGCCAGGGCAGGGTCAATTCTACTGTCCAGTCTGAGTCCTACTTTACTGAATTTCCTGGCAATGCAGCCAGCATATCCCAGGAAGATCTAGAGAACATCTGCAGTTCTTGAGCGTGGTCTGCGGTAGGCTCAGCTATAGACACTCAGCTGCAGCTGAATTGAATAGAATAGAGTAGACCAGGCAGGATGAAGAGAAAGCAGAGATCACCTCTGAATGCAAGTGAACAAACACAGGGTGGAACTTCTCAGAGACAGAGATCCTTAGTGGACAGACAGCAAAATAAACCTAAAGAAGCTGGGAGATTCACAGTCAGTGTAAGAGTGCATTTTGTCCCAGTTAGATCCTAAATGTTGGAATGATGTTATGTGAAATGAATTTAAAATCTGTCTAATGAGTTATTGTGCCCAGTGAAGCTCTCTCTTTAACCTACAAGCCTCCCATAGGAGGCCACCTGCTGACATTTCCCTTCAGACCTTTAGGAATTCCCACAAGGTACAAAATGTATTCTTAGAAATAACCAGTTGGCATGTTTTTAATGTGCTTGATTATTGCGGAATGTCCAAGGATAGAAAGAAAGAGGATGCTAGACTAATTAATCTACAGACAATAATAATTAAGGACTTGTTACCACAAACTGAATGAATACTTCCACAAACTCATCTTAAATTCATTAGTCAAACTGGCACTTTCACTACTGTTTTGATCCAGATACTGTAATGCTTACTCTGTAGAGTATTTGTAAAGTTACTTGGAATTTTATCAAAGTTAGGATATGTGAGGTGAAGTTCATAGTCTATTATTTTTTTATAAAGAAACAAAAATGTGCTAGTCCCTTCAGAGTACAAACAAACAAATAATTGTTATTCTCTGTACTAGAGACCTTATACTCTAATCTAGACATGTGAAGAGGGGTGAGAGCATTGCACATTGCAGAAAGAGGACAAAAAAAGATAAGTTTTATAATGAGAAGTAGGTAAGTCTACGGTTATGTTACATATATACATTTTTATAGGCTTAAGATCTTGAGGTGATGCAGAAGGCAGTGAGTTTTGAGAAGGCATGTGACTAAGGAGAGAATATTAAGAATTTTTCCTCTTTTGATCCTTCCAATTTCACATCTTATTATTGTGACTGGAATGCTGATCTGTTTGTAGAAGAGGCCTTGACTGAAGAATCAGTGCCACAGTGTAGAATCTGAAGTCCAAGGGGATGAATCACAAAATGTAGGAGCCCAGCTGTGCCCTGCAGACCTGCAGGTTGGCTGGTCAGACTGGTGTCCTGTGCCCCAGGCCCTTGGTGCTGGGCTGGTCCACCCAGTTCTCATGGGGCTGATGCTCTGAGGTGTGGTGTGTGTGACCCTCAAGGCAGGAATCACTGTCCAGAAAAGGACTTGTGTGCCATGATGTTTTTGTGTGTTTTGTGGTTTTACTCACTATGTCCTGGCAGTTCATTCCAGAGCCCCAGGTCAGAGTCCTGTCTCTGTGCAAGGTGCAGGGGAAGATGGAAGCATGGATGGGCAGGAGCAGGAGGCAGCATGCTAAACAGGCAGTAGCTTTGCCACTTAACAAAGGTCCCTTCAGATGGGGATGTGTTTTAAATTGTTGCCTTCTCTGGGGCTTAGATCTTTTTTCAGAGCTAAGGGAAGCACATTTATCAGTCTGGATTTACAGCTGATAGCTTTTCCTGAAGGCTAGTACTGCAAAAATAAAAGGAGAAGAGATCCATTTTTTACTTTATTTTACAACCCAGTATGTGGGATGAGAGAGATGCTCTTTCTTTCTGCAAAGGACCAAGGCCAAACTTATCCTTGCCTGATGAAATTCAGTCTATTTATTTTCATCATCGATGAGGGGTTTTTGTCCTGTGCATGAAAAACTCATGGGATGAGAGAGCACACAAGTGAATGCCAGTGACACTTGTGTTCTCACTTGAAAGATTTGGGTTCCTGTTTTGGCTGTATGAATGGTTTATACATTAATGCAATGTCTGTTTGACATGAACCATCCCACTCAGCAAGCCTGGCAGCTGGGCCCTTGTAGATAAGGCTTTTCCACTGGGAGATAAAGAATAGATTTGAATTAGGCTAATTAAATTTTACTTCCCCTTGTTTGGAATAGCTTCACAGATAGGAAAAGGATAGTGATGTTTTCTGTTTAAAATATCCTTATACATTTAAATATTATGGGGAAAATTTCCTGTTTCTGTATTATGGCACTTATCCAGTGTATCATTAAGGCACATGCATTCATGCAAGGCAGTAAAGACAGTGGGGGCAGCCCACCAGAATGTAGCAATTTGTGTTCTATAGCAGCCATTGATTTAAATAATTTTATTTTTTCTGGTGTAACATGCTTTTTCATTTCTCTTCTATCATAGATAATCATGGAAGGTACAATTGCAATATATTTTGTTTTACAACCACCTAAATAGATGGCTGAGTTCCTTCCATGAAGTTTTAGATATAACAGTTTCAACATTTTTATTTTTGTTTACTCACCCTTAAAATAGTGTGTCTTTTAAGTCCTTTGAAACCATCCTTTTGGTTAGTTTAAAAAAAAATTAATGTTTCTGCTTAGAAGAATTGTACAATGCATCAATTATTGTACAATTACAATACAATTACAATACAATTAAAGTATTCAAGCTTAAAGAGAAGCAGTTTCCTGACTTCTTTAAAAAATAAGTTGAGAACTCAGTCAATTGTTCTTTCTTTTATTTTGACAGTGTTGTTTATGTTGATTAACACTGTACACTGTACTCCATGCATGTTGCCACCATAATTAATTTCCAAAGGATCATGTGTGTGGCTCAGTTCAGAAGATGACACTCTTTCACCCCACTGAGGATTGGGAACCTGCTTTGTCACCAGGCAGCTCCATGAGGAGACCAGAGGAGGAGTGGCAAGGAAGTGACCAAACATGGTACCAAGCTAAATGTTCTGAGGAGGATATGCAAGGCCTCTCTTCTTAATGCCTTGGTGTAGAAGTGTTCCCATACCCCAGCAAAGACATTTCTCTGTTTTCTGTCTACCAGTTCAGCACCTCTGGATGTCCCTGGCCCAACAGGTTGCAAACCAGCTCTTGCTCTGGCTGTCACTCCTCCCTGTGGCTCCCCAGCTTCATCCACCGCAGGCAGTGGTACTCTTGGCTCTGTGACAAGCTGGAGCTAATTTTGATGCTTACTGTTTTGCTGAGCTGCATCTTTCCTAGTCTGGAAACTTGTTAGGAGATTCCCAATGCTCATCTCTCCTTGTGGCTCGGTGCAGGTGTTTACCTCCTGTAGATTTCCCCTTCTATTTTAAGATGAAGGAAGTCCAGCAGTGGGCTTGTGCCAGTATGAGTTTGAAGCAAACAAGGCAGTTTTGTTCTTAAGCACCCATAAATGCACTTCTGTCCATTTGACTGTCTCTGATGTCCTTCTCTGCTCTGTCACTTGGCTCTGTGTGACATGGGGACACGATTGTTCAGCAAATCATCTTCTCTGTTTATAATATCTTGTGTATCATTTGAGGGCTATTACATTAGTCAAAACATTTGTACATGAGGCATTTGCCAGGCCTTGATTCCACCTTATAGAAATAATGAATTGTGAGCCTAAAAAAGCAGAAATAGTTCACCCCAGTTTTGATAATGAATCTATTTTACTTACTGATGACCAGCGACTTAGCTTTGCTGTCACTTTGCAAAGTTTTACTGGTACATTTCGTTCACTGTTTACTATTACCTGTATTTCCCTTCATAGTAAAAAGACATCTGATCTCTCCTTTGTCCTTCTCCTTTGACTGTAGGAAGGTATTTCTAGAGAAGTAGGGGCCCAAACTGAATCCTTTCTTCCTCCATCTGGCAGTGCTAGTGTTGCTGCTGGTGATGGTCCTTGGTCAATAGTCAGGATATTTGGTTTATATTCCTAAACCATGGATTTCACATGCATTTTTCCCACTGGAAAGTGCTTGGATTTTGGTCTAAAACCATTTTTTCACCCGTTCTCCATTCATCCTGGAGACTCTTCCACCTCCTCAACCCTAGGGCAGCTGTCAGTGTTGTCTCTTGAATGTTGAAACCACAATTTGGCCCAACCGATAAAATCAGGTCTCTGGGTTGTTTTCTGAATCTGGTCCCTGCTGCTCTTAAGCCCTTGCTTGTCCTTGGCAGCAGTGCTTTCCCCTCTCCTCTTTACCTTGCTCTGAAGTCAATGTTGCACTGCACGGTTGATCTTGACATATCATTCTTAAATTTTAGAAAAGCTGCAAAGGTCCCAGCTCCTGTGTTTTGAGGGGGCAGCAAATGCCTAAACCAGTATCTTTTACTGGCACAGACGCTGAGGAAAAATATTTTCTGCTTGTCTGTATTTATTGTCTCAAATGCAAGGAGAGAGTGCTGCAGTCCTTCACTATATTGCCAGCAATACAAGTTTCGCAGTGAGCTCCTCAATTTTCTCATAAACCGCCCCTCATATGTCTTCCTCATCACCAGTTTTTTAAAGGGATCATTAAGTTTCTCTCAGATAGACTCTTCTGATGTTGCAGGATAGGACCCTTCTGCTTTATTGCACTGCTTCATGATGCATGGGCAGAAATACTGCTCACCAAAGAGGAGGTGAAGTGAAGCACTGGCTCTGCCATGCTGTTGTATGTTGTAGAACCCACTGAACACTCCTTAACACTGTTTTAATGCAGGAAAAAAATACCAACCCAAATATATTTTGAATGGTTTGAAATAATTCCAAATAGAGAGAAAAATGAGAGCTGTGATGAAGCCCACCAAATGCCAAGCATTCCAGGTCCTGAGACTGTCCCTGCAGGGGGTCAAGCAGCTTCTTCCACCATCTGAACCCTGTGGCTCCCATGGACAATGGTAGGCATTGCTCATTAGCCAATGCATATTTCACCTCAAGGGAAAAAAAAAAAGGAAGAGGCCACATTGTGAATTTGAAGATCAGAACCATTATTAGAGAGGTTTATAGATTTTTGTCTCAAGGGCCTGCTATCAGGATCCTTGTAGGACTTGTGTGAGATGCATCGAGGTGTTCTGATATTCAGGTGGAATTGTTTTGACAAGTCTAGAAATACATGAGTAAGGAAAGACAAAATCTCCCTCAATGAAATTAAGAAACTCATTAACTCAGCAGCTTTGGGAAAATACCTTCAATCTAGATGGACACCTGACAAGAGCCCTATCAAATTTTCATAGATACGATTAATTCCTTCAATTTAGAAACACTCAATTAGAAGCTTCCAATTAGGTTGCATAGTAGATCATTAAAGTGCTATTAACCCTCCAAACCACTGCTACTGACACTCAAGATCTGAGAAGGAATGATTAAATAGCTCCATCTGAAATGAAAGTAGCTCACCTAAGGCAAGCCAGGTGCCGATGTGAACATTTTTCTTTTTTCTCTTCTTTCTAAAGTAGATAATTTGTACAGTGGCATATGGAAGTGTTTTGCATCACAAACAGGACCAGCCTGTGGTGAGCCCATCCACAGGCCAGGCTGCTGAGCTGTTTGGGAGCCACAGTAATCACTGGCTGGTGGGAAGCCTGTTCCAGACCTGGCCTGGGCTTCCTTGCACAGTGCCACATCCTGCAGCACAGTGTCACCCTTCTGGCCTTGCCAGCACTGTCCTTCCCAAGCATCCCATCTTTTTAGAAATGCTTGAAGAGTTAGATTCCTTGACAGTGGCTGGTATGGGGCTGTGTTTTGGATTTGTGCTGAGCAGAGTGCTGATAAAATAGAGATGGTTTTGTTATTGTTGAGCATTAACACAGAGTCGAGGCCTTTTCTGCTTTTGTATTGTCCGTTTTTGAACTGACATAGTGCTGAGGGAGCTGTAGGTGCATCAGAGGCCGGGAGGGGACACAGCCAGGACAGGTGACCCCGACTGACCAAAGGGACATTCCAGACCATCTGACATCATGCTCTGTGCATAAAGTGGGGGGAAGGAGGCGGAAGGGGGAAACATTTGGAGTGATGGTGTTTTTCTTCTCAGGTAACCATTGCTTGTGATGGGTCCCTGCTCTCCTGGGGATGGCTGAACACCTGCCTGCCCACAGGGAATAGTGAATTAATCCCTTGTTTTGTTTTGTTTGTGTGCATGGCTTCTGCTTCCCTTTTAAACTGTCTTTATTTCAACCCATTTTATTTTTACTCTCCTGATCTTCTCCCTGATCCTGCTGGCGGGGGAGCAAGTGAGTGGCTGCGAGGGGCTTGGTTCCTGGCTGGGGTTACACCCTGACATCAACTTACATAGAAAGGATGGGGGTCACAGGAAGCTTCTGGTGCAGCCAGAGTTTGACACATGAAGTGCCTGAGCTGACTTGTGACGTCTGGATTGTTTGCCTGGCTCTCTGGGATCCATCCTGGTGCCAACAGGGTGACTTTGCCAAATGTACTTGGAGGCAGCTCCACGCTTGATATGTGGTATCATTAGTGGCTCAGAAATTGATGGAAGCTCTTCACTTAATGCCAGTGTTGAAATTTGGTACTCTGAATGTCAAAACTTACACTGAAGCTTTGAAAAAGTTGCTGAATGTGCCTCCTAGTAGATATTTCAAGGTAACAGATCAAGTGTTTTTAATTAATTGTATTTCCATACACACAGAGATAGCATTCTCCATTCTGAATTAATGACCTATGAAATCCTGAGTTTAAATACAGAGGTCATTTGTAATTTACTGGAGGGCAGAAAAAGCATCAGCTCTCCCTTAATGATTCCACTGTTTTTTTTTATTTCCCTTGACCTCAAACAACCAGAAGGATTTTTCTCTTAAAAACCTTTTGCTTCCAGTGATGAGACTCTCTATGTTGAGTTTCATCTGTGATTGAATTTATACTACAGCCAAGTTATAAACCCTCCAAAATAGGATTTATAATGGAAATTCCAAGCACAATCTTAACTGTAACAGCCAGCTTTATACTCAATACTACTATTAACATTCTTCAAACCCAATGCTCAGGATGACTCATAGTGATCTAATTCTTTACATAACCCTTTTTCTTTTCTGCAGCACAGGCCTACTCTTGTAATTTCCAGTCATATGCCAACAGATACATTTCTTTAATTTGGGGGCACACAGGACACAGCTGATATCCAGTGCTATGGAAATAGACACTCTTTCCAGCAGGGGCATGCCTCCTACATGTGTTTATTCAGTTAAAGGACAAGTTTTGAACAACTTTCCTACTAGTTCTGCTTTTCTAACTAGCTTAGATAATCATGCAACATTTAAAATTACAACAGTGAACAAAAAGTTTCAGAAAGCTGTGAAAGTGAAGATAGGAGAGTTGTAACTCCTTCTGCTTTCCACCTGTTCTTTGTAAAAGAGAAGTGAAGAATAATTGCCATGATGTCCTGCCTCAGTGATGAATATGACATGCACTGTCCTCAGTGGTGCTGTGCTGCTATAAATGCATAAGGTGATCCTAAAAAGGGAAGGTGAATATCAGGGATGAGAACAATGGTGATGAAATCACTTTTCTTGTCCTGGTCCCTGCAGCAGAAGATTTGACTTTGCTGGCCAGACTGTAAAAATTCTGGTTTGGGAGTATTATGGAAGTTTTAGAATTTCACAAGTAAATACAACTTAGACTTTGTGTAAAAACTCATGAAGACAGCATCAAAAACAATTAGCAGTTTGGGAGGTGAAGGGCCAAACTGACACTGTGTCTGAGAGTGGAATTAGTGGGTGAAAGAAAGGCTTGAGTCCCACAATTCCCTCATGGCAGGCCTTTGCCTCCCCCTTGCCTCTGCTACCTTGTGCCAAGGAGAGAATGAAATATTTATCTGCTTATATGAAGTAGAACTAATGGCTCAGGTGAGATTAAGAGGCTGCCTGAGGCTGTTGGCTCTGCTCTCCTTGCCCCATCCATCAGCAGAAGGGAAAGAGGAGGTGCCAACAACAGGCCAGGCTGTCAGGAGCAGAGCACGAAGCACAGGGCAGCTGGACATCCCTCTCCAAAGAAGAATTTATGGGAACTTGAATGAGTGTCTAGAGAAAATCTGTCAGAATGGGCCTTCAGTTCAGTCCTGTTATAGCATAGGCCGGTCCATTCCCTTTTACTGCATTTGTCCTTTCCTGAGACAGCAAAAGGTTCCTTGCAGCCCATGCTGCCTTATCCTGCCATTAAGCTGTTCACATGGGTGAAGCATTCTGCTAATTACATCTGCTGGTGATGAGCTTCTCCTCCCACCCACGGGCTCACCCGGACCTGTGCCTGAATGTGAGTACAAATCCAAATGGAGGTGACACTTTGGGCATGCCAAGAGCTGACAGCAAGCTCCTTCAGCATCAGAGCAGTGTCTGTCCTCAGCAGGGCTGGACTACTGCTCCTTAAAGCCTTAACTCCCACAAACTATTTCTGGCAGATCTGTAAAAGTAAACAGGTAAAGCAAGTTTCTTGTGAGCAGGTTTGTGTTTTCTTTAATGGGACACTGCTGTACATTTTTAGGGGTCTGAAAATAGGAGAAGGCTGAGTGCCACAGGACCACTTCTGTAAATAGCAAGAGAAGAGTCAGGGAAAAAAATGTCCATATTCTCTCCACCTCTTCAAAACTGAGACTAACTGATGTTTCAAGCCCTTGTGGAATTGAGCTTCTTTTAACATAATCAATTGGGAAATTTTAATTTCTTTCTTTAATAGGTCATATTATCATAATTTAAATGCTGTTCTCCCACAGTTCAAATATATTTCCAGATTTATCCCTGTGATCTTTTCATCAACTTTTTCAAATCAGAAGTGTCAAGCCCTCTGGGAAAAAGATGGTCACTAGCACTTTATTTGATTGATGCTGTAAGATTGCCACTTGAATTTCTATTATACTCTGGTTTTACAGGGTTTTGAGTACACATTAGTACCTGGTTATTAGTTTAAGCTGTGTCTCTCTGGGTGTATAAACTGTTGCTTTTGAAGTTATAAGCATAGGAAAAACTTTAATTTCTACTTAAAAAAAGTTTTTCAGACTGTTGAAATGATTTATGATGTTATGGTTTCGCAGAGAAGAAGTCACCACTGAGAAAAAGTACTTTTACATATTTTTGGAAAACCTTTGAAAAGTATATGATTAATAAAGATTTGAAAGTCATATTTGAAGTCTCTTGGGTATTTTAGGAAAGGCTTAACCCCTTCCAAACAAGCCTTCCTCTCTGGGAGACAAAATTTCTGCAGCTATCCTACCCATCTTGATGTTTGCTTCTTCACACATCTACGAAAAGTTTTTAACCTCCTGGTTGCTCTTAGACAAACTCAGAAGAAGGAGAGGCAGCTCATGGGCCCTTGAGGAGCTCTGCAGAGATGGAGGATTCCTTAGCCAGGGAACCCCAGGTGAGGTGTAGGTCAGGGGCAGCTGCCAGCATCCCGTGGAGTGGTGGGTGGCACATGGGGTCTGTGTAGGAGGAGAGATGTGGCTGCTGTGCTTGGGGAAAAACCTTGTGGACCAAAGCAAAGCTCTGGACTGGGACAGGTCTAACTGGGCAGGAGATGAGGGGAATCAGAGCTCTCTGTTGCAGGTGGTGTCAAATCAGCCTCTGGCAGGGACCACAGACTCCTGCCTGAGCCACATCTGTAGAAGTCTCCTGACTGAATTTGACCAATGGAGAATAAAACAAACCAGCCTTTGAGAGCCCTTGCCTGGCTGGATGTAGGTTTTGAATTGGAATGGTTTTTTGGCTGCAATGAGACTACAAAATGCCTTTTTCCGAGAAGGAGGACAACATGTACATATTTTTGCAATCAGTTTTGGAGGGTTAAGAGAAAGGGCTTGACCATGAAAATTGCATAAATCTATGTCTTTGACAGAAGGGCAACCAGAAGGCTTCAGTGTACAGAAGGACCACCCACCCCACCTTTCCCCTCTCCCTGTGAGTGCCTAGTGAGGCGAGCCAAGTGTTGGTGTATTTACTGCACTTCTTATCCCTAACTGATTTGTTTTGGCTTACTACTCCAGCTCAGCCAGAAGCTGTCATGTATTTGGGAGGAAAAGGTCTTTGCTCTATTTGCAATAGACTCTGTACAACTGCAGATGGGGCTTAGATAGGAGCAGGCATGTTTTGCTGCTTGTGTTTGTTGTTTGACAGGTGTCCAAGTGATTTGGAGATGGTACTAGGTTTTTGGAGAATCACGCTCTGGACAAACTTCTATTTTGGACTTTTTCAGGAAAAGCCATCTCTCTGACTCAAGTTTCATGCTGACAACCTGCCTTCTTGGCATTAGTCCCCTGGAGCCTGACACAGTGCTGGGGGTCACTTTGCAGGGGTGCAGAGGAGTGATGGAGATTAATTCTCCTTCTGCTGGGTGCTCTGTGCCCTCTCTCCTGGCTCCTCTTTGCCTGTGACTGTCACAGTGGTGGCACCAGAGTTATGGCTGCTTATACTCTCTCATATATCCTCCTTCAAGATCTTTGATTATAGGTACTTAAACTTAATTACTGTGGATTTTATAGCACTCTGGGACAAGATAAAGGAGAATGAAAACTAGTGAGGCAAGTAGCCCTTCCTCTGCTGTTCAGGGAAGACTTAAAGGTATTTTTTTTCACAGGTAATTTATGGAAACTCTGATCAGATTATGTAGCTGTTTCTTGCTATCTCAACATCACCCTCGTGAGAACACTACCAATAGCGCTTGGCAGTAAATTTCTGGAGATCTCTTAATAGTATTAGTCTTTCTGCATCTGGGAAAAAGTTTTTTGACATGAATAAATTTATATTTGTCCTGATGAACATTATTAATTTCAGACTGTTTCTTCAGTTTATCAAAATTATAACATATTGTCACACTGCTGTGCTAAACATCTCTGGTTACTTGCAGCTTTTCTGCCACCACTTCTTTGTGGTTTCCTGCTGGAAGTCACCCGATTGAACTGATTTGCTTACTGTATTGAGAATTTTATCTTTCATGATAAAATTTATATTATTGAGAGAAGAAAAAGAGAAGAAAAAAGAAATCACATGTCCAAACAGCAAATTCCTCGCACTTTGCCTGGAGGAAGAGGGAGAGCACAGAGGTGTCCAGCTGCAGCTGCTGTGGCCTGCATGAGGACTCTGCATCCCATTCAACACTGGCTGAGACGAAATAGAAACTTCCACCCACCTTATCATGGAATAAATCTGGATCCTTTGGTAAGTAACATTTTTCAATATAGGAAATGTCAGAGAGAATGAAAAGAAATCTCTGCTGTTCTGTTATCTTAAAGCTCTTATTTAAGATATTTCCAGTGTGTTCTCTAGAAAATGTTTATAATTTATAAGAAGAAAATTTGATTAATTTATTTGTATATATATATTTATTTGTATATATAATCACCAGCCTCATCAAATAACTTGCTCTGCACTTGTCTCTGAATAACAGTAGGTCATTTAGAAATTCAACTTACTGTTTTATTTATTTTAATGGGAAGAACCACTAATAATTAAAAAAAAATGTTCCATCTCTGACAGAAGTCTTTTAGAGGGAGTTCAAGTAAATTATTCACAAATCAAATGATGATTTTATTCCAGTGGGAAGGTGAGAGATTGCATTATTCATTATTAATTCCATAATGCCATAATACTGCACAGCACTTTACAAAAAAAAAAAAAAAAAAAAAAAAATTCGTTGCAAAGAACAAATGCCTCTGGAAGCAACATGCACATGGAGATAGGCAGAAAAGGGCTGTGGTGAGCCTCAGGGCCTCAGGTCTTGTGCATATCTCCTCCTTCCTTTTATTTTTCTTTCTCCCACTTTCTTTCAAGTCCACCATTTTGGAATGGACTATTTAGATTAATAACTGATCTAGAAGAAAAGGCTTTGGAAGACAATGGAGAGATGCAGATGTAAGAATGAAGCTGAGCCTCAGGACATGCAGGTAGCAGCAGAGAATAAGATAAGAGGCACCTGCTCAGGAGGGAATGAAACACAAATTGAATAGGAAAAAGCATGAGGACTGAAGATGTAGGTCATGACCACTATTTTTGCTGTCTTTGATGCATAAGTAGGATCTGTGTAGGACACAGAGCAAAGTATGAGAGGGGAGTCAGAGGCTCTAACAACCTCTAACAAGCAAGGTACATGTTACCACCTCACAGACAAGAATAATCCCAGATCCTTTCCCACATTTATGCCCTATACATACTCCCTATCAATCAAGTAGCATGTTCCTGTGAAGGGAAGGCTGGCAGATCCCCACTGGGATATCTACAGCTTGCTTCTTGAAGAGCAGAATGGAGTAATGGTCCCTGCTCTTCTTCATCCAGGGGAGCCCTGGCAGCAGGAAGGAGAAGGGTGGTATTAACCAGACTGTGACAGAAATATTATTTCAACATAAAAGCAAAATGATTTTCCTGATTCTACTTTGGTTCCAAATAGGATAACTTAACAGTCTTTCTGTATCAACCCATCTTCCTGGATTTATTTGTTTTGTGGCCTTCGGGATAAATACAACTCAACACTGCAAACTGATGTTAAAATATTTGCTCTCTAAAGGGGAATACTGAGTTTATGGTGAAGTGATACTAAGTGATGAAAACCAATGTCATGGTGCCTTTTGTACTCTGTTCTCTGCAGGTTCTGGTATTTCACTGGCCTCCTAGAACACCTGGAAATACGGCAGCAACACACGATGAGACCTCTTTAATATCTGGGGGATAAAGCTTGCTCTGTCTCTCAATCAGTGTGCAGTGTAGAAATTAGGGATTTGGGGAATGGAGGAGAAACTGGTTTGTCTTATTATATGTCTTGCTTAGGATAGAAAAGGCAAAATCAAGGGGGTGTGTTATGCCACATTTTGCAAAGTGATATGGTGTGTAATGGCCCATGGCAGCTCATCCACAGCCTCAGGTCTGCCTGACCAATGCTCTGTCTCCTGCCTAGAGATTCATTTTTCTAGCTGAGGACCACATTAGGGACTCTGTCCTGGATGGACGTCTGAGGATCAGCACAGCCCTGAGCAGATGTTCAGGCACTACAGGCAACTGGCTGGGCAAGAGCTGAGAATTATTTATTGACTTGCCCATGGTGTCATGCAAATGATGACAGGCATTTGGGCAGCTCAGCAACATGGCCTACTCTTGCAACTTACCAATAAGGAAGGAAAAGAGAATAATCTATCACAGATATTCTTGTGGGGGTTTTTTGTATTTATGTTTGGGAGTTTTTTTGTTTTGTTTTTGTTTTTGTTGCTGATTATTTTTGTGGTCACACAACCCCTCAAATACAAGGCCAGTCCCACCTGTTCTGTTTGGTTATTATGGCATTACCTCCTCGGTAAAACAAGAAATTCTGCCTGTGTCAGAACTTGCCAGGAATGCAAGGAAATATTCAAACTTCTCTGCAGTTTTCATAAATCAGCCATCATTTCTCATGATGAAATATGGCATGGAAAGTCATATTCAACAAATACAAAAGAAGGAAAGCTTCAGCAGGCACCTCTCTCTTACTAAACTTCATGATTTTTCTTTTAGCACAGGAGTTGAAGAGAACTTCATGGGGTTTTTTTCCCACTGCAATGGTTGTAATTTGAATTTCTGATCTATTTGCAGATCAATAAATTGTGTGTTGCTACAGGCCTCTGCAGAAAAACCTGGGATGTACAGACCTGCAGAGACAACAGTGCTTGGGCCTCGAGGGCCTGGTGGCAGCAAGGCTTGTTTGCACCAACCTGCTGTCATTCATTGAGAAGATGCAATTATTGCAGGGACAAATTACTCTCCAAGAAAACAACCAGCCCCAGGAGTTTTTAAACAGATTTTGTTTGAAAACACGGCTACACACACATACACGTGATCACTGAAACCAAAAGGATTTCTACATAATTTCTGTCACTACAGGCAAGGGCTTCTTGGTGGAAAGTGGAGCCTAAAAATAAACCCACACCACATTAATCCTAGGTCTTTTTTTTTGAGGAGTTTAAGCTTTCTGATGTGCATCCAGTAATAAGCTCTAGAAACAGCCAAGAGACTCCAGGTGGCTGTCTGTTCCTCTGGGCTGAGCAGTCATGATAAATAGGAAGAGATGTTGGCAAGGGAGAAAATGCTCTTCTGAAAAATGATTTACTGACATTATGGGGTTAACCCAATCTCCACAGATCTGTCTCTGGATTCTGTGCTGGCTATTGTCCTCTGTGTTGCCATTGCCTGCTGATGACCCCTGTTAACCTTCTCAGAACAAAAGTGCCAGTACACTGGAGGATATCACCAGGGTGGAAAACTCTAGTTGTGACACCCACGAAAGACAGTCATGTCTGCACAAGCTTGGTTGTGCTTCCCATGAGGAAATGAAGAATGGTCATAGCTGTCCAAGTAGACAACCATTTTTCTTGGGAGTAAGGATTAGTTAAGGACACTCCTTAGAGATTGCTACAGTGGCATGAAAATTAGTCATCATATGGGAAAAGCTAATGGAATTGCCCTGCTCACGCTGAGCTGAAGCAAAAGGACCAATGAGAAGGCAAACCAGAAAACATAAAGCTGTAATGGCTGGCACTGGAACTAAGGTAAGTGATCTCAGCCTTGATGTTACAAGATATGACTGGAACCAGGGGAAAAAAAGATATTTCTTCTTGTAACCCACACCTGGGCACAGGGCTGGGGTGTCAAAACACATAATGCTACCTGAGTTATTTTGATGGCCAATCCCAAGGAATTTGCTGCTTCTTGGTGTGTGTTTGTCAGAAACCCACCTTGAGCACAAAGGCAGGACATGGAGTACATTCCAGTCATGGTAAAACCCCATCTGTCCCAGAGGGCCAAACCGGCATCACACCGGGGGATGATGTCTCTGCTGTGGGGTCTGACCAGAGCACCTAGCAGAACACCCAGCTGTCTGTCCTGGAACAACTTTGACACAGTCCTTTCTGTGTGAAAATCCTACAGTGCACCTTCCATGCCTGAAAAGAGAGGGGCTGTGATCAGTAATGTTAAATGCTGACAAAAGAACCATAGAAACTAAAGGGGAACCTAACTCTTCTGCTTTTAATACATTATTTAGGAACCTTGAGATGTGCTGTCTCAGCCTGTGATGACTACAGAAAGCCTTGCTGAATTTTTCTGTGGAACTAAATTAAATGAATTTGAGTTTGCAGTGATATTGCAGCTCATTCCTTCACCGATGTGTGACTGTTTGAAAGGGGCTCTGAGGAATTCCTGGTAGGCCAATGGAGGGCTGCAGGGAGAGAGAGCTGTTGTTTGCAAGTCATGGCTACTGGGAGAGGCACAGAGCGACACCATGCACCTGCCGTGTGCCTGTGGAGCAGCTCTGGGCCTTGGAGCATTGGTTTTGCAGGTCATCTTTTCAGCAAAAGCATATTTTCCCCTAAGAGACCAATTTTCTTGGTGGGATTGAAATAATTGTTTAAGGAAGTTTATATTCCATAGAGGGCTGCCTCATTTAATAGTCTCCTGTCATTAGGCTTGTGCCATTATTGTAGAGACTTTCCAGTGCAATGTGCAGATGAAAAGACAGCCCAGGAGATGTACAAATTAACACTTATAATGACATTTTTAAGGAGTAAACGGAATTAATTTTTCCTGTGGAAATTAACGACTCCAAAGACAATATCCAAGTGGTTGCCTAGGGGTATATCCAGCAGTTTTGTCAGTCAAGGGCAGAAGGGTTATATCTTCTTTTTTGGTTAATAGTGTTCTTGCTCTTTGCTTCTGATGTGGAATATATATTGAAATTTTTCTCTGTCATGGACCAAACTTTGTTGCTGTGTTTCACATCATTAGTGGCAGATCAGCATTCTGTCACAGTGAAACCTTGCCTATAGCCCTGAAGCCCTCTTGAGGCTGTGGGATCAGGGTAGTAATGCCAACGCAGTCACTGTCTGTGTCCTGGAGGGAACGTGGCAGGTTCCCTGCCTGCTTCCTTATGAGGCTGGCTTCTCCTTCAGAGCAGCAGGGCAAAGATCATATCAGATGAAGCCAACCTTTTTTTAATTAGCTAATTTATTATTTCAAAGAGAGAGTCCCTGTATTTAGTCCAGTGCAGATGTATTGGAGAACTGGCTTGTTAGCATTATGAAAGTGGAGGCGCTTTTACATCCCATTCTCCTCACGCTTCTGAACAGGCTTTTGCAAAAATGTTGGTGGGGTTTCTTTGTCATTTCACATCTGTGCTTTGCTCTATGGTGCTCTGCTTTTGAGCTGCTTTTGGATGTGGAATGGTCACAGACCTGCTGTACTCTGTGTCTGGAACAATGACCTGGCTTTCTCATCTGAGACCCTGTGTTGTTTCCCTAACATTCATCACAAATGAGTTAATCCCCTGGCATTTGACAAGCACATCAATCAGCCATTTTGTCCAAATTGACATCATGCTGATCTATCATTTCCAAATATATTCTGGTGGAAAGTTACCTTGGTTAGAGCAAAATGAGGAGGATGAGGAGAAAGAGGAACATACTGGATTTTCCAAGATCTTGTCTGATCCTGGGCCAGGTCAGGCAAAGCTTTGTTCAGATCAAGACCTGTATCATTGATCAATAACAAGAGCAGTAGAAGAGGTCAAGCATGTAGTGATACTTTCCCTAAGTCCCCAGATCCAGCAGTCTGTAGCTGAAGAACAGAAAGAACCAAAGGCGGCACATTTTCTATTAAAACCCCTGCATAAATTTTTCTTCTGCACTTATTCAGACAGTTTTGAACGTATTTATATTTTTGGTTTCCACAGTTTGCCTGTGAAGAAAGTGCTCAAATTGGATCATTTGAACAGTTCTCTCAATTGTAAAGAATAAAGACTTCTCTCATCCTGTTTTCTATTTTCTCTAACCTGTTGACATTTTATGTTTTTAAAAAAATTCCAGATGTTAAAAATCCCTTATTCCTACTTGGTCCACTTGAATGTAGCTGCTCTTAGGCTCAGAAATCTTCTCTATTTGTGTTTTTTCTCCTTCAGTTTTCTTACTCTCTCATTCCTTAGGCTGTGGAGACAGATTGCATGTTCATGCATACCAAGAGAGAGAAGTTAAAGATGGTGTTTTCTCCTCCATCTCTTCCATGTGCTTTCATCAGGCACAACCTCAAAGAAGATCTTCCTCTTCATCCCACACTTCCTGCCACATATGTGTGTGGCAGAACTTTCTTCTGGAAAGTGTTTTCTTGTAGAAGCACGGTCAGGGACACCTCAGGCACTGCTTGGGCTGCAGGGCTTTCGCAGGGCAGGGTAAAGCCAAAGCTGGGCCTGGGGAGCAGAGCTTTGCAGAAGGGTGCAGAGGCTGCATGGAAGGCTGGGGGCTCCACTGTTGGGATGTGAGAAGTGGGAGTGTTTTATTCACAGTAGGTAGAAGTATAAAGAAAGATATCATTTGCCCTTTGTCTTCTTTGTTGTTCTAACTAGTAACTTCAAATGTAGTTGTCATGTCTCCCACCACACACAGTTTCCATGTACAGACATTGCATTTCTGGCAGGTGCTGTCTTCCCAGCTCTGCAAGCACCACCCTCATAAATCCCCTCAGCCCACACACCTCCCTCTGACTCAACACTCCCACAATGAGAAGAATGACCTGAATGAGTCCTCCTTTTCTAACAGGTGCACTCAGCCAGGTCCCTGAAATGAGCCATCTCAGCTATTCCTCCTTTCCTCTTCTACCTGAAACCCACCACAGTGCTCAGGGCTGCCTGCAGCTACTTTTCCTAGAGTCTGGAGAGGGAAGAGGGCAGAGCATGATTTGGGAAAAGACCTGGCAGAGTCCCTTGGAAACTTGGTTTTTTGTTCATCACAGGCAGAAGCCAGTAAGCTGCAGAGCATGATGGCTGGCATCTGCACAGAGCGTGCAAGAAGCAGTGTGATTTTCCCTGCTGCAGTAGCTGCCTGTTCTCCCTGAATTCCCATTCTTTGGCTCTTCCTGCACCATGTCTGTCCTGCATCTGAGCTGGGCAGAGAGGCCTGATGCTTTTCCCCTCCATGGGGTGCAATGCTGTCTGGGGCAGTGCCTCTCTGGCAAGCTTCTGGCTGTCCTCAACCCTCACTGAATCCTCTTCTAGAGAATAAAAACACTTGAAAGCTCAGAAGTATAGCATAAAAGATATTTCTCACCTTTAAATATAAAGTGATTTACCTGCTTATAAAGGTGGAAAACATCAGGTCATTAGATCTACATCTAAATATTGCATCTAAGGAGCCCCATGTGTGAGTGAGGAGTTGGCAGCTGCTGCCCAGCACCAAGACTGGCAAGCAGGCCCTTTTCAACTCTAAATAATGTGGGCACAGGCTGACGTGTCTGTGTTGCTGGCTCACTGAAAGGGCCTGTCTCTGTGTGAATGTCAGAGCCCTGCTGCTTTCCAAGTGACTGATGGTTCCCTGATGTGTGGGTCTGAGACTGACCTATGCAGGAGCCTGCAGACACAAGTGTAGAAGGAGCATGGGAGCCTGGCAGCTCACTGGGGACAATCAGTGCAGGAAGCTGACAGCTGGAGCTGATGTATGGCCCTGTTGCCCACCTGGTGCATTTAGTGAATTATTGAGTAAATGACCGTGGCTGTCGGTAAAGTCAGCAGATTTGGCAGGATGCTTTAGTGCTTAGAAGCTCACAGGCTTCCTCCTTCATCACAGTTTGCAGTGGTGAGAGAGAAGAGAGGTGGGCAGTGGTTGTGGGACCAGTGCCAACACAGTGGATTCCCCTGGGGACCATGTGGCTGCACGTAGGGAAGACCTCAGGTGAGTGATGAGGGGAATCACGGCTCTCCAGCTACAAGACTAAAGTGAGAGGCTGTATGATATTTGGTTTTCTCCTCCCTTCACTTTTACAAACAGCTACCTCTGTGTGGCATGTTTCCACTGGGAAGTGAAGAAGCCTCCTGGTGCTGGCTGAATTGACTGCACAAAAAAAACCCAATCTGACAGCATGATGCTAGAGCAGTGGCTGGCCCAAGAGATGAGCCTTTGCTTTACAAAAGAGGATCCAAGCAAGGGTCTGTAAGGCTTTGTGTGGGTGGTTCAGGTATGGTAGAAGGATTCCTGCACTGAGATCACTACCAGCAGGCAGTAGTCTTTCTGTCTCTTTATTTCTTAATCAGTAAATGCAAAACAATTTTTCTTTTATTAAACTGAAATTTACTTGTTAATTTGCAGGGTTTTTTTCCCTATAGGTATGGATAAAATATTCTTTGTAGCTGATTACTGAGAAATGTGCACAACTTACAGATAGCTTGATATGTTGCAAGTATTTACTGTAAAGGCAGGCAACAAATCAGCTTTTGATCAGGTATGAGATCAACTCCTACTTGATGCTTGTGATGTTGAGGTGTTCTGGTAACTGGAGCTGATGCCTAAATGTAATTTTTAAAGCTCTCCTCCCTACTTGATGATCAAAGACAGCAGAGTGCATAATTCATGGCCTTTCATATTCATATTTATATTTTTGGTTTATGGTAGGCGAAAGCCTTTGCCATTTTAATGAAATATATGCCCACCCACTGCTCTGTTATTGAAAGAAGATTAACCTGATAAATACATGTAGTTATCACTATTCATCTTCAGCAAAGAGGTTCTTTTTGAGACAGTCTCCCTGCTGGCAGTCCTGCAAGGTTTTGGGCTTAAGCATCTTTAGGCCACTGGATCTCTGTTTATTTTGGTGCAATCCTCCTTCCCCTACTGCCTACACTGTTGTGTCTATAGGCTAAAAAAAGGCCTAGCTTTTGTAACTGAGCACTGTGTGAGGTTGTTTTTAAAGGCTTGTGACAGCGTACCTCTGCTCTGGGGTGACTTGAAGGTTTGTTTTGCTGTTGGTGCATTTTGTGGTTTTTTGTTTTTTTTTTTTTGTTTTGTTTGGTTTTTTTTTTTTTTCTTTTTGGGGGGGAGAGTTTTTTCATTCAGTAATAAATAGTGCCATAACCCTTGTAATAGCAGGTTTGGCTCTGATAATCTGTACCTCAATGATGACATGATAAAGCTGGCCATGAGCTGTCAGTGTGCTCTCACAGCCCAGAGAGCCAAACCTGTCCTGGGCTGCATCCAATGGTGGGCAGCAGGGCCAGGGAGGGGATTCTGCCCCTCTGCTCTGCTCAGACCCCACCTGCAGGGCTGCATCAGCTCTGGGGTCCCAGCACAGGAAAGATGTGGATGCCCTGGAGTGAGTCCAGAGGAGGCTGCAAAGATGATCAGAGCATTTTTCCAGTGAAGACAGGCTGAGAGAGTTGGGGCTGCTCAGCCTGGAGAATAGACAGCTCTGAGGAGAGACCCCATAGCAGCCTTCAGTTCCTAAAGGGGGCTTATAAGAAAGATGGAGACAGGGTTTTCAGCTGGGCCTGTAGTGGTAGGACAAGAGGTTTTAAACTAAAAGAGGGTAGATTCAGACTAGGTATTATGGAGAAACTTTTTTACAATGAGAGTGGTGGAATACTAAAACAGGTTGCCCAGAGAGGTGGTGGGTGCCCCCTCACTGGAAACATTCAAGGTCAGGTTGGACGGGGCTCTGAGAAATCTTTTAGTGGAAGATGTTCCTGCACATTGCAGGGGGACTGGACTAGAGGACTGGACTATGGGACTAAAGGGCCCATACAACTCAAACCAGTCCATGATGCTATGATATATGCGTGATGTACAAACTCACTGGAGTTTGTACTTGGGTTTGTAGCCAAAATATATGTAGGGATAGTGTACCCTTTTGGGGACCTTTGAGAGATAGCCTTTCCTCATAGTTAATTTTAATTTTCTTTGTCTTTTCTGGTCTCTATTCACACATTCAGAACAATTGCAATATTAATTGCACTAATTGAAAATCACAGAATCACGAATGTTTTGGGTTGGAAGGAACTTTAAAGGTCATTTAGTTCCAACTGTGTTTAAGACATGTCTGGTCAGAGGGGAGGCATGAAATTTTCAGCATATGTGTGGCTGAGTGATCTCCAAGCTCACATTGGCCAGAAACTCTGTAGAAGTGGAATTTGGGGCTGTCGTCAACATTTAAGTGTTTCTGATGGACAGTTCTGCTCCTTGGAAAACTGAAAGGGGCTGTAGCCACTACAGCCTTGTGCTCAGCTGGTTCCATTGAAGATGAAAATGGTTCAAAATCCTCTTCAACATGCCCATGTGAAGATTTTGAAGCCTGTGAGTGGCAGTTTTGGGACTCATCTTTTTGGCTTTTTACATCTGATTTTACTTAGGCATGCATACATTTTACACAGATTGCAATTCTGTATGACGCATGATCCTCTGCAGTCTTGGAAGTGTCTTGTGCTGTGTTCAAAACAAGCTCATCAGAAGTTTGGCAAATATTGTATTATGTCATTCACTACTGTGCTGGATAATGTGAAGCTTAGCTGAATTACTTGGTAAAAAATGACAGTAATAATCAGCTATCATTACACAGAGCTTTGCTGTGCTCAAACAAATTAGTTGCCGATTTCTGCCAGACTCCATGAGGAGTACCACAAATTATCAGCAGCTCCTTGCCCTTTGAAACAAATGCAGTACATTCTAAACATGTGTCCTGCTTCCTGAATTCATGTAGGGCCAGAAAAGTATGTGTTTTCTTGCGTGGTTTTTTTTGTTTGTTTGATTGTTGGCTTTTGTTGTTGTTGGATTGGGGGTTTGCATAAAAATCACCTTATAATCTTTTCTGTCCATTGTTTCCTTAAAAATTAAAATTTCATGAAGTCAATTAATCAATTTTAGCTATACTCATTATTCTCAAAGAACTACTTTTCCATCCGCAAATTAATAAACATGGCAGGGAGCTTGTTGTTCTTGTTCAGACTGGCCTGATGACACTTATTTTCTTAGAAGTTTCACTTGTATCATAATTTCATCTTTCTCTCATGACTTTTGCTGACTGTTATAATATCATGTGTTTCTGTTCTCAATTCTCCCTCCTCTTTAGCATTATGTAAGAAAGTATATGTTACAAGACACTTTTTCTTTTTCCTTTTTAATGGTGTTTCGTAACTATGAGATGATGTATAGAAATCTTTCTGGTAAAGGAGCCAGACTTCACCAAAGGATATGCCAGGAGATTTGATACCTGTTGCAGTTATTATTACTGTGATGTTGTGCACATGTTGATCAAACTTCTGGCTTCCAGGGTCTGTTCCTCTTTGGTCCAAGAATGACCTGCTTTGTTTTGTTTGGATTTGTTCCCCACTGGAACAATTTTGCTTCAGCAGCTCTTTGTGAAGCCAGTCACTGAAGTGCTGTTTTTATGATAAAGTAGGTTTGCTATGAGGGTGACTGCCTCTTCCATATGTAACACTGCTATCCCAGTAGTATCCTTTCTCAGTTCTTTTGGGGAGTTGGTATTTTTGTCACTTTCATATGAGTTGGATCTGTCCCGATTCCTTCATTTCCTAAAAGGTGGCCAAGACTGCTTTCTACATATTGAACTGCTCTCTGTTGTAGTCTGCTCTGAGCTCACACTGTCTGCACTTTGGGATGAGTGCTTCCAGGCTTTATTGTGCTTCTTTTTTTGTGCTGCTAGCTGCTAGAATGTCACCAGGTGACCTCACCTCTTGTCAGCTCGTCTGGAGTTCTGTGTCCAGTTCTGGGCTCCTCAGGACAAGAGACATGGAGCTCCTGGAGTAGGTCCAGCAGAGGGCTGCAAAGATGATGAAGGGACTGGAGCATCTCTCTTACAAGGAAAGGCTGAGGGAGCTGGGCCTGTTCAGCCTTGAGAAGAGATGGCTGAGAGGGGACCTCATCAATATCTAGAAGTATCTAGAGGGTGGGTGTGGAGAGATGGATCCAGGCTCTTCTCAGTGGTGCCAAACAATAGGACCAGGGGGAATGGGTAGAAACTGATGCATAAAAGTTTCAGCTGAACATGAGGAGGATCTTCTCTGCTGTGTAGGTGACCAAGCACCGGAACAGATTGCTTAGAGAAGTTGTGGAGTCTCCCTCACTGGAGATATTCCAGAGCTGTTTGGATGCAATCTGTGCAATGTATTTTAGGATGACCTTGCTTGAACGTGCAGATTGGACCAGATAACCCCACTGTCACCTCTTCCTGCCTTACTCATTCTGTGATTCTGTACCAAAAAAAAAAAAAAAAATCTGAAAAATACGATCACCACAAATTACTTATGATCATGGTTATGTGTGTCCGTTGCTGGATGGTAGCAACCCATAATTACATTGTCATCTCATGACATGTCAACATAAATGCCAGACCCTGTTTATCCCTTTTTTTGGAATGAACCTCCCTTTTGCTGAGAATGGGACTGTCTGCAATGTTCCTGGTGCTGGTGCTGGGGTACTGCAGGTGTGGGTGTTGACAGAGGTGAGCAGATAATTTCAAGTTCATTTATTCTTTTCTCCTTTGGTTTGATTTTGTTTATTTAGTTGCTTTTTCCCCAAAAGTGGCCTTTCTAAAGACTTTCCAGGGAAGACCTCCCTCAGATCAGGAGGGTCCCTGAGCACCCTTCCTCCCTTACTTTCCCTCAGTTAGTTTCCTATGCTCTCTTCAGTCTCTTCACCTCTAGTTTGCTCTCTGGTGTCACCCTCCTTCCACTGCCCTGGGCAGCGCTGGCATGTCGGGTGTCTTCTCTGCTCCCCACCTCGGGCAAGCTGCACGCTGCTGCCTGGCTGTGCCGAGCATGCAGCCACAAGAGCAGCATTACCTGCTCCTCATTTCACCATGTCTTGCATGTTTAATCACTTTTTCTAGAGCAGAAGTTAATGGAGGGTCTCTGGTGGCCAGCCCCTGTGGAGCAGAGACAATTGCCAGCCAGCCCTTAATCTGCCCCTTGGCCACCTGGTAATGGCTGATAGTGTTTAGTGCTCACAGGCTGCTTGATTGAGGAGGGTTCCTTCTAAAACAATTAACAGGGCCACATCTTTCTTCTGCTTTTATTCTTTGAATACTCATAAAATCAGAAATGTAACCCAAAAGGCAAAGTATGATGGGTTTTCCTGCAGGGGAAACAGAGGTGTTTTCAGTGTGGACAGACTGTAAGGTTCCCAAGTGCTTAAGTCTGTCTGTCTTCAGATTTTATAGAACTAAGCATATATTGCCCTCCATGCTTTTTTTTTTTTTTGCCCTAAAAAGGCTCTCAAGGTGTATACCTTTCAATTTTAATTTAGAAGTCTTTATTTACTTCCTGCTTATTGATAAATATTCAAAACACAAATGTGTTTTCATACATTGATTCTTCATTATGTTTTTGAGTTAAAGGCTTTTCAATTTTTCAAAAAAAGTCTAACAGTGGAAAATTGGAGAAAAAATATATCTATCAACTGCTTCATTAAGGATGACTTTCTCATGTTGACCTCAGAGCTACAAATAACGTTAAGAAGACAAACCATACTGCAATGCTTTAAACCTCACATGCAAACTATGTAGACCAAGGCTGTGCCACATTCTTCTCAATTTCTAAAAATGTATAGCTTTTAACAATTGTTCCTGCATTTAGCCCCACTCCCAAATAATTAAATACCCCAAGAGTTAAACATATGGTGTTTATCATATTATCCAATATGTTATATCATGTTATTGTCCAAGGCTAAACATTAAATTTTAAATAATTAATATTTTAAAAGGTTTTGAATTGTCTTTAAGTTTGGTAAATCATCTAACCAGCGCTTTGTTAAGAATGCTCAATTTTTTAAAAAATTTGGCCTGTACATTCCTACATACTAATGTCTAAATCAATTGAAGAGGTTCTCGAAGTAAAGAAATCACAGCTGCAATTCCATTAGCAAGAATATATCCATGGCAGACAACATTTTCTGTTCTGTATATAGAGGTTTTAGACTCTGATTTATTTGTAAGACCTTAGGAAGTCACTCAGTCATCATTTGTAGCTCAGTGAAGATCTCTGGCTAGCACAGCATGTAGCTTAAATGCTACATCTTACATTGATAGAACCACGCTAGCATTTCAGACGTAAGGAGCAGCTACCTGCCTTAGTTTTGAACTTAGAGTGCACCACAAGCACAAGAATGATTCTTAAGTAGATTTAACAGCCCGGACTGAAAGTTTGGTTTGATCTAGTTTGGTAATTTTGGAAGTACCTGCAGTACCTACCTAGGTTATTCCTGCTGCAAGGTACATACACCTCGTTCTTAGTGAATGGAAAATTAATGGGTGGTGCCAAGCAGTCCTCTCAATGTCAGGGGATGATGAAGGGCTTTGCCAGGGTGCATAACTGCAGGTAAGATGAAGGACAAAGGAGAAATAATAAAAGTTAAAAAAGGGCAGGAAAATGAATAAAGAATGTAATACTTCAAAGGCTTTCCAACTAGAGAGACTTTTAAAAGGTAATCAGAACTTACAAAGAGAAAGAGTATGTGTTGGGCAAATGTGAGATATTCAAACCATCTTCAGAAAGAACTGGGTGACCTTGAGGACCGCAGTAATTGAAAAGGACTGAAATTTAACGGTACAAAATGAAAAGTCAGGTACTTGCTATCTAATAACAAAACCTTTATTGCAAACTGGGATCTTAGCAGCTGTTAATGACAGAGGAGGAAAAGCGTCTGAAGGAATCGGCAGGTCAGAGTTGCTGTAAGTATCCATAATTATGTGTCTGGGAAAAGGCTGTTCAACTGGGCTAGCTTCAGGGGTGGTGGTAGGAGAGCATCAGTGCCATTCCATGTATGCCAGAAACACTGATCCGAGCTCTGGCATCCCAGGCTGCATTAAGCACCTCCCTCCTGCTCAGCCTTAGCAGACACCTGGAGTGCTGTGTCCAGTTCTGGGCTCCCCAGTACATGAGAGACATACTGGACATGCTGGAGCAAGTCTATTGAAGGACCATGAAAATGATTAAATGCTTGGAGTGTCTCATATATGGGGAAAGGCAGAGAGAGCTGGGGCTGTTCAGCCTGAGGATGACAAAGCTCAGGGGGATTTATTAAATGTATATATGATGAGAGGAGTAAAGATGGACCCAGGCTTTTCTCAGTGGTGTCCTAGTAATGGGACAAGAGGCAATGGGTACAAACTGAAGCATGAAATTCCATCTAAATGTGAAAAGAAACATTTTTTACTTTGAAAAGAAACATTTTTTACTTTGGTAGTGACTGAGCACTGAAACAGGTTTCCCAGAGAGGTTGTGGAGTCTCCATCCTTGGAGATATTCAAAATCCAGGCATGTAAGTAACCCAGTCAAGGTGACCCTATTTTGAGCAGGGGATTGGACTAGCTGACCTCTGTAAAGGCTGGTCTGTGCTTGAGTGATTCATAGGAGATAGACTCAGAGTGCAGAGAGGGGTCACAGGGATGAGAGGGGTCCTAAAGGGCCAATCTTGCATGGTAGGCTGAAAGTTCTATCTAAAAAATGTGTGCAGTGTATGAAGGGGAGATTCAAGCACCACTGAGAAAGAAGAAATATTTATTGCAAAAGGCCATGGTCACACAATAATAGCTGGGTTTATGCTTGCCATAATAACTGAAAAGTTGAAGTCAAAAGGTATTATGTATACATCAGAGAAATCACATTTGCTATCAACTTTCCAGGCAGCACAGATGAAAAAAAAAACAGGTAGCAAAATCTAACCTTTTTTAAAGAGCTGCTAGAAATCATTGGAAAATAAATGGTATAAGGCAATATTTTCATGAAGTGGGGGTGCTTCAGTCCTCAGTGGGAAGCACTCAAATATAGAGGTCCCATTTGCGTTTCTGTTTCCTTAAGGAACAAGTGAATGCTGAGAAGTGAAATTGTTGATCTCTGAACGCACATCTGTATGACATTACCAAAAAGAAATTGTGAGCACATAGAGGAAATGAGAAACCCCAATGCATAAGAACATACAGATCTTCTGTATTTTAACTGGCTTAGCCACAGTAGAAACTTGAGCAAAATCAGTCAACCATATTGTAACATTTCTGTTCTGGTGGGACTCAATGGGGTGAGAGGCTCGGACATAATGCTTTAAAAATACAAAACAGGTTTAATTTAGCTTTAAACTGAGCCTTTCTCACCTTTCTTTAGAGTCCCCCATAACCCATTAGAACGGGAGATGAATGGTTTAGGTTCTTTTCCAAATGCCTTGCTGAAAATCTCTAACTCCAGCTCCAGAAAGTTGTGTTGGAAAGTGCTCTTACACACCTTAGAAAGAAAATTTCAGCTGAAATTCTTCTTGTCCTGTCATTTTGGTTAAAGATAGAAATTGGCTGTGGCATTTTTGACCTCTGTTGATTGTCTGTTATGTGAGAATGTTATGAGGATAAGCTAGAGGTGTTTTTTTCTCTCTATTGTTACCTGCCTCTAGAAAGTATTTTCTAGCACATCTTCTTTCTACTTCCCCTAGAAAATTCAGTTTGGTTCCAAAGCTCCAAGCCAAATTGAATAGAATACATATGGAAAATTTATCCTTTGAGCACAATCTCTACATCCACACTTCCATGATATACAGATCATTGAAACTATGTGGACAATTGGACAGGACAGAAATCTCATGAAACTGATAACAATTACACTTCACACAATTGTTAAAACAAATTACTCTCTTCACCATACATAATTACTATAATTTATATTGAATCATCTGTGGGAAAATAGAAGGCAAAGAGAAGCACTTCAGAACAATTTTATAAAGCTATAAAATAAATAAGTAGGTAAATAGCTCCACTCCCAGGTGCTTGAGTATTAATCAATGTCTAGGGAGCATGCAGCATCTAGGGCTTCCTCTTGATGGTAGTGGTTGCTTATAGCCCTTGCTTCCCAGTTCTCATGATGGGTACAAGTTTGATGAGTACAATTGCTCCTGGTTGATCATTTGGCCTTGGCTCCCATATTGCCACTTGTGTACTTCTCTTTTTAGAACAAGAAAATGTCTTACATGTCAAGGATGTCTATTGTACAGCATTTTGGATACCTGCTGATAAAATATTCTCTGTTACCTGAGACTGGCTTGATGTTGCTGCAACCTCTGTGAAGTAAAGCTGCTGGAGGGCTGCTGAGAGTGGCTCACTGATCCTTTTGGGAGCTGCTCTCCTCACTCACCCTCATGCAGGCACAGCTCTGTCCCAGGCATTCTCCAGTCTTGCTCCTGATAACAGGTTCCTCAACTGAGTGTGCTTGAGACACACCAGGCCTTTCTTCCTTGTTATTTTGATGCATTCAGATTCATCCCTTGGCCAAAACCAATGGCTTTTGCCTCCTCTCAAATAGACAGGGAAGAGCTTTGCACATCTGCAAGATCTGCAGCTTGTTGATGTGCAGCAAGTTTACTGCAGCACGCCTTTGCAGGCAGCACAGGGAGTTTGATGGGATGAACCTCATCTCCCTTCCAGTTCATTTGCCATGCTGTGCCTACCAGAGTATGTGCACTTGATAACACTTGATTCCCACTGCAGCCAAGCTTCAGTCTTCCCCATATTGCTGATGACTCAAACTTCTGCCAACAAGTTCTATCAGGTTCTCCATCACACTGCAAAAGGAAGGACATGTGCCCTGTTATAAAACTTTCACCAGCTTGTAGGCAAGTGCTGAGGAGTGTCTGTGGATGTGCAGTGACTCACATCAGCTTGGATGCTTATGTCTTTTAGGTGTATTTGCAGGCTCACCCAGTCATCGATGCTTTATATGGTTTTGTTCTCTATTGTCAGAACAAATGCACTGCAAATCTTCCAGCACACCTAGCATGTATATCTTCACCTGTGTGGCTTCAGATTTAGTCAGTATCTCCAAAATTGCTCAGTAGCTCATGCTGGGAGAGAAACGTTGGCAGGTTTGAGTGTGCATCGAACCTCGGGTTGAATAGAGAGGGACTCAGAAAAATTTGGCAGTGTGGACTTTGCTGCAGGTAGATAACAGAGGCCTGCTGTCCAGCCATCAATTTTAGCTTACTATATAGCATTAAGATGCAGGCTGTATCTTACAGAATTGTTTTGCTCTGTGTGTCCTGCTTGAGTCCCTTCAATAGGCAGCACTGCAGGAAGGAAGAGTCACCTGAGCCAGCTGTTCTGTGAGCTGAGGATTTGGCTTCTTTTCCAGAGGAAACTTCTTGGTGTATTGACTGATCCAAGTGTGATGCTAGTAGTACTGCAGGTATGTAAAAGGGAATATTCCCGTATTTCCAGTGGAGAGATGGTAAGATTCATTGCAAGGTCTTCTCCTGAGTGTGTCTGGGACCCTTTGTGCAGCTCTGCCTTTGGACTGGGAAAGGTCAGGAGAAGAATTACTGTGTATAACAAGAGAAGGAAGAGCTTGTCGCATCAGAATAAAATAAAGAAGCTTCTCTTGTTTAGCTAAATGGAGGCTGGAGGTGGTGCAGCTGCTGTCCATGAAACTGCTGGTGGGAAGAACAAGGATATTCTGAAAACAGACAAAATCACGTGAGAACGAAAGATATATAAATGGGTCAGGAGCAAAATCAAGCTAAAATAGGAAAGGTGTCTCCCTATCATTACAGCAGACAAAGATGAGTCTTCGAAGAACAATACGCAGCTCTTGCTTCCAAAATGAAGCTTGTTGTGGCTATGAAACAGTTTCTTACAGATGATACCAGAGGCAGACATCTATCACAAGGAATTCTATTCCTTTATATATTCCTTTTTNGATAGCCACCATGAGAAAACATGGCACACATGTAAAATGTGCATCAGCAAAGTGTCACGGGGTCCATTAGCCTTTTTTGTGTGTTCAGTGGCTTGCTGAGGTCCCTGTTTATCTGGCCACTTAACTGTAATATGTACGCAGATTACAGGCAGAATTAAAATGACACAGGGAAACAAAAACAAGCTAGCAAGCAACCAACTAGATTTCAGTGCATTGAAATCTAGTCCCTTCTCCTCAGGGACTGGTGCTGTCACAGTCTCCAGGGCTCTGTGTTGAGCTTCCTCTTTGGAAGTACAATAATGAAGAGCCATCCTGTGGATCATGACATGCTGTGAAATACGGGTTTTAAATTTCACAGAACATCTGTTGCAAAACTCTTGTTTGTTCAAGGTTTGCTCTTTATTTCTTTCATTGTCTAGAGGAACTTAAATATGGGAATATTAATATTTTATGTCCATTCACAGACAGGTCTTTTTTCACTCAGGTCCCTGCTAGCAGATGTTCCTTATCTCTTGTCTTTTAGAGGATTGCTATTACCCTCCAGCTGTCCCTGTTTCCTTCAGTTAGGGATCCAGTTGCAGACCTTAAGGAGAATTTTCTTTCACATCTTATTGTACTTTTTAAAATAATTTGATTATCCTTCAGACCTCAACAATTCTTCACATGTTACATTTGTATGGACTTGTGGCTAATGGTCAGCTCTACTGAAAGTCACCTTTCCTGTGCCCCGGAAACATACTTTTGTCCCCTATCATTTCCTGTTTTCTCAAACTACAATGGAGGCCTGTCTGCCATCTTTAGCTTCTTTCTGAGACTATTTTCATCTGCTCTGGTTATTAACCTAGCAAGGTATCATCAGTCTTGTTTTAACTGTGGTACATTATGTATTCTGATGGTACCAGGGGTAAAGTTTCTTCTTCTTTCAGGTTAATGTTGGAACAATTACTACTGATTTTTTCTTTTCCTTTCTTTTGTTTGTTTGTAAGCAGCTGGGACTTTAAGATGCCAAAATCCTTCAGATATCCTGCTTTTTTATTCTGATAAATGCACTTCAAAAACTATTTACATGTAAGAGAAAACACTCCAGAGCTCAGAGCTCATAGAGCCCTGCACAGCTCTCTTACAGTTCTCTTTTCAAGACTTTTTCTGTAGCCCTTATCGCCCCCAGAGGGTCCATATTTTTTGAGTAAGAACACTACCTTCTGCCTAGAGCCTGCCTGAAGTCAAGGAAAGGTCATAAACTGACAGCAGTGGGTACTGGATCTAGGTATCTCTCCCAGCCCTCTGACAGGTTAAGCAAGCTTAGGTAACTAGAAAGTATTTTTCTTGGTATAGTATTTTATTTTGAGACATATTTTATTTTACACCTTTTGGGTTAAAAGGGAACTAGAAAATGGCCTGGAAATATGAGATTAGGTGAAAGCAGCTTAGGTGAAATCCAGCTTAGATGCAGACATGGTCTTTCCTCTTTGAATTTCCCTACTTAAATGAATTTGTCATGCTCTGTTAGTAAAAAGTTAATGAAATAGTTTGTGCATCACAAGATTTAAGTGCATGTAATTTCGGCAAATCAAACCATGGCCTGAAGTGTTAGCATGCAGTAACTGGGCCCATTTTGTAAAAATTATTCATTCTTCATTTTAGCTGCAATATTCTGCTCCCCTTCTTTCAGACTTTTTCTTTACATTCCTTGCTGTAATTGTCAAAATTAGGTGTTGTAAAGTATGATGTTCTGGAATTAGATGGGTAATCATCTTCAGCTGTTAGTGAACACTGGTCTGTGTCAAGCTTACTTCTGTGACAAGGCATGCTTCCTCATTTCTCAAATTTTTGTCTTGTCATAATCAGCCATATGAATCGTACCCTTTAAAAAAAGTGTGAGACCTCTGTGCTCTCTGGCAGCCCGTGTCCATGTGCCCCTTCTTCTTTTGCTGGGGTAAGCTGGGTGCAGAAGGACCCTCTGGCATGTTCAAGGCTGCTGGAGTCTGGAGTGCCCTGTGGGGAAGACACAAGCCAGTCAGCAGAGCAGGCTGTTGAGCAGACTGCACTTGTAGAGGATTAGGAGTCAGGAGGCTGGAATCAAAGGACATTTAATTTCCAGAGCACCTTTTAGCTGTTTATCTCAAAAAGAAAAAACTCAAGCCCTATACAGTCCTGTACCATTCCATAGCCCTCAT
The DNA here is from genome assembly GCA_013400575.1 of Peucedramus taeniatus. Classification (NCBI taxonomy): domain Eukaryota; kingdom Metazoa; phylum Chordata; class Aves; order Passeriformes; family Fringillidae; genus Peucedramus; species Peucedramus taeniatus. The sequence continues at coordinate 173,741 of WBNO01008913.1, forward strand.
CAGTTACTCTTTGGAGCAGGAAAGTGGACTAAGTTTGGTGCAGTGCTAGCAATGTTTCAACACAGAGCACATTCCATCTTGTGAGTGCACATTCACACAGCTCCAATAAAAGGAAGACTATCTCTGAACAGCTTCTTGGCTGTACCTATTGACTGTTTTTGCCATTACTGAGCAAAGGACCTGACATCTGGATGCTTTTCAAATGGTCAAGGAGAGAAAGGGTTGCTATCTTTCTCAAACAACTCATGGAAAAATGTTTGGATGACACTCTGTAATCCTTAGAGCTTCCTGTGGGTATTGTACCCGGCCCTTTCCGTGTACACGGTGGCCCATCCCAGATGTTACCAAAGCAATGGCCTTGCTGCCTCAGGACCATCTTGCCCAGGACACTGTCTCCACCAAGGGCCAGCAGTGAGTGGATGAAGCAGGTAAGAATGATCACTGCCCTCGAGTAACACCCCGATCCCAGCACTCTGGTTTAGGACTTGCTGGATATGGTCCTGTCCATATGGTGCCATGCATACTGCTGAGTTTAATGGCCACGAATGACTGATCATCCTGGAATTATCAAACTTGCTCAACCCTTCAGCCTTCAGAGTGTTCTGTGCCGGTGAGTTCCACAGTGACATCATGAATATTGCAGAAAGGTTTGATTTTGCTTCTTTAGGTAGTGAGGTAATGTGGGTTATGATTCACAGTTTACAGTTCGGGATGATGAGGAGACCATGGCTGCAGAGTTTGCTGGGTTGATGCAGAATTACTGCTTGCCAGCTAAGCCCCCAACCATGGCAGCACAAAGCTGAGGGGCTACTAGCACTGCATTTGGGGACCCAGCCTGACACTGTCTATTTTCACACCTCTCCAATGACCACTGTCCATCACTGCATGAGTTCTGACCAGCAAGCTGGGAACAGATATACCCCCTCTCTTCCTTGAGGAAGGGATAGAGCCACAAGCCAGGCTTCCCTATGGGGAAAGAGTGATCATATTGATACTTTGCATAAATTAGGTGAAATTAAAATTTCTTGTGGACAAAAATAGAAAACAAATTATGTAAGTGAGGCAACAACTGAGAGTCAGCTCCTCTATTAAAGCCAAAATCACTAAATGGAAGGCAAGATGAGTCCTTGGTTCTTGATGTAGAACTGAACAGTCCCCATCCATTTTTCTACCTGATCTTATCAACAGAATTGTCACTTTTTTTTTTTTTTTAGATACAAGCAATGCTGCAGTGATCCAGGCTGTGCCCCTTGAGTTTCAATTCTTGCAATGTGCTCTGCCTGGGGAATGAAGTAGCTGCTTCCCAACTTGGCTGTGCTTTCCTCAGGAGACTTGGTAGCATTTTTGCTCTTGAATCTTCCTGGCTTTCAGTTGGGTTCTGGATGAAGTACAACGTGTTGATTTTCAACTTAAGATAGTTTGCATCTTAGTGGTTGTCCTAGTTTAGGGCAAATTTGGGAGAAAACCCCCAAAGGGGCCCCTTCAGAAAAGCCAACCCACACGGCCCCTCCCCCAACCAGGGTTTGGAACAAAATTCCTCAGAGAGAAGTGGAAAGAACCTGTTTATTTAACAGGCAACGCACCCCACACACACAAATGAACAGTACTGGATGACAAAACTCTTTCACCGTTCTGAAGAGATCTCAAATTCAGACAGTCTCTCTGGGGAGTGGTCGCTCTGTTATCAGCCTCTCCGGCGCTGGGAATGGCTGCTGCAGGGCAGGCCACAAAGGGCAGGGTCTTGGTGTTTTCCAGGTCCCTGTCCAGAGCAGGTTCGTATGGTTCCAAGGAAAAGGAAAAAAACCCAAAAAGCCAAAAAAACCAAAACCAAAACAAAACAAACCAACCAAACAAAAAAGCCCCCCAAAAAACCCCAAAAAACCCAACAAAACAAAACAAACAAACAAACAAACAAGCAAAAAAACAGTCCAGGAAAAAATTCAGGCTGCCTAGCTAAACTAGCTAACAAGAAGCAAAAGCAAGAGAGAAAACCAGAAGCCAGAGCAAAACAAGGGCAAAAGCAAAAGAGAGCAAAAAACCACAAAAGCAGCCCTATGTACAGTCTGTGTCTCGCCGTCCATGTGGGAGTGAGCAGGCTGATAACAAAACAAACTTTGTTTTTCAGAGCCGGTCTTGAAGGTACAGAGCATAATATCCAGCATAACAGAACAGACGACTGGGGATACAAACATCATAACGTCACCCTAGGACAGTGGTGAACTTGCTTCTCACAGTATGATGCTGAGGGATCTTGGGTAACTGCCTTTGTACATGGAAAAGGGATGGTATTTCTGGTGAGGATCTCATCACCAACATTTTCTCTCTCTTTTGTTTCACCCCAAATGGCTTCTATTATGTTTACTTTCGAATCTCATCTCTTTTTCTCTGGAAGACCCTGGGGTTATGTCCGTGTAAAGAAATGAAACATGCCTGGAACCTGTCCCACTAGGGGGTGGTCCATGTCCATGGCATTAAATTCTCACCCGTCCAGCACAGGGCAGCCAGTTGCTGACTGTAGTTCTTAGCCATGCTATTTCCTGTACCAGGAAATATTTGGGAAGTTTCTAGATGACCTGGAGCAAAATTGTCACAAGGAGCACTGCAATGAATTAACAGTCCAAATGATTCAGTTCCACTGGCTGGGAACATTTCCTGGCACTACTTAATAGGGATGACTGATTGCCAACAATTAGGGTAAGGTTTGCAGAAGAACTAATGATTTTGAGTTCTTAAGAAGGTATTGCTGAAAATGATGATATTTCTAATTATTGGCTTGGAGACATCTGGGGAGAGCTTCGGCACAAATTGTCAGCCTCAGTAAGAGAAGTCTCATCCAGAGCAATAACTCTGGTCCTTGGGCATTTGGTCTGGGTGATGACAAAAGAGGTGGGAGAGGATTATTTCAGGGTGCTGATACATCTGTGGTACCTCACAGTTTTTTTGGTAGTACCCTGTGGGGTCCAGCAAGGAATGCTGGATCACCATGAGCAATGGCAAGTTCAGAAAGGCTGGAGAGTCACTGGAGCAGGAAGATCCAGGTGACTTAGACGAACAATTTCTGAAAAAGCAGTGAGGTGGAACCAGACTATGTCTCTGTGGCATATGGTTAGTGCTTTTTCTGAGAGCTTAAGTCAGGTAAGTCCAATACCTATGCTGCCTGATCAGGACTGGATTTGACTCTAGGATTGAAAGTTCAGGAGCAACATGACAAATATAAAATATTAGGGGTCAGGAGAGACGCCATTTCAATTTATTTCAGGCATCCATCAGGAGTTCTTGTTGGTGTTGTTGTTATTCTTTCATAAAGCTTACCTGGGATTTTGTGCCCCAATCAGCTCCATACAGGTTTAGAAGGGCAAGGCTGAGGGAACTGTGGCTTTTGAGGGAATGGGGGAAGATGATATAAAAGTGGTCATTTGGATGTGGAGGTGTTTGGCAAAAGAGAACTTTAAGGATTAAATTCTACTGGGAAATAAGCCAGCAGCCAGCACAACTCAATGCCTCGTGCTCCTGACAGAGGTCTCTGCCTCCAGCAGTAGATTCCCAGTAGCTTTGTACAGCCAATAGTTATATGGTAATAATTCCAAAGTTTCTTTAAAAAGAGAACTTTTCTTCTTGCCTAAGGGCAAGAACTGACTTGTCTTGTGGGTTTCGTTAGTAACTATTACATTTTGGTTCTACTGTAACATAAAGTAAATCCCAAAAATTTAGGTTAAAGCCTGACTTTTATTAGTCCAGATGTTATAAAGAATCTTGAGTACCAAACAGCTTTCTCTTCCCTAGGCTTGTGGAAGGCTGGGGTATCTTCTATTTTAGGTAACACAGGATGTCTCTCAAGATTTCATTAATCTGATGTTTACTTCATAAAAAAATGTGATACTGTCTTGGGATCTTGCACACAGTCATACTAAGCTTTCCTGAACACCTGTGCACCCTGCATTTCAAATACATATCTGACGTTCCCTAAAACCACTTCAGATTCTTAAATTGGAAAAGAGAGTTAAGTTGAGCATAGTCTTACTTTTGCTGATTAAAGGTCAGAGGGAAAATGTTATTAGGAGGAGCTCAGAAGGGTCATTTATCTTCTGTATTTTGCAGCAAGATAAAAAATACTTGAAAATCTCTGGACACAGCTTTAGGAGTTCCAGAGCATTTTGGCAGTTGGGATAATAACAATCATATTCTGTGACTGGTGGCAGGTTAGGGAAAATCTTGACGGGGAATTTATGGGCCCCCACTAGTCACGGTTCTTTTTTATGCCATATCTGGACCAGCCTCTGGGAGTCAATTTGACAGCTGGTTTGTGAGTTAGGAGAGTCAAATGCAGCATTAACTTTTTCACTCACTGGAATTGACATGTAGTTCAGTGTGATCTGGGGTTTTTTTGTTTGTTCATGGGTGGTTCTGGTTTGGTTTGGTTTTTGTTTGTATTTTTATTTTAGTAGGGATTACAGACTTTTTTATTGTAGTGTCCTGAAAATGTTTGGGAAATGATTTATTTTTCCTTTTCTTTTTTGTCTCCTTGGTTGGCCAGCTAGTGAAAGAAAAAAAATCAAAATAATTATTATTGAATCCTTGAGTAAATAGAAAATCTTTATATTCAGGTGGTTTCAATAGTGTTTTAGGCCTGGGGATATTCCTCATGCACCTCTGTATTTATTGCAGGCTGTGCGGATCATCAGAAGGTGCACGAGTGTTTTGCAAAGATATGGAGAGAGTAGTGACACACAGCCAGTTCCTGAATTACAAACTGGGGTTTTACAGAAGCCCAAACACAGTTTAAAAAGATCCAAAGGGAAAACTTTATTAGGCAGAATTCACATACTCCTTTTGGACTCTGAGCAGTGCAACTACCACAGAGTGATACAGCATATTTAAGAAAGAGGAGACTTTAATCTGAACCTGCTTTTATCTCTCCTTTTGGAAAGAGGCACAGCTCATGTCATGATGTTACAACTACTGTACTTTTTAAAGAAACTGGGTTTTAATTGCAGGTCTCAACCCGAATGCATCTACTGCTGCTTAGCTTATCACATGCTGCAAGTATATAGCCTGTGGGAGTGGAACAGCAGGACTTGCATTGATTTGAAAGCTTTTCTGCACTGGAGTTATAAACTTTGTAGGGCACTTTGTGTAGTTACCTATCAAAAATCATGTTTGACATTTAGTCCCTTGGCAGCACAACCAGAAGTCAAGGGATGAGGGAGCTGTAGCAGATCACTTTGTGCCAGGTTACTGCCTGCTTGGTCGTTTAGATGCTCTTCTTTTTTTCATAGAGAACATTTTATAATAGAACGAGAAATAAGGTAAATATCACGTGGCATTTCAGATGTGTATGTGGAGATCCGTATTCAAATTGTAGAAGTGGTAGGTCAGAGACTGCTGTTTACAGCAGTGCTTGATTAGAGGGAAAGACTTTTTTTCACAAGTCATCCAACAAAATGTAGCTCTGTGGTACTGTCATCACTTGAAGCGAGGAATCAGCCCTAATCCTTTCAGACCAAACTGACAGCAATTTACAAAATGCAGCCCTGTTAGTGTGATGCTTGAAAGTTTTCTTCCTTTCATCTATTCAGTAAGCTTCAGATTTTCATTTTTCTGTGACTTGACTTTGATTCTGGAGCTTCAGCTTACATCAGTCACAGACTTTAAACTCTGTGTCTTTAGTCCCATTTTGATGACTTTTCCTGCAGGCCAACAGCCTGGATCAGCACTGCTGTGGCCAGCAGGAGCAGGGCAGTGACCGTCCCCCTGTGCTCAGCACTGGTGAGGCCACACCTCCAATCCTGTGCTCAGTTCTGGCCCCTCAGTGCAAGAAAGACACTGAGAAGCTGGAACTAGTCCAGAGAAGGGCAACGGAGCTGGGGAAGGGTCTGGAGCACAAGTCCTGTGAGGAGCAGCTGAGGGAGCTGGGGGTGTTCAGCCTGGAGAAAAGGAGGCTCAGGGGGACCTCATGACTCTCTACAACTGCCAGAAAGGAGGGTGTAACTGGGGAGGGGGGGATTGGTCTCTTCTTCCAGGCAGCAAGACAAGAGGAAATGACTTGAAGTTGTGCCAGAAGAGGTTTAAATTGGACATCAGGAAAAATTTCTTCATGGAACATTGTCAAGAGCAGGAATAGGCTGCCCAAGGAGGTGATGGAGTCACATCCCTGGAGGTGTTTACAAGATGTGTAGATGTTGCGCCTGGCAGTATCAAATTTATGGTTGGACTCACTGATCGTAGAGGTCTTTTCCGAGCTAAATCATTCTATGATTCTGTGGTCACTTGAAAATGTGATAGGAACCAGTCACTTTCCTCAGATGGATGAGATTAATGAGGTAGCATTAATTAGCTATGGTCCATATTCTGCAGCACTCTGTGAGTTCTGTCTTTTCTATACAAACAGAAGTGGCAGAATACAGCCCTGCCTTTAGGGCAGTTTTTGAAGCCCGGTATGGAGATTTAACCACACAGCTGCAGTTCAAGCCACTTGCATTTGCACCTCTAAGCATTCAAACTCTGCCTGCTGCTCTGAAAAAAAAACCATCTAGACACATCTGACTCTGAAGTGAGTAACAACAAAAATGTTTGGCACTTCTGAAGCAGTTAACATCTGCTCATGTATTAGTTAATTACCAGAGCAATATTAAGCTTTGGAGAAGCCTTGTCTTTCATCAGATGTGAAAAAAAGGAGATAGCACTCCTTTACTCCTTTACTCATTTCCTCCTTTACTCCCTGACACAAGTCTTGCTCAGGCTGCACACCAGTGCTCACTAAACTGCATTTTGAAGCCTCTCAAGGACTTACTCCACCTGGCTAAGGGCCCAAGTGTGACTTGTCCACATTAGTCACACTCTGTCTGTTTTTAGATAAGATTCAGCTTCTCTTAACCCCTTCTAAATGACATTGTGGAAATAGCATTGCAGCTCTTCCACCTCACACCAAAACTTGCATATACTGGTTTTGCATATGTGTATTTAATGAAGAGTTCACCCTCAATTGTTCAGAATCAGTTAGAAATTATGGGACTTCAGCTAACAGTCATTGTAAGCTAAATGTCATGAGCTTCTTTAGCAGTGATGCAGCCCTTCCAATACTAAACATTTTTCTCTAACAACACTTCTGTCAGAAAGGGACAGTTTATTGTCACCATCTCACTGACACAGAGCTGAGGTACACGAGTTGAATTTCAGCTCCAGATTCAAACCTATACATTCAGATATTGCTGACTCAGGGTCAGGAGGGTATCTAGGTTCCTGTTACAGTTGCTGGAGATCTAGTTCATCAACCCCATAGAGCCTGGAGAGGAGATATCTTCATGCTAAAGTAGGTAACTATTGGCTCCTCAATGAATCACGGAATGTTTGGTGTTGAATGGACCTCCAAAGGTCATCTAGTCCATCTAGCCCCTGCTCAAGCAGGGACACCTAAAGCTGGTTGCCCAAAATCATGTCATCTAGCTTTTGTGTGTTCTCAAGGGTGCAGACTCCACAACCTCGCTGGACAGCCTGTGCTGGTGCTTGTTCACCGTCACAATAAAAATATGTTTCTCTACTTGTGAATAAGGACCTATGTGAAAATGGGAATCACTCAGGGAAAGTGTGACAGGACACTTCAGCCACACGTTCAGCTGCTCAGCAAAACATGCAGCAGCAGAGGTCTGGGAGTAGACGACAACTGTTATTCTAGGCCAGCTCTGGAGGTTTGCTTTAGGAATTAGCTTGATCAAGGACCAGTGAATCAAGGCCCTCAGCATCACATGCTCTTGGGCAGGGCAGATAAAGGCACAGAATTGCTCTGGCAGTGCCAATAATGGAACTCACTTCTCCAAAAGACCACTTTTCTTACTGCTGTAGTCAGTGAACTATTCCTCCTCTTTATTCAACTAGAAATGAAATGCAAAAGAACAGCAAAAATGTCTGTACATGTTCATTCTGTAATCCCAAAGTTATGTCATTTGGTGGGTGATGGAGACTAAAACATTCATAAAGCACAGAGGCCTAACTTGTGCAATTGGTATCAAATTGTTCAATAAAACACACACAGATAGAGAAGACTGCAAATATCACTGTATTGACATAACATGCCCACTGGGCCCTGTGATTGAAATGGCAACCAAGCTATAGAGAGCATACCTAACCAGAGTTTAGAGAGAGAAATGAACGGAGAGACAACTGTGAGCAGCTTAATACTCAATAAAGACAAATGTTAGAGAGGCTATTTAGATAAGAGAAAAGGAAAAACTGTCTCCTTTCCTGAAAGAGAGATGTCTTTATTACATTAGATCTGGAAGGGCACTTTGTGATCATTAAGAAGTCTCTTGTTTTCAGATAAGTGAGGAAACATAGAAATAAGAAATAGATCTCTGAATCTTCCTGCAAAAATTACCAGAGGTCTTATAGAGATTAGGTAGTTCTAAAGAAAATGAATCCAACCACCCCAGAATTCTGAAATTAGGCTGGATATAGAAATACTTGAGAAAAATAAAAGAACAGATATTTGCCTCAGTGGTTTTCAGTTCTGCATCTAGGCACCAACATAATTTAGAATCATAGAATTGTTAATGTTGAAAAATACCTTTAAGATCACCAAGTTCAGTCATCAATCAAGCACCACCACCATATTCACTATTAAACCATGGCCTAAAGTGCTATGTCCACACTTTTTTTTTAACACCTCCAGCGATGGAGATTCCACCAATTCCCTGGGAAGTTTGTCACAATGCTTCACAACCATTTCCATGAAAAAAAAATCTAATATCTAATCTAAACCTACCTTGAGGCCATTTCCTCTTGTCCTGTCAAATCTGATGTGCTAAAATAGAGAGGAAAAACAGTCAAATTATCTCTGTCTCAACTGGACTCAGATAAATTTTTCAACAATACGTGTTGCTGAAAAACCAGTTGACAAATCTGTCCTTTGTTTTGTATCCTTTTTTTGAGAGTGGCCAGTAAAGAATCTGACCATATAGCTAAATTTAAAAGAAAAAAATTAAAGTTTATCTATTTTCCTACCATTGCTTGATAGACTTGGACCTAAATCAAGTTGCCACCTAAATCCAGCTAGGAAGCTGGAATTTCTTTGCTAGGTTCCAGTCATAAGCAAGTCTGGTACTGTAAAGATGATTCTGTGCAGTGTTTTGGAGGATTTGCAAATAGATGGGTTTTTTCCCTTTTTTCCTCTGTGCTGGGGCAGTACAAGTGAGTGACCTCAGCAAAACCATGCTCAGTTATTTTTATGCTTACTCTGTGATATTTTTCTGGAGCAGCAATTTGCAGGGGTAACGAGCTGTGGCTCTTGCACTGGTATTTTGGCCATTTATTTACTGATTATGATGTTTATCTAGTTTTGCTTTCTGCAGTACTGGACCCTATAGCTGCAAGGATCCACAGAGTGATTTGTACACAACCCATGATTCTTCTTCTGGGTCATGCTACTTTATGGCATTCTGGTCTTTGAACAGCCCAGGCAGTAGTGAAAATGCTACAGAAGATCTTCTACTTATATGCAGCCATCTCTATTTTTTTGGCACAGCTGGACTGCTGAAGTTAATGCTGAGGTTAAGTGACTACAGCTGCTTTAGGCCATCACAAGGCCCCACTGGTTTAATTTACTGGGAAGCTGAGTAACCCTCTGGCCTATAACAGTAATAACTGTCTAGCAAAGAGCAAATGCCTGACATTGTACTGCACTGGATGGTTGTGCATGACACACCCATTCCAGCTCTCTCATGCCACAGAACCAGGCGATTCTTCCTCAACTCATCCTACAGTTGCAGTCATATGTGTATCAACCCATGGTTACCTCACTAGGTCAAACTTACATTCAAATGTGCAATTCTTTTTCATCACAGGCAACAGTAGTAGTTATGTGACCAAATAACATCCTTAAAGCGTGGTATTTGTTGTTTAGGACAAATATATTTTCAGAAAAGAGTATCTTCAGGAAGATAAAGCACTCTGAATGCATATCTCATCCCTTCCTGATTACTCCTGTTCCTTATATTGTGGGAAGTCCTCCATTGCTAAATCCTGGATGCCTGTCCAACCTCCCAAAATCTCTGCTAGCTTTTGAACTTCTATCCTCTTCTGATGTACAGTTCCTGTCTTGACCAGAAGGAAGGATGGAGATCTATGGGGAATGACAGAAATGTTTGGTCTCACAACTGTTTTAAAGCAAAGATATGAAACTATTTTTATATGGTGTATAAACATAATGTATTAACAGAACATATTAATTACCATGTGAAAAGTTTTTTTTTGACACCTAAGTTATTTCTCTTACCATGACAACTTATTTCTCTCCCTCTCCTCCCCTCTTTTGCCTCAGCCAGACTTTCAGACCCCAAGCATGTGCCGCCCCAGCTGCTGTCTCCACTCCTCTTGCCCCATCAGGGCTCGGGAGATGCCACTGGAGTGGATACTTCTCTTGCCGTCTTGGTGTGGCAGTGGGGAGGTGCCACATATAGCAAAAGAAATGGGGTGTCTCTGGTGCTGAAATGAGTTGGACTGAGAAGGCCCTTAGGTGACCCTTGTGAAGTGCAGCAGGGAACATCTCTGAGTGATGGACACTTGCAGGACATGTCAGGGTGCCTGAATGCTTCCAGTTTTGCCTGAAATGAAGACTTCAGCCATATGTTCTGCAACACTACATTGGCTGTTGATTAAGTTTGCTGTCAGGTTTCTAATTTTTTTTTCTTCCCTTTTTTGTTTTTGTCATTTGCAGCAGGTACTTAGTTTTTTATGACACTATTGCACATGTGCTTGAGTGTTCTGGCTTGTGCAGAGGCTTTTTCTGCACTTGCTTATTCTGTGATTTTTCTTTACAGAGCTGCAAGTTCACATTAACATCAATGAGTATCCTGACATATTTGCATTTTGTGATTTAAACGTGAATGAACAGATCCTTTTACTGATGTGCTCAGAGACATCAGTGAGGGGTGTGGTATAGCAATCTGGGTGATGAAGATTTGTTATGACATTCTCCCTAAATTATTGAATCTATCTTGCTCTATGCTAATTAGATGTCTCTGTTTGGTGATAAAATCAGACCTGGCAGAAAATGGGAACTTAATTGCTTTCATGAAACATTTAGACAATAATAGACCTATGAACAAGTAGTTACCTGGATTTACAATGCAGAAGTCTTACAATCTCCTTTATTTTGAAGCAGTTGTAAAATTAGTTAATGAATGAGCAACAATTGCAATATATTTGGATTTAAATAGTTTCATGCAGTATGTTCTGGATTTTTGCAGTTAAAAAATAGTTTGGATTAACTTTACTATGAAGATAATGGCATAATATGAAAATAAAAATGTGTGCTCTAATGAATCAAAATGGATTAAATTATTGAGAAGCTTGTATGGGATTTTATTTGATCCAATTTCATTGAATATTTTCCTTAATGATCTTAAACAGAGAGAAAGCTGCATGATAATGAAAGTAGCAGTGTTATTGAGACCAGAGAATAAATGGAGATAAATGCTACAAAGGGATCTAGACCTACTAGAAATTTGAGCAGAGAATAATGAACTGAAATAAAACATCAGACATGCAAAGTAGTAAATAAAAAGCCCAGGGATCTGCAAGAGCAGAAACTCTGTATAAATTGAAGACCATTCAGAAAATATGGAGAAAATATATTTGATTGCTGTAGAGATGGGTGCACAGAAAAGATTAAAAGGGCAATTCACCCACCCTGCTTTGGGATTGGAAGGTCTGGGGTCAAGGCTGTTGTGTTCTTATTTGTTGGTTCTTGTGAAATCTGTGTCACAGTTCAGAAATCAGCTTTAGCAGGGTAACATGGGAGCTGTGAATCTTGCCTGCTGACACATTTCTGCAAACAAGTTCTGCTCAAATGCTCCAGAGGCACTACACTTTGGTACAAGCCTTGAATGCAAGGTGTCTTGGGAGGGAGAGCAGGCATTTGTCTGTGAAGGTTTGAAAGGTGTGAGCTGAAAGGATCAAATGCACCACTAGCAAGACCAAATTCCAGACTGTCAGATTCAGCTCAGTAGTTTCAAGAGCATTGTAAGTAGCACATGAAGAAGAGATCCAAACTAAAATGTCAAATCCAAATGCTCCACATCTGTTTGGATTCATGTATAGACCATGTGCTCCCTTTCTCTGTAAGGAAAGAAGTTACACACTGGATGTGAACACCTCCCAAGTGGTGGCAAAAACCTCTTCTTGATTTTCCCCCCCACCTTATAGTCCCAGGATCTCTTTAACTGAATAGCGTTGGGTTTTAGCCTCTTTTTTCTGCACTGACTTCACAAGTCCCATTCTTTTCCACTTCTACAAGTGGCCAAGGTCATCTCAGTAGAGAGGCAAACCCTCTCCTGACAGGAATATGGGTGAGCACACTGGCAATGTGCCATTGTAGGGTGTTAGGTCTGAGTCTAACCTGGACCACAAAGGAGGATTAGCAGAAGAGCAGCTCTTTTTCTACCCTATATCAACAGAATGTCATTGTGTGGTTTTTGACCTGGATTTCCAAATCAATTCAGAATGATGTTTCTGACATTACTTTACTCAAGATACAGTGATAAACTGGTATTTTATGTTTGCATCTCCTTTTACCCATCACTTTGCAGGCATGGTACCACATCTGCTTAGTCTCCATGTGCTGAATTTCAGCTCCAGAAGGTACCAGGTGGGGACAGCCTCAGAGCTGTTCCATGTTCCCACCAATGCAGTGGGGATGTCTGTTTGCTCTGTACAAAAATGCAAGGATTTACATTAATCCTTAAAACCCTTTCTTTGAATAGAAGTTAAAAGGTAATTGCAACACAATTCACAATAGCAGCTATCCACCTTATTCTTGTGTGAGGAAAAAGGAGTGGACATAAGGAATAGCTGTCAGATTTTCAGTGCCTGGGCTGGTACTCAAGCATGGCAGGTGATGTGTGACCCTGTGTGAGACCTTTCAGTGCCTGGTGTGGGCCTGAAGTACAGCACCAGAGTGGAGTGGTTCAGCCTTCTGTGTAGCAAGGGCTGCCTTTAGCAGCTGCTGGTCACCTGTGGTCCAAGCATGGGCAGTGAATGTCCCCACTGTCCCCAGGCAGAGCCAGGACTTGGCTGCACTGGCTGATGCACAGATGCAACTGCTCATCACTCTCTTGAACCCGATGCCAATGTCTATTTTAGGTGCTATAATGATTGGATCAAATCTTTATTTCTGTCTCTGACAAATCAAGGTGATATTCTTGCTTGCTTCCAAGGTTGAGGGTTGTTCTCTGCTGCTTCCCAGAGTGAGGCCCTGTACTTATTAGGAATAGTGTATAAAATAGTAATAAAAAGTGTAATAATGGAACTTGCAGCATGCCCTACATAAAAGACCTTTTTACATTATTTTATTTCATCTTGGGAGAGCAGTATCTCCCAGAAAGCAGCTCAGAGATTGACTGTGCCCTCATGCCCTGCTGTCATTGCACGTAAATCTAATTAAATCAAAGGTTCAGATTAACCAACACAAAGGTCTCGTCTGTAGGGCTCAGTCCCACTCTTCCTGTTGTATCTCATTCCATTAATTTATTCAGTGTCATGTCTCATTACTCTGCATCACTCACTACACCCTGAACAATGAGATGCAAGTGGTTCCTGCAGTGCCCTGGCACTGCCACAGCAAACAGCCCTCGAGGGCATCAGCAGCTCGCTGCCAGGGCTGTAACGGCACCTCCGCAAAAATTCACACCAGGAATGTTTGCTGGGATTACACAACAGAATTTGCTAATACACTTCCCTAGGAAGGCATTTATTACAGAACAGAACTGGAAGTGTGAGAGCATTGCCTAATGCTGCTTTTTTTTTTTTTTTTTTTTTTTTTTTTTCTCTAATAAGCTGACTGAGCTAAAATTTTACTACCCTGGAAAATGCGCTGTGCATTCACTTTTTGTTTTACCTTGTCTAAAAATTGCCATTTTAGGGAATGGACATTGGCTATGCATACTTTTTTTGCTTAAAATAATTACTGGTTATTTTCAAAAAGCAATTTCTGCTATTTTTGAGCTGGACTGAGAGGATAATAAAAGCAGGATGGTTCCTGCTCTTTCACCAGCTTACATGATTTCACCATCATATTATGTGTAATTTTTTTGTTCCATTTTTTACTCACTAGTGCACTGTGCTGTCACTTGTAGGCCACACTGAATCTTCCATTCCTTAAGCAGACTTCCAGTTCTTTCAGTGAACAGTGTTTCAGTAGGTCTTGTACATGAGGTTTATGCAGATTTCTGCAACTTGCTAACCTGAATATTTCAGTTCTTCTGATTGCCTGTGCTTTAAGAGTTCCTTTAATGATGTCAGCTGAGGTGTATCTGGTAAGAAAGTTCTATAATATCAGTTTGTGCATTGAGGGAGGGAGGCTGGGCTGTATATTCTTAGGTGTGGATTTACATCTGGATTTCGATCCAAAAACAGATTAGAATGATCCTGTAAAAAAGCAAGCTGTGAAGAATGCTGATAAGCTGCCTTCCTGCAATCAATTAATCAATCAATCAATATTAATTTAAACTTAAATGAGTGGAAAAATATGATATTGTTGAAACGACAAGAAAACAGCTCACACCAAACAATGACATACCAACAGAGTGCCATAGGCCATATGATGAAAAGCTTTGCCCAGCTCCATTGAGATGTCTGGTACAGCACTGTGTTCTTTTTCAAGTACCATTCTAAAAGTTCAGAGTGGAGCAGCTGCAAAGAAGGCAAGAGACAGTAATAAAATACCTGAAATCTAAACCCATGAATTCTGAGGCATGGCTGGAAGAACTGTGTTGGACAAAAGGAATTAAAAAAGTTATTGAAGTGAGGCCAAATAATCTTCAAATATGTAAGTCAGAACTGCACTAATGGCAGGCAAAGGTAATCCATATCCATTACAAACATGAAATAATTACCTAAAATTCCAACAAGGGACATTTAACTGAAAGTTAGACTGCATTTGCTACCCATGTGCCTTGCTGAACTCTGGAGAAGGCTGCTGTAGGGCCTGGGCTTCTTCATGTCTGGAGGCTTTCAAGAGGCAGAGACAGAGCCAGTTCTGCTCGGTGCATCGTGATGAGCTGGATGACCTCTAAACCCCTTCCAGTCTGGTTTATTCCAGTCCCAAGGAAAATTCTGATATTGTTCACAGCTAATGTTCACACTGTCTAATAAGGATAGCAGCAAAAACCATTCCTCAGTGATTTGCCCAGGATATTTTTACTGCAAAAGTTAGCAACTTTTACTTGTACTTTCGGGTTTGTACTTTTGTACTTTTATGGGTGAGAGAGAAAGTGGGCACAGATAGAGGATGAACTACAGTTTTTTTAGTTGTGCAGTCTCTCAGTTACCTTGTCTAGCTAACACTGTAAAAATATCAATTTAGGTTTCAACTCTGTCATTTCTCTCAATCAGAAATTAAACCTGCTTCTACCAGCTGCATCCCTTCCTTTGACTGATAAAATACCACTGAGCTGTTCATCATTTTTGTTTGCTGGCCAGCCCAGAGATGAAGCTCATTAAAATTCTCTCTGGTGGTTATTTTGTGAGAAATGCTATAGAATTGCAAATCATTGTTGCTGGTTAATCAAATACCTTTCAGCAAGTAACAATATCTTTTGGCTACTAAATGCCTCTTTGGTTGCTTCATTTTATTTCCAGGAAAAAAAAAAAAAAGAAAAAAAAAAAGAGAGAGCTTTTTACAGTTCTTTTTCCTTTTGCTGACTTTTAGTACTCTCTTCTGTTGTTTGCCAGATGCTGAAGCTGAATAAATTATTTACTGGGAATATAAAATCTGACGAATGTGCCAGCTCCTATTTGAAAATAGTTTTGAATCAGCAGGGATTTCTGCAAATGTGGTTGGTATTTATATGTGGTTGGTAGTCTGGAGGAACCTGCTGATGTCTGGTAAACCTCAACAATTCATTATTCATATGGTGTAACTGAGCTGTTATGCCACAGTGCTTCTATTGCCTGACTAGAGAACTGAAAGTTTTTAAATGGGTAAATGGTGAATAACAAGTGAAAAGTAATAGTCTTGTGTGTAGAAGAACCTTTTGTCATAATGAGAAACAAAACAGCTTTCATCCTATAAGCAAAATCCCACTTGTGTGCACACTTGCAGGCATCCATATACATTCATGCTATAGCAGCTGGTTTGCATTCATGTGCCAGCTGCCCTGATTCTGAGCCAGAGGCAGCAGAGCAGCGCCATCCACCCCCTCCAGATTCCCTCCTACTCCCTCTTGGCCTCAGAGGGGCTGATGGAGCTGAGATGAATCTGGCAGGCTTTAGAGCATGTCAGACCCTCTTCTACCACGGGTGAATGTATCAGGACTATCAAGGCTGTTTCAGAGCCTACCAGAAGTGGTGTTGGCTCGCAGCCATTCAGAGCAATTTCCCTCAGTTCACTCAAAATATCTGTACGGGCTCCGCAGATGTCATGGATGCCCATCCCTGGATGTGTTCAAGGCCAGATTGGAGGGTGGTAGTGGAAGATGTCCCCTGTACATGGCAAGGAAGTTGTAAATAGATGATCTTTAAGGTCCCTTCCAACCAGTGCCTATAGTTATGGGAAATGCTATGACTGTACTACTGAAGCATGGTCTGGGTTTCTGGGGGACTGTAGGGTGTGCATCCTACAGTGTGTCTTGGCAATTCACAAGCTCAGAGCTTGCTTGAGTGATCCTTGCCAGCTTCTGCAACAAAGGAGACAGCAAAATTTGATCAGCACTTGCTAGTCAATTCCATTTACCCACAACTAAGCACCACTGCTATCTCGGCTAAACTTTCCAAAATCTCCTTGTCTCATTGGTAACTCTGCATACTGGTGCTGCTCCCCTCAGCATCTGTTACATCCTTCTGGAAACTTTGCTTCCTCAGCACCTTCTGGTTTCCTCGTGTTTAGATTTTGTCTTTGATTGATATAACCAGGATTCTTTGTCTGCCACAGTGCAGAAACTTCAATTTTCTAACTGTCTGCACCATTGATTTCCCACAATTCATATCCTCTAGTTGTTATGGAAAAAAACGAGGCTTTCAGTATCTTTGTATATTTTGGGGTACTGCAAGGTTTTCCAGACTTTCATGAAGGAGGACAGGGTTCCCTCATATTTTCCTAGTTTCTCTGGGTTAGCTTAATTTCTGAAAGAGATAAAATTGCTGCTTCTCAATTAACGACTGAACTGTAGCCTTTACCCTTTGTCTATTATTGTATTTGCTTGTATCTTGTTTTTAATTATTGAGTTATTTAGTTCTCTACATTTGGAAATAGCTTCTATTTCTCAGTACATTTTTGTACTGATTGTACCATTGCACTTTTTGAAGAAGCAATCAGAGCCAAGAATGACCTGCAACTAGTGAACTGAAGGTCACTTAGGATGTTCTGCCACAGAAGATCAAATCCGCCCCTGGCAAGCTTTACAAGATTATGAGAACACTGGGAGATATTTCGGTCTTTTTTTGTCCTAGGACTGGTGAAATGAAGAGTTGGCCATGTGCTAGCTTACCCTGGCCATCAGGAAGTGCAAGCATCAGCATTGTTGGCCTTAGTTTTTGATCTTGGCTATGTAGAAAGTCCTTGATTTTTATTTTTGCAAACCTGCAATTTTTCCCACGTGACCAGAGATGTATCATCACACATGGAACAACAGCTCCTGGGCACTGTGTGAACTTTTATGCCATTGTACTCAAAATGGGCTACCCCAGAACAATGTCTGGAGCTGTCCCTGTGACGGGATCTGAGGGTTTGAATATTTCAGACCAAAGAGGACATCGTCCCTGGTCTCCAGTGCCCCAGTTGTTGAGCTGTTTTCCCACAGGGAATGTCATTGCCATGGTTTAGTTTGGGTCTGTAAGTTGTGATACCTGATCTCCCATACATCGCTCAGGGTGCAAAGATGGAGTCTCATCTCTGAAGAGAAATACCATAACTTGTGCTCTACAATATTCCCCTTTGGTGCATTTATCCATCCAGAATGTCAGGTGCTGACTCGTGGCAGTCCCTTGGAGTGTCCTCCACCTCCTCTGCTGGTGCTTGAGAGCTCAGGGCTGTGTTTGCCATTCCTGGCTGCAGATGCCTCTGACTTAGATGTGGCAAACAGGAACGTGGTAGTGACAAAGACCTTCTGTGGAAATAGCCCTTAGCACTTATGTGAGTTAGGTTAATTACTGAGGGTTTGTTTGTTGTTTTTTTTATAAATGCAGATTAATTAAAATATATTATAGCTTTTATGTTTGTGACCAGGTTAATCTGTGCATGTTCAGCTTTTATTTTGCATCTACTTCCCACAAACCTAGTAGAAAGTGGAGGCAGCTTGCCTCCAGCCATACTGAATTTCAAATGTTTCCATACAATTTGTCACTGCTCATCAGAATGATTCAGATTTTTAAAAAAATGTTGATTCATGGCTGTTTTCTGCAAGTGGCCTAGGTGAACTTGAATGGAAGGAAGCTCTTAAATCTTGTATTTGACTCTCGGAAATAAAATTGTAATTATCACACTGGGAAAGAAATGGCAAATTGCTCTCACTGTGACGCACTCTCAGCATAAAATAACCAGCTCTGAGGGAACCTTCAGCCTTGCTGGAACAGAACTGGGCCACCAGCACCCAACACACGTGGAAGTGTGTGGAAACAAATGGAAGTAAATGAATGGTAGATGTCCTTGGTTTCAGACTTAGGTGCTGGTATACCATTTGATTTCATAATGAAACAAATGGCCTTGTAATCAGATACCTCATTCAACTCTTACCACTGACAAACATTGATTTCCATCCCTAACCTTGCAATTTGAGTGTTTTGCTAGATTAAAACACTGTTTCTTTTAGGAAAAATAACGGGAAAAGCTCTCGTTATGACAAGATTGTAAGTAAAAAGGGAAAGGTGAGGTGACATCTGCAGCAGAAAGCTGTGTTTATTAACACTGCCTCTCTGAGTGTAACCTGTAAATACAAAATTTGGGCTCTGGTGACTATACTGTGCTCTTTTTTCTTTTATTTTTTGATAGAACATGTTGGTGAAAAATGCAAGCAAACAGCTTAAATCATAGGAGCAGGCAGCTGAATATGAAGAAACTGGTTCCTGTGGGTGAATTTGATGGGCTCTAACCAATGCCTTCAGCTTGTCACTATTCCCTGTCTGTAGATAAAAGACACAGAGCTGACATTCCAGGATGATTTCTGTCATTAGTAGGGAATTTGATCTATTTTGCTTCTGCCAATTTGGATTTTGACTTCTATGTGCTGGGCAATCCTGTCTTCACGTATTTCCTAGAAATGCTTCCCTGCTTTGGGTTGTAACATAATTCTTAACACCTGGGGGAATTGTAGCACTCTGTAAGCTGTTAGACTTACATTTCCCCTGTAATGTGCTAAACAATAGCCAAAAAAACCAGAATCCCTGCTTTTTCTTTCATGCTTTTATTTTCCTAGCTATCCAGGCTTTGCCCAGCTCAGTGCACACAGCTGTATTTAATTTAAATACAATGCAAATGCAGATGCCCATAGAAGATCAGCAGAATTAATTATGTTCAGAGTGCTGGAAGAGCCACTGGGAAGCTTCTTGTCAGCATCTCCTACCCACTCTGCTC
The DNA here is from genome assembly GCA_013400575.1 of Peucedramus taeniatus. Classification (NCBI taxonomy): domain Eukaryota; kingdom Metazoa; phylum Chordata; class Aves; order Passeriformes; family Fringillidae; genus Peucedramus; species Peucedramus taeniatus. The sequence continues at coordinate 193,299 of WBNO01008913.1, forward strand.
GGTCTGTAAGCTCTGGATGACATCTGACTCAAGCACTCCTTTAATTTATAACACTGGCAATTAAATGGCAGTTCTCCAGCCTCTGCCCTAGGGAATAGAGCTATAATAGGCTTTAGAGGTAAAGCTACTATATTGCAGGATGAATTTTGTGTAAAACACTAATGTTATCATGTTGATGCCCTTCAGCAAATACAGTTATTCAACAAATTAAACATTTTTTTTATATTCTCCTTGACATTTAATAGCATACTTTAATAAGTTAATGTATCTCTGGGATATTTTTTCTGCTGGCACCTAGCAATCCAGAGTAGCTCTAATTTGCAGGTGTTATTTGCTGTGCTTGTGATGAACTAATAAAATAATTCGATCAAAGTCTGCTAACACATTGGAGCTTTGAATACTTCTTTAATTTCTCTAATAATTTATTTTAATTGCTGATAAACCAGAGCTGAAATAACATTTGGTTTTGGTGTAGAAAGTAGTGATTATACACTTGTTTTGTTGGTGCTTTGGTCACTGCTGTTCTTTATGCATCTGTAGTTTAGCTAGGTCACTGGGGCCAAATCACCCATTACTCTCAAAGTCCTTTACAATTTATTGAACTGGAACATGTAGAAGAACTGGTATATGATGCTGTATCTTATAATGGAAGGAGAAGAATGTAAGACAGAGGGATATTCCTAAGATAGTATTTCAAGTTCTGCCAAGGAGTTTAACAGAAAGGGAGCCTTGATTCAAGTATGGATACTTATTTGGAAGAGGGTTGGAGGCGTGAAAGGCAAGTAGCAGCTGGGACCTTATTCGTAATTTATTTATTAGGATAAGAGTGTGAGCAAATAGTTGCATCTGGTGGTAAAAGGCAAGGTGGAAAGGGAAAAAGCTGCTGCTGCTGCCACATGGTTCTGTGCAGGAGGGAAGGGGTTTAGGTTCTCCATGTGAAGCCCACTGCTGGTATTCGCATCAGGCAAGCTCTGCATATTACCTCACTGCTTTATTTTAAGCTGTTTCTGCCTTGCAGTCAGAGTGTAACTTGTTTTGGATTGCATTGCAGTGGAGGGGTTTATGCTGATTTCTTTCGAAAGATACCAGCTCTAAAATGGGTATTTGTCTCTTACCTCATGCAGCTCAGAGACAGCTGTCACTGCACGGCTTCTGGGTGTCAGCAGGATGGGTAAGCTGTCCCCAGGGTGCTCTGCCCCCAGCACCCCTGTGATCTGTAAGAGGGAATATCAATGAGATTGAATTGTACTTTGTAATGGCTGAAGGCAAGAACCAGAAGGAAGAGGGTTAAGGATTTTACCCTTGTGCTTTTCCTATCCTTTGATCTGGCACATAACTGATAGAAGGTTCTTGACAGAGTCAGAGGGGCTACTATTTAAGGCACTGTACTCCTGCATTCTGGATATGTTTGCTGGAATTGGGGCGTGTGTGCTCTGACTGACATTTCCTTGGCATCTTTCTGTTTAATTCCCGCACACTTTGATCACACCACATGTTTCCTGTTCACATTATAATGCATTGAACATCTCTTGTGCCAGCCCTGAGCCACACCTGCATAAAACTACTGTTGAGTTAGGCGGCCAATGCCTTTAATAAAGATTTCTTGTTCTAGGGGTCTGAAGAGAAGTCTCCTTCATCCTGAGGTCCAGCCTTCCTTGCTAGATTTAAGCAGCAGATCTTTGAGCTGTGCAAATCGGCCAAATGATCTTTCTGACAATTTATCAATTTCTGTTTTATTTTTAACTATTGATTTTTGCAATCAGATATCATATGTTGCCTTTTGCCCAATCGGCACTGCCCCACTATTAAGTCTTTCAAGAGAATTCATTGTTGCAATGCCAAAAAATTAATTACATGGTTTTTTAATCTGAAGTCAAGCATTTTTGTGATACAACCACCCTGGTCAAATTAATTCTTACTATTTGAGACAGCAGGAATGGGTGCCAACATTTTGAGTCTATTTCAATTTGCTTTAATTGGGTGTATAATTATTTTTCTACAACTAATCAATCCCCATACTATAATTGCAATTATCAAATAATGGAAAGACTCTTTGGAAATTTTGTAAAGCAAGATTTTGTTAAGATTTTGTTAAAGAAAAATCTGTAAACTACTTCAATTTATTTTAATTTCACCCCAGAGGATTTTTTTTCCCACCATCCTAAGTCAAAGGGCAAAATGCATAAAGGCAATTGGCAAAGATAAATATCTTCAGGGGGATCATAACATCCAGGGAAAGGCGTATTCATGTCTAATTAAAAATATTCCACAGTATCTTTTTGTTCTGGAGTAAGTGCAGGCTTGTAAACTGTGACTGCATCTGGCACAGCATAAGGAGGGGAAACTTGCTGACTCTCTCAGCAGTGGATAGAGGAGAAGGTGCACAAGCCAGAGGGAAATAGGCCCCTGAGACCAGTTTCAGATAATGTGAGGAGATCCAGATGTAAGTCATCTCCATGGGGACATTTAATGTGACGGACAGTGTGATACTCTCATTCCTTGGACCATTGCTTTCATGTCCTGACCTCAGGCTTTTATGTCCTGACCAAGAAAATATGGCCAATGAGACCCAAAAGAGGTGGTGCTCAGCATTCTACTTGATGCAGTGAGATCCCACACAGACCAACAGGCACGCCGACACTCTTGGGTCTGCTGTGGTAGAGGGGCTCAGATTAAAGGCCTTGCATCCTTCACACTTGCTGTGTGACCAAGAATTGTCACACGTACAGCAACATGACAGAAGAGCTTCTGAGAGGTCATGTCACACCAGGAACTTCCCAGAGATGGGTGTAACTGAGGGGGAATGGGACAGGTACAGCTGAGATAAGGGGTAAGACAGCAGAGGATCACCCACATAAGTGCTGCATAAAAGAGCTGACAATTTATTTGTGGCCTCAGGCTGGGAATCATGTGGCTAGAGCTTCTACACGTCTTTGGTGTGAAGTTGTAGAGTGTATCAACCGATCTTGTAAAATGAACCCAGCTGACTGAATAGGAGGATGTTAAAATGTTTGGCTTGCTGCTGTCAGAATATAAGAGAGGCACAGTAAAGAAAAAATCAGGTGGTATGAAGTGTGATAATAGTGGTGTTTTCTGTGTGATAATACTAACAGTCTAGATCATAATCCTACCAGCACCATCTCTATTTGAAGTGGAATATTTAAGATATAAATAAAGAAAAAATCTTGTCCATACAATTTGTGTCACATCCATCAACTCAGCTCAGAACTTCTGCCTCCATGGCTTGATCGCCCTGCAACATATTGTTGAAAACTAGATCCCAGTCTGCATTTTTTGCTGCTATGAAAGGACATTATTTTCCTTATTTCCTCATGGATGCTGTACTTCCAAACATATCCCAACAAAACAGCAATTAACATCAGCATAGATTGACTAACATGTGCCAAAAGTTGCCAGGATAACCTGAATCCAAAAGGGTAGGGAAAAAAGCTGTCACCGTGATAATCCTAAACTCAAACTGGAGTTTTCTTATGTACAGTCATAAAGTCTCAAAGGACAGTCTTAAAAATCACGTAATCTGCATGGCAGAACAAAAAGAGAAAAGAGCAGTTAGCTGAAGTTCTGCCTGTGGAGCAGCAAAGCCAGTTATCCATAACAATCTCATTGCCTGCAAGATGCAAATGCAGGATTTGTCATGGTGTGAAATAATAACGAACAAGATGGGAGTGAAGGCACAGTCTGGAAAAGACAAATCCTGCCAGACTGTGACTATGAAGTGGAACTAGGGAAAAAGATGAATGGGAGAAAAAAAAATCAGCTGTGAAGCCAGCAGCAAACAATGGCCACAAAAAGCTGCAAATGCTGGAAATGAACATCAATGCAGTTACTGAAGTAAATTAAGTGACAGTTGTCAATGGACTGAGAGCTTTTCCAGAGAGGCAATGGGAAGAAAAAACTTAGAATGAAGATTGAACTTTTAATTTGCATGTTTTCAAGTACAAGGTTTGGGTGTTTCATCAGAGCTTTGCATCTGGATTTGTCTGAATTCGGCCCCTTCCCTGGGCACTGGCCAGCCCTGCTGCTCAGGAAGTGGTGATGCATTTGGGCTAGAGAGCTGTACAGATGTTTCACATCTCTATCAATCCTCTTTGCAGTGGGATTAAATGTGAAAATGTTAGAGATGTTCCTAAACAGCATGGCCTTGTGGCAGTGTGGTGTCCCAGTGGCTACCTTCAAGTGCTGGTGATGATGGAGATTCCAGGGATTTTGTCTGGCTAGCAGAAACCCCCGAAACCCGTGCTAGTCGTCATCCATATCTAAGCACCCTCACACAATGCCAGTTCCTTCTGGTTTCAGCACCAATTGAAACATCATGAAAATATTTATTCCCAAGAAATGCTTCATACTTTGAGTGGATGTCTACTATACCAAGGGAATTTGTTTTCTTGATTTTAACTGTTTACTCCCCCCATCAAGGTGTGTACATTAGACCTCCCTAGCCCAGGCCATGGCTCAGCTTGCTGTGTCCCCTGGGAGGTGTGATGGGGATGTCCACCAGCTGTGTGGTGGGGAGGAGGATCCCGCTGGTTGTCAGCAGTGCTCTGGCTCTGGGACACAGTCCCTTGCCTGTGTCATTATACAGAATGAGTATCCAGGGAGGTTGCAGCCTCTGTATCTGTGCTCTGCTCACACCTTGTGACCACCTCTCTTGCTTTTGGACACATGCCTTTTCCCTGCGTTACAAATTTTTTTCTTCAGTTTTCCACCTTAGGAAAAAATTTGGTTCAAAACAGCAGCCCACATACTGAGGAATTAATCTAATCAACACCAAGACACCAGTGCTGCACAGACCTAAGCTGTCTCCCTATTAGTATCCTGGTATTTACATTTTGGTTTGACCTATGCAATAAATCCTAAGTGGCCTGGGGGCTGCCTACCAGCAATGCCTCTTTCCATGTGTCGCCTGTAGCAGAAGCACTGCCCAGAAGGTCCTGATACTATTAATCTCTCCTCAAGAGAAATTAAAAAGTCCTTAAACCTTTCCTTAACTCTAATCCTTTTGTTGTCTTTCTGTCATTCAATTCACTTTCTGTGCGGTTTTCAAGCTAGAGCTGACCAGAGTTGAAAGTAGTTTATAATGAAAATATGCTCCACTGGTTTATTTAATGGCATTAGGTTACAGGGACCATAGACTGTACATCTTATTTTCTTATTTTCTATCTTATTTAGACTGGTGATCAGAACTGCAAAACCAAATTAAAAAAAAAAAGTCTACCTGAACCAATCATAACATTTTCCCCCTTGTGCTGCAGCTGGGATATTAACAACCTAGAAATCTGCCCTGTCCTGTATCTCAATTGATTTGAAATATGGTGGAAAACAAGCTTCCACTATTGCTAATTGTGCATAACATTTTAACAGCTGCTGTGTTTCATCATAAATCTGTGTATTTGGGGGAAGAAGGTAAGGATTGGTGTGTGCAGCAAAATCACAAAAGCTCTGGATTTTAAAAATATTGTCAGGGTTACAGGGGTGAAATGTGCCAAGAACTAAAAAAAAAAAGAAAAAAGTTATTGTGGCTTAAAAAAGTTAATTTGCAAAGCAGTTTTTCAGTTTTACTTTCAAGAAGTTGCTAGTTGCTGTGCAAACTCTAAAGAGGAAGGTCTGCTTCTGGCAGACTTGCTCATTCAAACCAAGCAGCCATCAATCTGCCAGAGCCAAGGTGGAAATGTGCAACCCCTACAGCAGTGGCCAGGTAAGGGAAAGGGCCAGGGACAGCCTGGCTGTAGTGGGAGGGAACATCTGTCCCCAGCACCAGGCACCAGGCACCAGGCACCAGTTCCCAGCTTGTCCTGGCTTGAGAGGGTTTCTGCTTTCCTTCTCTAGCCTTGCTGACTACAGTGGGACTATGCCAGCCTTCACATCTGCTGCACACGGACAATGATATTTACTTGCCATGGATATTTTATGGAGATCAACTGATCTGCACTGATCCCTGAGCCAGTCAGCAGACCTTCTACGATAAGTCCTGTGCAGCCAGCGTGTGTGGTGCATGATAAAAAGGAAAACCAGAATTCTTCAAGTTTATTTGCTCTTCTTGTATTACCCCAAAGCAGTAGAGCAGAGAATAAGTCCCTTTCCAAGCCATGATGGAGGTAGGAAAGTAATTATCATTGACTTCAGTGCTGAAAAACTTCTAAAAGCTCTTCCATTTTTGGGAACAATGGTGTGTGAATCTCTCTAGACTGAAGATTAATGCACCTCCTTCTGCATCCCTGTCACTTGATTCAGCCATCTCCCTCTCCTGGAATGTGTGTGATTGCCCCTGCACCAGAACTCCAGGAGGAGGCAGCCCTTGCACAGACCAGGCTCAGACTGCAGAGGCATCTCCAGGATGTGTAAACTCCTGGAGAGGACTTGCTCAAAACTGCTCACTTTGGGGATAAAGCTAAGATTCTTTTTCTTAGAAATTTGACCGAGTGACATATATTATCCTCATCTAAAGAAATCTCAGAGTTAAGTGGGGTTTGAGCTTTGTGGTGGCTGCAAAAGTACAGGTTTTAATGCATAAGAAAACTGATTTTCATGCTGGCTGATTTTCTCAGAAAAATTCAAGGCAAAACCCATAAAATCCTCAGCATCTGATCACATTATCACACTGCTTATCTGCAAATCTCATTTTGATCAGCTTATATTGTCTTTTTCAGTGTCTTGCTGATGACATTTGCTTCACATGGATTTGTTTGATGTCTAGTTGCTTTGTGCTGTCCTTCAGAGTTGTTATTTCATAAGATCATAGCACAGCTTGCATTGGAAGTGACCTTAAAGTTCACCTAGTTCCAACCCCGCTGCCATGGACAGCAACACCTTCCACTAGCTGACATTGCTCAGAGCTCCATCCAACCTGGCCTTGAACACTTCCAGGGTTGGGGCATCCACAGCTTCTCTGGAGAACCTGTTCCAGTGCCTCACTGCCCTCACCCTCACAGTAAAGAATTTCTTCCTAACATCTAATCTAAACCTACCCTCCTTGTCCTGTCACTATATGCCCATGGAAATAGTCTCTCTCCATTTTTCTTGTAGCCTATGTTCAGGCCAAACCAAGCCGCCCCAAAGTCTTCTCTTCTTCAGGCTGAACAATCCCAATTCTCTTACCCTTTCCCCACAGCAGAGGTGCCAAAATGTTTATTGACATAATTGCCTTCTGTCTGAGCAGGTATGCTTTATGAATAGAGTGAATAAAATTATATTTTTTTTCTTGAAACATTATTTATCTTCCCTTATTATTCTATATAATGAAGGCTGTGACCATGGGGGAGGTGTGTTATTTCTGCACAAAATGCTGCAGCTCTGTGCCTGGGTCAAAAAGCTTGGGAACAGACAGGCATTGAAAGCTTCACAGCATTCCTGGGCACCCCAGAGGTGTCTGACATGTAAATGACAGTATAATTCTGTCCATGAGAGACAGAGGAAATGATTCTATTGCTGATTTTCTCTACATGAAGCCAGGTAATTGACTGGATTATAAAAAAGTTGGGCACAGTATAGTAAAGGCAATTTGCTGTATAATTGATATTTATTTTACAGAGCACCTCATACATACAAGAGAAACTAGGGGAATTTGTGTTCTGTTATATGTATAAAATGATCTCTTAGGAAGAGGCCCACAAAGTGAAAACTGTCTCAGAATTATATGAAATATCTCACATGGAAAATCTGATCCTCTCACATAGTGTTTTTTTTCTGCCCATCACACACTGGGATCTGCAGTGTCTTCTCTCAGGCATTGTTCCCAGGGATGGAAACCTGCACAGCAGAGTGGTAAATAAGTGAGTTTTTGAATTTTCAAACATGACAACCTACTTTCAGCTGCTTGACCTAGCAGAGAGAAAGGAAAATGCAGAGTGCAAAATTCAGCACCCCAGAACTGCTTCTTACCTACTTTTTCACACTCTTCCTCTGTGTGCAAATAAAACACAGTAGTCCTGCAACCAGCAGAAGTCTGCAGATACCAGCTGGAGTGTTCCTGCTCAAGGCAGTGGACCTTAATCATGAGCTGTATGTTCATTGGGTGTATGTTCATTAGGTTCTCTCTCTCTCAGCTGAATTAAGCATTCTACATAAGCACAGGCACAGCACAGCCTCATCACCTAATGCTTATGCTGCTGTGGGTGGTGCCCTGCTGGTTCTGATGGCCACCAGGAGCAAAGTGATTGCTTTGCAGGCTGTTCCAGCACCCCAAACTGAGAGGCCCACACATCTCCTAAACCCATGTGGCTCCTAGACTCCTAAGTAGCACCTAAACTAATTTTCTCCAACTTTTTTTTCACTTGCTTTGCTCACAGTCAACTGCTTTTCCAAGCAAGCTGGAAAAGCTGTTGGGTTTGTGCAGGGTGCCTTGATCTGAACATTTTTCTTAGAAATGTCACTCTGTTGTCACTCTCATAATTTCTGCAGGTTTTTTCTTTTGGCAGGCATTAGCAATTGTTTTATCTCATGCTCCTGTTCCTCCATGTCTTCCTCGAGAAATGATCTGTTACAGGGATTTTCTCACCCCAAAGAATTGTACTTTTGTAGGAACAAGCAGTGAAGTTTTCATGGTGCAGAATTTTGCCTAGGATAGTCCCAGGAGATTTGAAGCCTGCTTTGCTTATTACCATGAGATTGCATGCATGCTGATTAGACTCACCTTTTTCATTTTCCAAAGGAAACTATTTCATTTTTACTCTGAGCATGATTTTCCAGTGTATTGGTTTGTTCCACAGCAGATCTTACAGCTTCTTACATCAAGTTTGCTCTAAATGCAGAGGAAGAAACTTGTGGAAGCATCTTTAGCTCTACTATTTCTCTGATTTCAGTGTAACCTTTTACTCCCCTTTTGTGAGTCCTAGTGTCCTTCACATTTTCAAAGCACTGATTCAGATCAAAACTTTAGTATTATCCATAATGCTTTTGCTCAGTCCTTGGAGAAATTCTGTAACCTTTTTTTTTTGGTAATATGAACATCTTAACAAGTAGGTCACAAACCAATTTTTCAGAGGTTTATATTTCTATTTTATTAAGTAAACTTACAGTGACAGTTTGGTCTTATGGTTTTGGTTTTTGTTTGTTTTTGTTTTTGTTTTTTTTTTTTTTCCTGAGATGTGATTAAACCCAGTCGGCTTTGCATTTGAATTTTGCAATTTATGTTTGCTTGCATTTTATGTTTCTCAGTTGTACCTTTTACTCCTGTTTCTTTGGAGAACTGACCTGACTTGAAAACTGCTTATGGATGGTCATAAATTGCAATTCTTAGCAAATTTGCTATTTGACACAAAACTATCTCCTCACTCTTCTGAAAATCCCTTCTTTGCCTCAGGTCTTGTAAACTACCAACTCTATTAATTCCTTGCACTTGCCTGTGCCTCTGCCTGTCTCTCGTTCCGAGACACTGTATATCACTTACTCCAAAACTCAGTATGTTTACAGTGCCCACGGGAATGAAAAAGCAGAGGACCTCGTAAACTAAATAGTTTCCTAATTAACACATTCAGCTTAGCTCGAGGGGGAGAAAGAAGGAGGAGAAATGTGCTATCCTCAAGAACGCTCTTCCTGTGCTTATCTTGAAGGCACAATCTTACACCTCTGGAAGGTTGCTCTAACCTACACCTCTAGCCCTCTGCAGCAGTGGGAAGAGCATCTTGCTGTACTCATATCCCTTTCAGCCACAGCTCCTTCCCTTTTACACTGCGCTTTCTTGCTTTCTTTGCAGCCATTTAAGACCAAGTGCTATTGTCCTCTGCTGCTGCTGCTGCTGCTGGAGCACGGCAAGACTTTGAAACAGTCTCCATGACAATCAGAGAGATGCAGTCTGGATCCTAATGGGGGTGATACATGGCAGTGATTGCATCCTGCACAGCAAGGTACGTGTATGCAGCTGCTGGAAGATGTGGGTTAAGAACTGCTGGTTCCTCCTGCCTTTTACGACCATGCATGGTGCTACGGGGAAACCTCTTTGCTCTGTGCTGCCACAGCATCTCCTTTTCTGGAGATGTTCCCCAGGGGCTGATTCTATCTGGTGTGAGGTTTAGAAAGGGATGAGAAATATTAATGGCTGAATGATTATAATGCCTTAGAAAATGGAGCTGAAAGTGCAGTGTATAGAGATCAAAATGAAACACAGTATCTGGCTGTGAGATTTTGAATTATATCAAAAGGGAATTTATTTCTGCTTTTTAACTTCTTGTTACCTGCAGAGCTGAATTCTTAAAACATCAGTTCCTGCCTATTATGGCAGTGTGCTGTGTTCTGTCCAGTGTCTTCATGTAAAATGAAGTCTTAAAATACAAAAAGATGTGCTAGTTTTAGGGACATCAGCCATTCATACAGAACAAAATATTCAAATGCTATGATTTATAAAGTACTGGATGGCAGTAGTCTGGTTTTTTACTTGGCCTTATGATGTAAAAATGAGGACAAATGCTGTGGAATGAAAATGAACATGAATTCTCTCTGATGAGCAGGATCTGTTTTCTGATTGTCTATGCTGATGTCTTTGCCCATTGTTTAAATGTGATAAAACAGCTTTATGCTGATGCTGCTTTAGTTATTATAAAACTCCCTCTTCAGGGCAAACTTCAGTCACATTAGTTTGATACTCTTTTATTGCCAGGTTCTTTGTATCACATTTGAGCCAAGAAACATCAAAAGGTATCCTGAACACTGAAACACTAGATATTTGTATGTGTTTTTAATGGACCATGTACAAACAGCCATATAAAGTTAGTGAAGGTGAGAACTGTATAGCATGACATATGGTGAATAAAATTGATAATATTGGAACAGTAATGAGAGCTATGTAATGCTTATGTATCTATTAATATCTGTATCCACATACACCCCCATATATTCTAAATATATGTACAGTAGCTCTAACTTTCAACAAGTAAAATGAGAATTCATAATGCAGTAGAAGGGAAAGAGCATGAGAATGAAAACAAAGGCAAAGCCACAATAAAACTGAAGCAGTCAGGAGGAACAAAAGAAAAAAGATACCTATTAAAATTCATTCTATAAAAGGAAGATTGTGGATATAGGGAGCTATTTCCAGTGAAAAATGTTGGAGAGAAGCTTCTTGGGGTTTTGCAGCAGAAATCTTTGACCTTTCATGTGTACTGTGACCATAAAGGCTGTGTCTTGAGACAGAGTGAGTAAGATAAGACAATGTTTGGGTATTTTAGGATGAACACAATGCATTTTCTTCATCTTTCTTTACATGGCCTACCAATGACAGAGCTAACCCTTTAGAAAATTCTCTATGTCTACTTTAACCTTGGCTCCATCTAGATGTTTTGGTCATCTTCTCCAATGTGTCAGCCTTTATGTTTACTGACTTGTGCCAAACACTCCATAGGCTGCCTCTTTATAGACAAGTCCTCTTTTACCCCAGCATATTCTCTGACAGATTTTAATATAATTCTGCTGTTTCACCCTTTTCTCTTCACCAGACTCCCATTCCTTATTTCATTAGGAACACAATTTTACCTGCAAATTCTGCATCTTCTTTCGTGCCAGGAATAGGCTTGGAGAGATTCACAATTAGGACTACATGAGAAATATCCAGACAAATCTCTTGAGATCTCCAAATAATACCAATGCAGAAACCTTTCTAAGTACTATGTTGCTAGGAAGGAACCAGGTCGTGTGGAAGTACGTCCTGATGGGAGTGAGGTCTGACCTCCATGTTATAGGATAGTATCTCAAACAAAGAATATGCACATCTGGCTCAATGCCAACAGAGACCGGATTGGGAACAAGGCCAGGGCAATAGAGCAAGAGGCAGGACACTGAGAACTGAGCCCAAGGTACAACCAAAAGAGTAAGGGAAATAAGAAGACTCAGCACATCAAGTCTGGCAGGGATCTCTAGCCAAGCCCAGGCTTTGTAATTGTTATGTCTGTTATGCCTATCGTGAAATCAGTCCAGAGAGAAAAGTCCTCTGGGTCTCTCTTGCAAACCTGTTCTTGCTGACTTTTTGTTCCTGTTGCTGCCTCTATTTCTATTCTTTTCTTGCTTGCTAATTGCACCTTTTCAATGTTAATATCACATACTTGGTCACTGCTCAATCTATGCATTTCTAATTTAACCACTCCTTGGGCACCAGCTCCTCTCAGTGCTCTTATTTGTGCTGTGGTTCTTTAAACAGCCCTGTAGCCTATGAAAATCTCACTAGAAATGAAGCAATATTCCCCACACATTTCATCTCAGTCTTGCAGAGAATGCCTCTTGCTTCTCTCAGCTGCTGCATCTTTGCATACACACGCACAAGCTACACTGACCTTTTCTACTACCACATTTATTTGACACTTGGAATAACTTGCTGGGTTTTATCCTCTTAGTCTTTATGACGTTTCTGTCATTAAAGAACCTTCCTCTAATAGAAGTCATCTTCCAAGCTAATTTTCCATTCTCTAGTGCTTGTCCTTTATGGTATTTTTCCAAGGCGATTCTTGTTCTGTTGCTTTTGGCCTGTGTTACTAATTGATCTCTCTGACCCATGTTGTTGGCCTCTCTTTTTCCTGTCCCTTCTCAGTTTAGCATAACACCTATGAATTTCATTAATATCTTGTTTATGCCTCTTTCTAGCTCATTCCAACTCAGATTGTTCTGTAATTCTGTGATTATTGGAAGTATTAAATCAGGCAAAACCAAACTCCGATCCTTTAATATTTGCCTGTCCTCCCTATAAACTGTTAGCCTTGTTTTGGTCCTTCATTCCAGACTTCAGACCAAATGAGATATTTTTTTGCACAAGCAAGTTCAGTCAAGCTTTTTAAGAATGATTTTGGGAAGCATTGGAGGCAATCTTCCATTCTTCTGCTCTCCAGTTTTATGTCAGTGTAGCTGCCTGGCTTTGAGGCAGAGGATGATCACACCAATTGTTTAAAAAAATGGCTTAAATCCAAGAGTATTACATTTATTCTGTTCCACTCATCCATTGATTTGGTAATTCCATAAAAAAGTATTGTCTTTGTCAGGCAAGATCTATTCTTTATAAATCCTGCCTCTTATTGCTCATCATTGCATTATTCTCTGCAAATGAAGTGACTATTTCTTAAGAATACTTTTTCTATTGTTTTTGTCTTTTTCCAGGGCTAGAAGCTAAATGTATATGATTGTAATTAGTAAGAAATTTCTTCATTCTTTTATGAATGCTGAGACAGTGCCACATTTGCTTTTCAGTTCAGCATTGGCAGAAGGAGGACAGATAAAGGCATAGCTGTCTCTTTCCCCTCTTAGCACCTCCACACACCTGTGGTGTGTGATTCTAACCACTTGATGGTGCAGGAGATGTGGTGGAATGTGGCCACCACTGCTGTTTCTAAATCTCAAGATTTTGCGATGAATGTTATAGTAGCTTTAAGAGAATCCAGGAAGAATGAGTTGTATCATATGTTTATTTTCTTTGGTGTGTTGTTGGTTTGGGGTTTTTTTTTTTTTTTTTTTTTTTTTTTTTTTTGTTTTTGTTTGTTTGTTTGTTTGTTTTGTTTTGTTTCGTTTCAGATTCTCATGGCTAATAGATTTTTGTCAGGAGGTATTAAAGGTCCCCAAAGGATGTGCTACCAGAGTGTTACTATCTTATGCCTATGTGCCTGTATCAGAAGATGATCAGGGTTAAACACTGCTAGAATTGCCCCATAATTTCTTCCTGACTAATTCTGCAGCTGTGTCTGAGTCTGAAAGGCACATTAAGCAATGCTTCTGAAAGTACTTCAAGTTTTATTTCCACAAGGGCAATACTCACATCATTCTGTTCCTCTGCTGTCCTGTGCATTTGGTCACTACCAAACATCAGCAAACACAATCTCATTTCTGGTGTAAGATTTTAGCCAGACATTTAAGAAAGTAAAGGTAGGTTGTCTTGAGGTAGGGAGCTGAAGTTATCTAAGGGGCGCAGTTGACTCCCTCGACTGGTTTGAACATCAGTGCATGAAGAAGTACACCTTTCTCCTCTCCTAAGAGAAATAAATATTAAAAGGCCTGGAGAGCAAGTTCATCCAGAGCTACATGTCCTAGAATCCTAGTGTGGGATGTTATGGACTCATCTGTCCACTCACCTGAAAAAAAAAGGTTTACTTTGAAAACCTAGGTTTTTAATTAATTCACCGACTTGCAGCAAAAGTAACTTAGACATCTATTTTTGCTGTTCTTGCTCCACAGTGCTGAGCAGAGCTTTGCACTGTGTCCACAGCTGGACAAGGGCTTTGCTGGGGTTCTGTGCCTGACTATGTTGTGTTTTGGTTTGGGTTCTAGACATGGCAGATGTTCTCTGAAGCATGGCTTCTCATTCACCTCATCATCCAACCAGGAAGACACTGTTGCATTCCTAGATTATTTTTTTCTTTCTAGTGTTCCACAAAATAAGAACTGTAACAGCAAAAAATGCAGTTAGCCACTACTGAGCTCACTGACAACTCCAGGCTGAGAAGCCACATTTAACAGTGGCTTAATCTAGGATGGAGATGAAGGCATTATAATGCTCGATCATCCACAGGTGAATTTACATCTTGCTCAGTTGTACCCTCCTGTGGGAAAGATGAGGTGTACAACTAAGGAAAGAAACCACTGCAACAATATTCTCTAAATATACCACTGACTGTAAACCAAAACAGAGTAGAACATTGGATTTCAAAAAATATTAGAAAATAACCCTTTTTTTGTGTCCATGGTCTTTCAAATTATATATGTTTATTTCCACTTACACATATATGCGTGTGTATATATATACATGTATATATACACACATTTATACATACATATTTATCTGAACTGCTTACTAATTAGAATCAATACAACGTGTGTTGTCTGCCTCCTGTTCATTGTGTCTGCTTCCTTGTTCTGCAGTCAAACCCTAAATGTAAGCAAGTTCCTTTTTCCTGGGAAGTGTATGATCAAAGGAAGGTCAAAGCAGAATCTGAGTTCAGGGTGTGTAATTTTTGGCTGATCAAACACAGATATGTTCCCCTGCATTGAAACGAAGGTTGGAGGAAGTTAACTAACTGGCTATAACATTTCCTTTGCATTACCAATTGGCAGTTCAAAGGGCTCCTTCCAAATCAGAAATAAACTCTCTTTGCTACCATAGTGCATATTAACCACATATTAACTTGCTAAATAATCTTATAATAATCTTATATTAATCTTAAAATAATCTTATAATCTCTCCAGAGAGATAGAGCTGGATCCTCACAAAACCTGGGGAGATGTGATTCAGACATCAGTACTGTCAGTGGGCAGATTATATGGCCCACACTTTTGATATCATTCTAATCTCTGAAAGCTAGATTGTTTTAAGACATGACATATAAGATACCCCTGCTAATGTTGTTAGCATTAACTGCTATAGCCCTGGCTATACTTGTTGTGCAAATAAGAATCTGATTCTTCCTTTGATCTTGCTAAGTTGCTTGGAGCCCAATAGATGTCAGTAATCCTAGCATCATAAAACAATATGTATTTTACCATCAGAAAGAAATGCATTTTGGTCAGCAAATATATTGAAGCTTCAGCTTCCAAGAGGTTATAAACAACAGTGCATAAACCAGCATATGTTTTAAGATGAGTGTATAACAGCATCTTATAAAACAAACATTTGGAAATAACTTCCAAATTATATTTAGAAGTGAAAACAAAAGTGGTAAAAATATTTCAGGCTCCACAAATATGGACACTGATTCAAACAATTAAGAAAACAGCTAGAGGACTGTGAGTTAATACAGAGCCTCCAGAAGTTGCTTTAAATGTAGATAACTGAGATCACATGTGTACACGTGTAGGGGAAGACCCCAAAAATTCTTCAGGGAAAATCAGGTACCATGGTCTCCTAACATGATTGTACTTCCTATTAAATCACATCAAACCTCTGAAATCTAATAGAGATTTTTTTGTTTGTTCTAGCTGATGACTAGAACAAAGATGAAAGGTTTCTGGTAAAATTACTATCAGAACATTGACAAGAGTATTACCAGGTGAGTTAACATCCAGAACAAGGAAAGTGAGAATCCTGTAGCAGAGTATACAGTAAGTGGTCCACAGCTTAAGCTTGCTGGAAATGCAGATCCGAGCTGAGCTGGTGCTTGTTCAACCATTTGTCCCTCTGCTGTATCTGGAGGTGGTGCTCAGGCTCTGCTATGAGCAGACAGGTCTCACATTGAGATGCATCAAACCAAGTTTGTCTCCAGCAAGGTCAGACTTGGAGTGGACACAAAAAACGTGTCCCCCTGCCTCACTCTGCCATGGAGTATGGTCTGACTTGCCTCTCCATCATGAAGAAGATCCTGTTTCCAGTACATTCTCTGAGCATCCAAAATGTGTTCACTCAAAATGTTACCCAAGAAGTTTCCTCCAGACTTGCTGGGGGAGCAAGTGCAGAGAAGGAGGGTTCCTGTTCTCTCTTACTGGGACAAAGTAAGTGATCACCTACAATATGCAAAGCCTCATAATCTAAGTAAATGTGTTTATCGACACACAGTGGATGTGTTCTGAAATTCCACAACAGACAATCGCCTGTGGAATCTCTGACATTTGCAGACAGAAAAAGAAGCAAACCTGTCCTGTTCCTGTCACCTCGTCAACACAGCCAAGCACAGACACTGACACCTCAGAGAGAGGTGTTCATTTGTATCTTCCAGTACCCAAAGGTGGAAGGATTTACTAAGAAAGCCATATGAGAGGAGTATATTCAAACCAAAGCAGAACAGAAGATTTATGCTGTCTGCTCTGTGTGCTTCAAGAAGCCTGTGGTAGTAAAAGTCTGTGAAGACTGAAGGATTAGAAACACAGCCAGAGTCAAAGAAACCTCCAAGAGGGTACTTTGATACAGACCTTAAACTTCCCAATGGAAATAGAAGAGACAGAATAGTTTGCTTATAAAATATAGGCACTAACGGAAAGTGATTGGGTCCTGACACTTAATAAATAACCATTCATATGCTAAGGCTCCATAAGTGTGTGGGTGCATGCTCTTAGCCCTTCCAGGCTGTAAGATAAAAAATGTGTTAACTTAAACCACCTTCACAGAACTGAAGCTGGTGCGTGCTGGATTTCAGCTCAGCAGTGAGCATGTGCATGCTCAGTAACAAGTGGTACCTGCTAAAGTGACATGAACTGCTCACAGATCTCAGATTATGCAGTGATAGGTGTACTAGAAGCTGAAGACAGAGAGAACTTCTACTGGGCTAAAAACTGTGTAGCTCTATTGATCTGATGCCAGCTGAAGATTGAGCCTATTGCACTTAGAGAACAGATATCTACTTTGGATTCTAAAATTAAAAAAAAAAAAAAGGTAACTACATAACCTTTTTCTGGCTAAGACTCAGCAAAGCTGGTGAGGGACAAATATTGAACACTTGGACAGGCACAGTTTAGTTAGAGACTCTCAGCACAGGCAGGAAAAAAGAAGTTCAAACTTGGCCATGTTGGCTCATCTCGCCCAAGTGAAGAAAATGGGAATGAAACAGGGTGAATGTGTGGGCATCCTTCACAAGGACTTCTGGATAGCTTTCAGTGCCCACTGAGAGAGTAGTCTGTAAGGTTAACAAAGGAACACTGGTGATGAAATGCTCAGTTGGTTTGCTAACAGAAACCAGAGATGGCAAATGGGACAGAGGGGTAGAGAGAGACAGTGGGATAAGAGTGACAAGTGGCAATATGTTGAGCTGTTCTGTTTCTTCTATATATAGGAGGTAGTGGTTATCTTACAGAAGGAAATGTAGAACAAGATGTGCAGATTTGGAGACGATGTGGAACTGACAACCTGAGAAATGCCATCCGTAAAGGAAGTAAGTCGAAGATGCTGAGAAATCTGCCTTATGCGTAGGATATGAGGGATGAGCAGGCAGTGCAAACCAAAGATGGAGAAACCAGAATATGGTGGTGCAAACTGTGCTCATTTGCTCATTTGAAATCTTTATATTGTTGCAGGGCAATGACTCAGAAGCCAGGGGGGGGTCACTGAAGGAAAAAGCCCAGGCCAGAATAGATCCCCAGGACACATTTGCAAAGAGCTAAAAATAGGGGAAATACTTTAGTTTTCACACAATAAAGAAAGTTGCTAGATTTGAAGAATAAATGTGTGAACATTCTTGGAGTCCGTAGTCACTTATGCAGTAGCATGCCAAACAGTTTTTCCATGGTGGCAATGGTAACTAAAAGTGCAAGAGCAGCACTGGAGGCTCAGCAGCCCCCCAGGCAGCTGGCATTGGTACCCGACAAGAAGCTAGGAATGTGTTTCAGCCAGCCACCATGGGAATCTGAAATTGTGTAGCTAATGCTTTCAGTGCTTCTCCTTGAACTTTAGGACATTTTTCACCTACACCAAACCATATATAAAATACCATGTATGCATTGTTCAGCTGTAGAAATTCTCTTGAGTGCATATATGGCATGTACATGAATCGTGTTCCCCACCTCCTGACTCCACTGTCTTGAAACCACAGACCTTATTCCTCTACAGCCCAAATCTGAAGTATGTCCTAGGCTTCAGATACAAAATTTCCAGAATAGAGAGATTGCCACTGAAGTGTGTGTGAGATCCAGTGATGGACACATGACACATCCAGCCTACAAAGCTCTCCCATCTACATTACAGAGACTTGGGATCAGACACAGGGCCTGGAAACTCCTGGGGAGACTGACACTGAAAAAGAGGATGGAAGCAGTCAGGACAGCTGCCTGCTGAGGACACAAGGAAGAACGAAGCTTGAAGCAAAACAAGTATGAAGAAAGTGAATGAAGCTTGAAGCAGGACAAGTATTAATGACTGAGCTGTGGTAAGGCAAAAGGAGAGCATCAGTCTGGATAGAAAGAAGAGGCAGTGAATCTTCTGCAAGGCTTTTTTTTTTCATAAAATATTGACTATTTTAAATTAAAATATTATAAAATATTTAAAGTAAATTATATAAAATATCATAAAATATTGCTCATTTGGATGCTGCCCAGCCACCCTCACAAATGAACACTCTCCATTGACACACACTTCTGTGCCTCCAACTCAGCTTTCCTCAGGAGGGTCATGGCAAAATGAGGCTGAAAAATAGGAAATCTACCATTTTCTAAGCTGAGAAGAGCAGTGCCAGGATCAATACAGCATGAAACAAGCATTGGACACGGCCTAACCACAGTCTCTAAAGCCTTCACTGCGACTTCTTTGTGGTTTTGGAACATCTCTGAAAGCGAAGAAACAATTCCCTTCTTATTGCAAGCAATGACCATCAAAGCTATTTTAATGTAGAAAAACAACAGTGGCAAAGGGGTTCTGAGGGGCAAATGATGTGAACTCTCATCGCAAATAAGGGTACAAATAAGGGAATTGTTGCTCTTATTACTGTGGATTTGGGGTCCTGGTGTGTTCCCATAGTTCTCAGTGTTCCATGGGCAAAAATCCTGGCAAATATTGTGTTTAATAGAACAACACAAACGGATCTTTTCCATCCACAGAAGTTTTGTGTTTTACATTTCATGCTTTATGTCAGTTCTGTCTGGGTTTATCCCACTCGCTGTCCTCAGAAATCTCTCCCAAGATCCTGCTCCCCAGTAATGTGACTAACAAATCAGAGATGCACCATACTTTCTGCTCAATTAAGAACAGAAAACAACTCTCACACAAGCAGTATCCAGGCTATTGCTGAGAACGGTGCTGAGCATTTCAGATAGATATTCAGGAAAGACTAAAAGGCAGCTACAGAATAGAATCTTCATTAAATGCATTTCCTCCTAATCTTTCTTAGTGACACATGATCATTTATTCAATTTTTTTTTAAAGAGGAAATCTGCAGCATTCTATGTTTTTTCTGCTTCCACAGAAATGTGAGCGCTTTTTGGACTCTGTCACAAAATGAACTCTTTCAGCAGTAAGAAATCTTGCAACACTAAGTGACATTCTTTGTGCCCATTCTGTTCTTTCTTCCCTGTAACTCTTCTTGGGACCCTGTGGTTATTCCTGTCACTAGCTAACTGTTCTCCAACTTTGAAATGGTAAATAACAAAATGAAGATATCAAATAAGGAGGATGCAGCTCCAGAGACCTGGCTAAACAGAGATAAGCAGGGCAATGAAAGCTAACATGACAGGGCAGCTAGATTGGATGCAAAATATTTACAGCTTTATAAGCTGTTCTAAGTTTGCAGTGGCCTACCAATTTATGCTGGAAGCATTGTCTTTTGCTCCATAAGTACATTGCAAATGTTGCAATCCAGGGGCTGCTCTTCTTCTGCCACTGACCCTTTCTGTGGCCTTAGCTAAATCACTTTACCTTCGTTGTTACCTTTAATCAAATTGTGCTCTTGTAAAGTATGATCCCTCTTTAAATTCTCAGTATCATGACATTGACTTGATGAGGACTTCCAACCTTGTAACCTAATTGATGATAATAAAACATAACTAGCTGAGAAGAATCAAACAATTTTCTTATAGCCTTTACTTAAAAGATTTTCCATTTCATGATGGTCTGAGAGATTTGAATGTTTTGGGGGGAAATAGAAATGGATTGGTAATTTTATGCACTGGAATATCTTTCTGAAAAATGTGTACCTAAAATACCCCTTTAGTATCACTTCATGTTCCTGTAGTCTGCTCCTCTGCACTAATAATTTGTTTGCACACAAAGATTACTTACAGACTGTTCTTTTTCTTAACTGATTTAGTTTGTGTAAAAACATCTAATTGATTATATAAGAAAAAAAGACCAATGTACCTTTGCAGATGCCTTTGACTTGTTTTACAGAGTGATACTGTGCTGTGCTCTACAAAGTTCTATAATCTATGCATCTGCTTCTCATTATTATTCTAACTTTTGTTGACTATATTATCTTTCCAAAGCTACTGTTTGATTTGCCTTTCAGCAATGGAGACTTCACCTTTCCAAAGTATCTTATTCATATTTTTACCAGGTTTCTGTTCTAATGTAACCCATTATTTTCAAAGGCTTTCAACAACAGAAGAATAACTGTGCTCAGAGCAGATGTCTGAACTGGTCAGGAAAATGATTGTAGGGGCTGTGTTTGACCATTTTCAGAGACTTTGGCTGCATGGATTTATTGTATTAGAAAATCTCCAAGCTCACCTATGCCTCAGGCACTCAAGCATTCACTAAGGCACTGAACCTCTTCTCCAGGTTCATGTGCTCATGTTCTCCTGTCTTTCATATAAATGCATTGTTACACATATCTACTAAGAGGAGAATACAATAAGACAAGCTGTAGCCAGTAGTCACAGTGATGAGATTATTTTGAACTGCCTTTAAAGTTTCTTGTGTTAATGACTGGCAAATACTTAGGTCCTCTTAAAAGCCTGGCTCCAATACAGTGTAATGGCAGCTGTGAAACATAATTTCCCAAATAAGCTCTTACAACAGAGGACTTGTGGTATCTCAGATATACAGAGCTCACCTATCTTTGCTTCTGAAAGCCCAAAGAATGTACCAATTGTGCAAGCTTCCAGTCCCTTGTTAATTATAATCTGTTTATATAGCAGCTCTATCTCAAAGCTCTTTTCAAACATTAAGACTCCTAGCACTTCTTTTATGTAGGCATTATTATCCCTGTCATTATCATTATCACATCCTCCATTTTATAGGTGGCAAATGAGCAAAATCACACTGTGAGTCAGTAACTGAACTGGGAATAGAATATTGTAGTCCTCACTTTGTCCCTTGCTTTAATTACTCACTAATATGATTGTTATTTGTGGGTTGAAGTGATTTTGTTCAGTGTAAAATCTCAGCAAATAAGCATGATTCTTTTGATTTGCAAGATTTTTGTTTGTATAGCTTTCATGCTGATATTTTTCAGCTGTTGGTCTCAGTTTAAGTAGCTAATAAGAGATGCTTTCATCTTCCAATTAAATATGTATCAATAAATTTTAGTATTATACAATTTGAATAATAGACTGGAACGGCTCAAATGAAGCTTAGTCTATCAAGCAATGAAGTATTTAGGTATTGATGTTGTGTCCTAATCTAGTCATAGTAAAAACCACGATGGAAATCTCTGGAGAAATGTACTTCTGTAAAGTAGCTGGGTTTTAAATGACAGTTGTTATTACTTAGTCTTTTATTTTAATGTAAAAATACCATATGCAATTACTAAATTAAGTTAAAGCCACTTTTTTTTTTTTTTTTAGTCAGAACATTTTAGTTGGTATGAAATACACAAATGAAATGTGTTCAGTTGAAACTAGACAATTAACCTAATTTTCTCCTTTTTCAGGATTGTTTTAATCTGGAAATGCAATCTAACCATTGCATTGGCTCAAACAGTAGCTTAGCTTCAAAACATCCCAATGACAGCACCCCACTCCTTTGTTTCTCTGTCATCAAATGTTATAAAAAATAGAATAAAAGATATTTTCATGAGTGGTTACTCAGAAGACCACAAGGTGCAGTCCTATGAGAAACTGAAGATGCCCTGAGAAGTTAAAGCATGGTCCTCCCATAAAAGAACTGTAAGACACTCAATATTACAACATGATTGTTTAGAAATAGTGTCCTTTTTCTTCCTTGTTCATTATCCTTCTTTTCCTCCTCCTTCTTCTTTTAAATAACAGGCTTCAGGATATCTTTGTCATTCCTTTAACTATACTGTAAAATCCTTCTGGTTGTCCTGTCAGTGCTCTGCTTGCCTACAGAAGAAGGTGCAAAACTTGGTTCTTGGTGAATTATCATAGAAATACATACTGCCCTAAAGGTCTATCTTTCCAAGGGAATAGATCCCTCAAATAAAAGTACAAAGCCCGCTTTACTTACTCCCTTCTCCTTGCCCCAATTATAGAACAAAAAATGATTGTTGGTTTCAACAAACAAGATCTCTTTCAAGATGATTTGAATGCTGTATTTTGTGGATGCAGCAGTCATGTACACAGTCTTTATACACTTGACAACCCTGGAGAAGAAAACCTAGTTGTGCAATTTGTTTCATAGTTTTCTGTACTAACAAGGTTACAATTCCCATAATTTGTTCTGTGCCACATCGGCACTTTACGCTCTGATCTTTAATTCATTCTTCTTTATTGACCTATTCATTTGCTCATAAACCAGAGCTCCATGTCTCCCAATCACTTTATTCAACAAGTTCCCTTCCCTTCCCTTCCCTTCCCTTCCCTTACCTTCCCTTCCCTTCCCTTCAACTTCCCTTCCCTGAAACTTCCCTGAAACTTCCCT
>WBNO01008913.1:224254-281981 GCA_013400575.1 Peucedramus taeniatus
GGAGCCGGGGCCGCTCGGAGCGGGGCGCAGGGCGGAGGCTGCCGCAGCCGGGTTTGGGGCGGGGGGAAGCTGCGCAGGGTGGGTGCCTCGGGGCGCTGATGTGTCCGGCTCCCTTTGCAGGCTGCTCGGCTACTTCGGAGCGAGCGAGAGGCTGAGCCGGCTGCATCCCGGGCATTTCCAGCAAGCGCCCGCCAGCAGCTCGACACCGACTGAAATTTAGACGTCTTCAGAGAGGGGAGGAAGATCCTCATCTTCAGTAGCCTCCTCAATGAGTGCCAAGCTCTCCAAAGAGTTGAGGCTGTCCCTGCCGCCTTGTCTTCTGAACAGGACATCTGCCACCTTAAATACCAGCAGCACCTGCATCACGCAAGTGGGTCAACTCTTTCAGTCCTTCTCATCCACCGTGGTTTTAATTGTCCTGGTCACCCTCATCTTCTGCCTGATCCTCCTCTCCCTCACCACCTTCCATATCCACAAGAGGAAGATGAAGAAGCGGAAAATGCAAAAGGCTCAGGAGGAGTATGAACGGGACCACTGTGCCCGCAGCAGCAATAGCAGCAGCCAGCACCCTGGGACAGTGGTGCAGGGAGAGGCGCCCCAAGGAAGAGACAGCCGCCTGGGAAGATCCCCCCTGGACTCAGAGATCCAGCGCTCCTCTCCCTCGGCAACCCCCAGCTCTCAGCAAGCACAGGCTTGTTTGGACACAGCTGGCGTGGGGCTCCTGCAGACGGTGATTTTGTCATGATGGTTTGGGGTAGACGTCGCGAAGGCACTGATTGACGTTTGTAAATATCTGAGTGATTATTGTAGTCCCCGAAGAAGAAGAAAACATTGCTAATTCAGATGAACGAACAAGCCCATGATCCAAGCGCATGACAGATCACTTTGCGTTTCTCATTGACTGTGTGAGGAAAGGATGCATCTTTTTACTGGAGAAGGAGCTGCACACAGCTACTCAATATCAAGTCATCCACCTGCACAAGAGGGTCAGGGGTAGGGGGTCCCTTTTCTCTGGACATTATTACCCCAAGTACAGGGATAATTTGGTTTCCCACTGCTCTTGGGATTCCCTCTGCACCCTGTGTCATTGTTACATGGTGTGGGTTGGGGTGTCGGGGGAGAGGCAGGTCTGGTGGGTGCCTTGGGACCCTTTTGTCATCTCGGAGCAGACTGGTGGTACACTGTGTTCTCTCCTTTTGTGCTGGGATCTATGCCCCTGTCCCACCCCTCTCACTCCTTTCCAGAACTGGATATTGCTTGGTGTAGAAATGGCCATCCCTAGTTGGGCTTAACTGCAAGCACCCTCCGACCCCACGGCCCTGTGCCCCCAGCTGCAGCACTGAGTGACCCACTCACTATGTAGGGGATGGAGTCAGCTGTCTGCATAGAGTGGTGCCTGAGCTTTCCTCTCCCATCAGCTCCCTTCATCTTGAAAAGCACCACCTTCCCCATGCCATGAACCATGAAACCCAAACCCAGTACTGTTCTGTGTGGAAGGGAGGGGTAATGTGCAGTAACTTGCCTGTGCCCTCCTAGGGGAGGTTGTCTTTGTACCTCCTGTTGGTCCTGAAACAATCCAGTTCTGCACCAGGCACCCTGCACTGAACGCCTGCGTTTACAGCTTTGTCTCCCAGCAAGGAATCCTGCAGCAGTACAGATCTTGCTTCTACTTTTTTAGGCTGATGTGTATTTTCAACCATCCTAATCTCGTAGACAATTAGGGACAGGCAACACTTAATTTTATCATGTGTCCTCTCTTGGGAAACAAATAATGCAGTTGTGCAAAACGTCCACTCCCAAACCCTGGCAGATATTTATTTTTGAAGTGGCTGCTTAGAAGTGGTGTAGTTTATCCCTAGCAAGCACAGAGAATTTTGTTGTCTCTGGATGGCAGGTGTGAGTGGCTGCTGGTGTGTGTTGGAGGATGCAGTGTGGTTTTCAGAAGATGTGTCTTTGCTCAGTGATCAAATCAATGACCATTACTTGAAGGTGCCTTAACAGCATGCCGTATCCAAACTTTGAAACATACAGTGTGATATCGTAGCAGAGGCAGCCCTCTACTGTGCATACTAGCATCTAAAAATTACAGCGAAGAAAAAGTGATCCCGAGGGATTTATTCATTTTTTTTTCTTTCTGTTCCATCATTTAAAGTGATTTGAGGATATAGTTGTAGCCCACAGTTTTTAATATTCTGTATCCTTTGTATTTATTCTCTGACATGCTCTGTCTGCCAGGGTGGCTGACCGAAAAAATCCCAAACACGTAGACCAGGAGGTCTGGAGCTGTAATCTGTGAGTGAATGTCATTAACCAATTTAAAACTGGGAAAGAGAGTGGCAGAAGTCCTCTCTACTCCTATAATACCCCAAAAATGCAGAGATTTCAGGGCAGTATTTCTGTCACCCGGTTTTCTTGCTTCCTGATCTTTCCTGGTCTGATGGGAAATTGCTGTTAAGTTTGGCTCCGTGCCTCCATCGTTTTAGGGAAGAGCTGTACCAGGGAGCCCGAGGAGCCGCTCCACCCGCTGAGGTTGGTGTGGAGAGCGACGGAGCCAGGCGTGTTTGCGACGGGAGCCACGGCTGGCTCTTGCTGATAATGGGTACTTCGTTGTTGCTGGGCAAGGAAATTGGCTTTGTTTTGTTCCCCCCTAATAAAGGATGCATGAACTTTTGTGTTTAACCTCCTTATGCAACTGCGGCACAGTATTGCACCACAGGGAATAGATTTAGGACAATGAGGAGTGTTCAGTGAGCACTAATGGAGCTTCCTGACCGTTGATCTCCACTAAATAGAAAGGTATTACTTTCCCCTTTATTTTGTGCCTTTAAACCACCCCCCACCCCATCCCAAACCAACAGTGTATAATTTCGAGTTTTATAAAAGCAATAAGATGTTCCAAGTCACTCCAGTGCATTTCTGGTTGATGATTCCACTTGTTTAGTGTCTGAAGTCAGATACTCTTCCTTCTGCCTTATGCACTCAAGGCATGCAATAATTCCCCAGAAGTGTACTGCTTGTCACATCTCATTGCAGTTATAAAATTGCCCTATTTTTGAAGAAAAAAAGAAGGATGGAGAGATAGATATATATATATCTTTATATATATATTATGGTTATACAGGTATATGTATTATTTATATAATCTCATGCCACTGAAAGTAGTTGCGAAAGTGTGACTAGAGTTAAAATATTATCATCTAAAACTAGCCTTTGTTAATTAGCTTTGATTTAATCTTTTAATATCTCTGTATTTATGTAAATCTGTGTAAATTATATGGTCTATTAGTAAAATTTCATACTGACTTTAATTTTGCAGAACTGTGAGCTTCTTGTGGTGTCATCTAAGGTTTTTTTATTTCTAAAGTTAAATTAGACAAGATATGAGAAGTTGTAAATTCCTATTATCACACAGAACTACTGTAATAAGGTTCATGCATATTCCCAATACACAGCCCTATCTTGAGGTATTGCAAGCTTATGAGGTTTAATTGAATGGTCTCAGGAGATCTAGCTGATACAAGCAGGACACGTAGGTTTTCATTTTCATGAAACAATAAGCAATCTAGGGAATAGATGTGGATTTTTAAAAAAGAGTTTATGCTTGGAGGTTCTGTCAAATCAATTGCTTCAAAACCCTACAGCTACAGCTAAACTTCTCCACTTAGCATTCAGTATTAATAAGGCTGATGCTTCTTTCCCCTCCTACTTAAACTAGAAAAGAGTAGAAAATTGTTCATATTTCTAAAGCATACATTTTCAGCTAAATGTGAAACTGCCCAAAGGGTTTTGAATATACATATTTTATGCAAGTGTAATATCTATGTATCTGTATCCATATATTTAAATATTTTTGTGTAACCTTTTCTACAATATTTGATAGAGATGCTGGGTAAATGCTTGTACCTTTCTTGAACACAAGGAAGGATTTTTACCCTCTCGATGCGGACATTCTTTTTCCTGTGAATTTGCACTGGTTGCGACGAGTGACGATGACGACTGGGCAGCTGAGTGCTGACTGATGGAAGCACAGACTGTCTTTGCTCTGTTAGGGGGCAAATCCTCCAGCTGGATTTTCCTGGTTCTGAATTGGAGCTGGTTGACCACTGGCATCCTGCATGTGTAAGAATAAGAAGTGCTGTGGGACTCAGTAGTTCCTGTCTGGTTCAGGCGTTGTTCCGTGGAGGAAGCATGACAGCAGTGACTCCTTTTGTAGAGCCTAGTGAGAACAGAGCTGATGGGCAATGTGATGGGACTGCATTGGAGCGTCAGTGATGCCTCGTGCTGCACTCCTGTCCTCAGAGCCTGCTGCTGCCCTGGGGATTCATCCAGCTCCCGCTGGCATCAACAGGAGTGGCTTGCACTGACTGCAGAGGGACTGGGATCCCATCTGCAGCCTGCACGGAGGGTGACAGCTCTCCGCATCGCCACCACTCACCCTGCTCTGCACCTGTCCGAGCAGTCTGCACGGGGATGGAAACCACTGCCTCCCACGAGGGCTGGGTGCTTCAGCCTGGTGGCACTGGGGAGCCTGCACTGCTACTGTCAGCTCTGCTTCTGTGGACTGAGGCACTTAGGTTCCTACGTGGATCATGGACAGGGAATGTCATTTCATTCAAATGTATCATTCCGGCATTTTTTTCTTTGGGGGTTTGTCTACTGCAAATGTAGCTTCAGATAAAATTTGCCGGGCTCTCCATCCAGACATGTTTTAACTTTTGATACATCTCTCTCAGATGTATATCTGTAAGTTTATAGATATATATCTCAAAGGAAATGCTGGACAAAAAGCAAAGAACAGAGACTTCATGTTATTGACCAAACTGTCCTATGATGAAAAAAGCGCTTTTTTTAAAATTGAAAATTAATTTTAGAGGCTGCATCTTTAATGTAAATAGCAAGTTACTCTGTGATTAATGTTTTCCATAGCATTTCTGAGTAATTGCTATCTTGTTTCTGGAAAGCCGTGTCCAGTGTTATGAAGCAACTGTGCTTTTTTTCTTCTGTTGTTATGAATATGAGTGCAACTTTTATGTAGGGAGGAAAAAAGAATAGGATTTGACTCTTTAGATAGGACTGAAATATTTTAAATCCAGTTATAGAATTTGGTTGCTTTTTTTCCTTTCTTGTGGTTATTCTCTCTGCACGTTCATATTTTTTCTATGGGTACTTGAAACCCTGCATTTTAATAAGTATGCAAGATATGAAGGGAAACATGACAAACGATGTAGGAAATACTCTTTTTCCTCTTTTGTGTAAATAGCAAAATTTATAATGACTTAGATACTGTTTCATTACATTTCTCATGTCTTTAGAATTTGGCATGACACATATACAAACCTTTAATAGCACTTTCATTTATGTTAAAAGTTAGAACTACTTTTATCCAGGATTGACTTACTCATCTCTTTCAGGTATCCAACATTTTTTCCCCGAAGCCAAGTTTTCCATCTGATTGCAAAATAAATTTCGAGTAGAGCAGAGCCTCTTTCTGTTTTTAGTCTTTTACATGTAGGTCTCTGGTCTGAATCCAGCCAAACTCATTAGTGTAGAAAATGTGTTACGATCTTGCAAGAACTGGATGGTGTATGAGCCTTGAGGAGAGAGGTGACTGGCAAGCAAACAGGTGAAATGCCTGGCAATGGAAATAGTTGGCTTTCTTGTGTGGAGTTGTGGAAGGGAAGCCTCCCCTTCCACTGGATGGACCTGGGTGAAGGGCGACCCATTCCAGCCACAGCAGAGACAAGTATCAATGTCCTTGCTGATCCTGTTGCTCTAAAACATCATTTTCTATATGACACTAGATCTTATTTCTGTAAATTATATGTAATGTATTTCTTATTCAAGTCAAAGAGGTTTTCATTGCTTCATCAGTACTATATGTTCTCTGTGGATAATTAGAAGAATTAATTTTCCAACCCTTTTAACCTAATACCTCTACAAGCATCAATTTTGTATGAGTTAGGAAATAAATAAATATTTGGACCAGAACCCTGTCAGTAAAAATTGCCTTTATTTATATAATCTGGTGGTCCAGTTGGCTTTTTTTTTTGTTGTTTCCTTCCTTGAAATGGAGCAATATAATCTGTTCATTATCTTACTTTTCTAAGAGGACAAAGACTTTAAAGTAAATACTACAAAATGCAGACATACAGGAAAAAATGTTGACATTGTATAGCAGAATGAAATCATGCAGACTTTTTTGTGTTGTTTCACAGTCATTCTTTGACCTCTGTTTTTCATACCACCTCCAATCAAGGAAAATTTTAACCTAAAATCTTAGAAAGAACTAACATAAAACACATGCTTTGCTTTTGTGGTTTTACCTTTCCTTACTACACAGTCAGTAACCAAGTACAGGTTAAAACTTTTCAAACGGTATCCCAGGGGATTATGAGTGCTGTAAACAAGGGGCCAGTATAGTAGGTTTTAAGGTGAAAATATTAGCTCTATAATACAGTAAAAGCAGGAAGGGCTTTTGGGTGAATTTAGGATTCTGAAGGAGTGCCTTAATTTTGTTCCTGGCTCTGTCACTCACATTGTGAGGCTCTCGGCTTCCAAGCTCTTTATATAATAATGTAACTAATCTATTAAACAGAGTTGGAGCCTGCAAATACACAGCCCTGAAATGAATAAATTCAGCATCATCTACATAAAAAAATACTCAGAGCATAATACAAATTAGAAGAGTCTTTATGCTGTAATCACCTGGCTTGGATTGTTCAAGTGCTTACACTTGGCAGTGAGATCCAAGTGGCACACTGCGCAGCTGGGAGACGGATGGCTGGGCAAGATGCTTGAACAGTCACACTGAGAGGCTCAATTTAATTTTTAATTTGAAGTGGAATACGTATTATGGAGGAGAGCCAAGAAAACTAATGTTTATTTTACCATTTCATCACACCTAGCACTTTTCTCAGTGCAGAAAACAGCCTTGTATGGTTTTAAACAGAGTGCTGACTAAGGTAATAGGATATAGGAAAGGATAATTCTTGGGAGTAAACCCATCACTAATGAAATTCATGGCTCAACCTCCTTGAATACAGTGGGGCCTCGACTATGCCCTAGAAGATACCAGATCTCAGTCTCTGCTGGCTGTCTATCCCTTGCCAGTGCCATCAGACTCTTGACTTCTCAGTATTTCTAGGTCACATGGATTTCTCCTGTCTTTTCACTCACCATCCATACAGTGAAGGATCCCATGGGATGACCTACATGTGACACACTTTTGCTCACTTTTCTTTTGCTTTTGTTGCATCCTGCTATCCAACTTTCCACTAGAGAGCCTGTCTGTCTGCCCTTTCCACTAGGGATAGGCTATGTTGGCCAGGCTTGTCTCGTCCTCCTAATGGGTAATCTCAGCCTATGTCTGACATTAGGAGATTCCTCACTGTAAGTCATCAGTTGGTTTGATTTCTGCAAAGATTCTGTAGAACTTTGCTGTCATCTTCGTCCAGCTTGTCACACATTTACCCACAGCCCAACCACTCTGCAGCAAGACACAAGTTTTTGAGAAAGTGCTGGACTTCAAAATAGCCCAAGAAATACCAGCACAATTCCCAGCATAGTCTACTGGCATTGGAACAGCATCACATTTCCTGATTAAGCTGCCAACCCAAGACCACAGGCTGGAACTGCTGAGAAATCATCATTCTTTCATTTCTATAATTTCTATCTTTCTATCATTTACGGGAACACTACTGTAAAGAAAAGCATCAGTTACTGTAGAAAGGAGATCAAATAAGGGAGAGGATATGATTATGAGTATTAATATACAAATATATGTAAAACCTGTGAGACAGACAAGATCAACTGAATTTCTAGTAATGGCTAGCCCCTCAGTCCACATTTTCTTCTTCTAAATCAGATTACCACAATCCATCCTATTACATGTGGTCTTGAATGCTTTTAGACACATCTTTTTACTTTGCTGCTCAGTCAATGAGCCTGTACTTGTTTATGAACTCCAGTTAAACTCTTTAAAGTCCATTTGTTTTCATTATAGAAATAGAGTTTCTATTAAATCATCCTTTGAACAGGCCTCAGCAATAGCATAGGGAAGCCTTCACTTCCAGCACACTTTTTAGAGCTTGTTCAATCTGGTAAACATGATGTATAAAGGAGGACAACAGTCCAGACGGTCATATGGGGTTGCTGCAAAAATCTGTAAACAATGATTGCATCCAAATTGAAAGCAAGATACCTATTAAATCCTGAGATGGCCACGACTTTTTACCTGTCTACAATGAAGCAAGTTCAAAACATCTCTGTTCACTGCTTGAGTTATTTTGGATTTATGTACTACTGCTGGAACTGAGCTGACTATGAGCCATTACCTATCTGACAGAGCTTCTCTGAGGTCATTTCTTCCTGAGATAAAGGGATGAGGATGAACCCAGTGTAGGAGTGGAAAAGGTGGGTGATGTGTGACAGATGGGTGTTAGTAGGACTGTTTGCATAGCACTGTAGCCATACTGCAGGTCTAAGGGCAGATTCCTCAGCCCCCTATACTTGCAAGTGAGAAAGCATAACAGCATTACACAACTCTTGGTATCAGATCTGTACATAATGCCTTTTATAACTGAAAACTTTTTACAGCTTCCAGAGAAGCTCTTGAGATTGCTATGCTCCAATTAGACCTCTTTCGTTTCTTTTCAAAAAAATTATTCGAATGGTCTGGAAAACAGAAACTCAAAATATGTCAAAATAAAGTAAGCAACAGGATGCTGTAATCCATGTGAGAAAGGTGTGCTGCTGAAAGACACCAGGCTGACAAATCTTTATGTGTTCATAACCTGGGGACTTCACCACCAGAGAACCAGTGTTTCTTCTCTGCTGATGGGCACTGGTTGTTGCAGTGGGGGGCCAGGAGGAGGAATTCAGATTTCCTCAGGCTGATGGAGCTGGTGAACTTGCGATGGCATGAGCTGTCAACAGGAAAATGAAGAGAAAACACTCACCTCCCATCATGGAAGGCATGGGAGGAAAAACAAGTGTCAGAAGCAAAGATTTTGCTGGGTTAGAACTGGTGATTTGTTAAGGAATATCTCCAGGATTTACTTCATGGTACCTTGGCTCAAGTAACATGTCAGGAGGTTTCCATTTGCCTCCCTGTCTCCTGCCCTCTTCTACCACTCTTCCAGACCACTTTACCTTCACTAACTTATTTTACTCTGAAGCAAGTTTTGGTACAGCTGCACGAGTGTGTGGCAAATGAGCTACTGAATCACAAGGCAGCAACAGCCCCTGGGTGTGCTGTGGAGGAGGCATCCAACAGCACAGGAAAGGGTGCAGGGGCACTAAATCCTTCAGAACAGTTGTGTGAGGAAGGGCTAATGAGACCATGTGCTTTGATCCCTGTCATGGACATCTGGGACTAAAATATTGATAGCCTCCTGTGGCTGTGGAGCTCCAGCTGGCTCTTGGGCTCTGGCACACCTCACTGCCACAATGCCCACAGCTTTCTTCATACCCTGTGGTATAAAGCTGCACTGGCTTGCATCCTTCTTCTGCCTTTTGAATGAGATCCTTCATATTTCCCCAATTATCCCCTTGCTCCTCTGTATGTCCAGCTCCACACAAGGTCTACAGCTCCCACTCCTGACCTGCCTGGCTTGCAGGTGGGATGTACAGAGCTGCACGGGTGAGGGCAATTTGACCAGTGCAAATAAAGCCCCAGTTATCTTTGTCTTCCTCTCCTTGATCTCCAACCCAGCCACCCACCTATTTTCTAAGGAGCCAACAACTCTCAGCTCTCTGCTCTTCCCTCAAGCATAGCTGATATTAGCCAATGGACCCAAAAACTGCTGGGGGAGGACAACTGACAGGCTGTTGGACAGGGAATATGCCTGCACTATAATGCAGGCGTTACTGAAAGAAGTTATTTTTCACATCTCGTGAATTGTAAGTAAATTTCAAGATTTTTTTGGTGCCTGACTCAGAGTTTTGAAATGTTTGGATTTGGCAATGCTGCTCAACAATATCTCTGAAGCCCATCTGTGCTGTTTACATGCTCTTTCTTCAGCCCCCCAGGCATTGTCGGTTTCCTTTGGTTTTCCAGACTGTAATCTTTTGAAGCAATAAATTAAGGGTTTGTTTGATAATTGTGATGTTTGTGTAAAAGTTGTTCAGAAGGTGAATCATAGATTTCTAAGACTAAAATGGGATCTGGAGGCATATAGCTGCAAAATTATCTACAGTCTGTCACAAACAGGATTTTAATCCAGTAATTCACATCTCCTGCCTGCCTCCCTTCTCCACTGCTTCAGGTCCAGTGGCCCAGAAGCATTTATTTTTTAGGAGTGGTAGCTGATTTCCAACTTGCAAGTGCTGGGTGAATCCAATTCATGCTTTTGTAAGTTTTTTTCAGTAATTACAAAAATAGCCAAAAAAGACAAGATTTGTCCCTTAAAGGCAATATTTTTATAATATTCAGAATGAAGTTAGCATATGCAGTAGTTATTAGGACACAGTAAAAAACAGACATCTGGCAAGGAAGGTGAGCCATCTGTGAAAATACAGTTCCTATGACATACAATAACCCAAATGATGCCTCAGTTATAAATTCACAGCATTGGGAGTACAAACAAAACTGTGTTCTGGGGAAAAACTATGAGGAAGTGTTACAAATGCAACCATGTACCTACTCAGAAGGTGTCAGCTGAAATAAATGAGATGTTTGTAGTCACTATGGAATTTTGCCTCACAAAAACTTCCCTACCCTATTTTTATAGATTAACCCTTGCCTCCCTTCACTGTTTCCCCCTTACTCCAATATCTCTTTAACAACAAAAAAAAATCTTGTGCTGTGCCTCCAAATATTTCTCTGCTCAAATGTCTGTATCAGAGAGCTCCTTAGTGAGCTGCATACAAAAACAGAGGACAAATATGGTCTCCAGTTTTTTGTGTTTATATAAAGATATAGATAGATATAGATATATGTGTATGTATGTTTATAATAATATATAAATTCTCTCACACAGATTTTGCTCTGATGACCCTTCTTGGAGCCCAACATTTAACTTTCAATTTAATGAGGTTTTCATAAAAGTTTGGGGTTATTTGTTCTTTTCTAACTGCTTCATTTGTGTTATTAAAAAAAAAAAATCATCAGTTATTGAAACTTGTGGATATTTATAAGAGTATAAGGAAGTGGCACCAAAACAATTATCTTCCAGCCTAATCTCAGAAGGAATTTTCATTTTGATTTGCCCTAAGCGAATAACATTCATGCTTATCAATGAGTGTTTCCTAAGGTATGCAGACAGTAACAAGGCAAAGTACTGAAGCAAGTTGGCATATTTTTTTCAGTTGATAAATAATTCACAAAACAGCCACAGGATAGTGGAGAAAATATGCCTTCTAGTGAGAACCTAAAAACTCAATCTGTTCTGTTTACCCAAGAAAAACCTGAAGGGTGATTTGTGCACAATCCTACATGGAAAAGATGTTTTTCATGGGAAGTAATTGGTCAGAATTGAATAGAATATCCTGATGTGACAGTGCAGAAGCTGATGCTGTATAATAGGGATAGTAGAGATAATTGAGCTGTGGCAGATTCTTATAATTCAAACTGTTATTCTGAGATGTCATTACTTTTAAAGAAGTTATAAGGCTGACACAAAGATTTTTGGTTAATGACATTCCTCAGGTGGATTTCTATAGGTGATTGGACAAGATGATTTCCTTTAGGCTTCAATCTATTGATCTGCAAAATTATTTTTTCACCATGAAATATATTTTTTTAGTAAAGGAAAATATTTATTTTGCAGAAATATTGCACAGAAACTATCAATTGAAAGAAAACAATTTCCATACTTTTGTTACAAGGCTAGCATTTCCCAGAGATGAGGGCTTCTCTTTGCTTTCTCATAGCACACCTTCATCACTGTGTGACACATTTGACTGATAGAAGTTTTGCAATACACTTGACAAGAGCTGTTAGCTGCATAATGGTACAGGCTGCCTCAAAAAGTCCTTCAGTCTCCTCCCCTGCATACCTCATTTCAAGAGATCAACTGAAAGGTTAAGAAGTGTGCAAAGAAGGCAATTTCAGGAAAGAGAGTATCAGTGGATTAACTCAGGGTTTTAAAGTACAATTAAGGTTGGTCATAAGCTAAAATATTGTGAGATTCACGAACAACATTTCTATAGATCAAAATCCAAACTTTACAAATTACTGGGTAGAAACAGGGTAGCAGTGTTCTAAAAAGTCCTCTAGTGGCACTCTCTGTGTGCTCTTGGAAGTGTCACAGAGCAGCAGGATGGATATGTGCACAGCCTGAAATTTAAATGCAATTATCCTGACAATTGTATGAGCCCAAGGAATCTGCATTCTTCATTTACATGTTTGTTGTACAGAGAGAAAAAGATATTACCCAGCATCATACTGGAGGAAAATGGCCACCTGTTCTAGAAAAGTAACTTGTTAGTATATATAGATTTATGGGAATGAAAGTCAGTAGTCTGAAGAAAGGCATTAAGTACTCTTGCAATATCTGCTCCATCAGGTAACCTCATGGATGGATACAGAAATTGCTTTCTAACTCCTGACTGGTGCAGGTCAGGTTCAAACAGCTAAAGCAGGTGCATTTTAGAGGAAAGGAAGAAGTTACTGAAAGAGTCAAGGCCTTTGTGCAGTGGGGGTGTCGTGATAAGTAGAAAGGAAGCTGTGACATGAGCAATAAAAGCAAAATTTGTGGGGAAACTTCTTCCAGGCTTTGCTTTCCTGATGAACTCTGAGCCACTGATAGTGTCTCATGGCTATGGGAAGAAAGAAGGAGCAGCAAACTCTGTGTAAATAGGAAATGTAAAGCATCATCTTGATTCTTAAATTCGTCCAGGGTTAAGCAGCAGCTAGCTGTGGGAATTCGGGTCTGCCTTTGGGACCATTGCCTGCATTAGCTACATAAATCCTTTGTTGGATGAAGCCTAACTAATGCACTTGGGGGCAAGACTCAAAAGTTGCAGTGTCCAGATCTTTTACTGGAAGTAGCTTTATATATATATCCACAGCATTTGATCTAGTGAAAACCCTCTCCACCCCCACCCAATTCTGTATTACAGTTGATACATTTGTTAAAGGAGCAGTTAGATCCTTGCATAGCCTCATATTGGATCCCAGATTTCATTGCAAAACAGATGTATTTACTCTCCATGGTTTTGTCTTGCTCTGCCTTTTTTTCTATTCATATCTATAATAATTTTATGAAGCTGTGGTCTGCTATCTGCACAATTTAAACTATCAGCTCTGTGGAGTAGTGATTATCTTCACATATATTAGGCACAAAAATGGTGCTGTATAAACACAGAGAATATGCCTCTAATTAATAGAAACTCTTTTCAATTCTAAGGGTGACTGAAACAAGGGAGAGAGTACTCATAGAATATCTTGGTTTGGAAGGGACCTCTAACTTTGATTTAAAGTCTTCTTCCCCAGCTTGGTAAGTCTATCACCGAAGAGGCTCTTCCCCTTCTCCAACTGATGGACCCCACCAGCCCCCAGGACCAGGTTTCTCAAAGTGAATCCCATGGTCTAAGTAGCCAAGCCCCTGGCTGCTGTAATACTGACCATTGGCTCTGAGAACTGCCTTCTATGTAATGCAAAGTGAGAAGATCATTCTAAGTGTATGAAATTGTTTGTGACATTAATCCAGTCCCAGATGTGTTGAATTGTTCTAATATGCAAGGCTGAGAAGCTGAAGCAACTGAAAATGAATATGGTGTCTTGTTAATGTACTTGATTATGAGAGAATTAGAACACTTGTTGAAATACTGTCAGCTGTGTTTAATTTCCAGTGGATTTATTGGGCATGAAACTCATGTGTGATTATGTATTGCTGTTAGCCTCATGGAAGAGGTTGTATTGTCTTGCATTTTGCTTTTCCAGCAGCAGTGTATTTCCACTACAATATTACCAGTATATGTGATATTTTTTGCTCACTAGAAACAGCAAAACACTCGTAAATGTCACCATCCATGGGACAGTGATATGCTCTTTTAAAGATTCCTTTCTATAATGAGAGTGACCTCAATTTTGTCACTGCTCACAAATGACATGGCTTACAAGCTGTACGTCTGCTGCAGAGTTACCAGCAGTGGCAGAACTATGGTGTACTTGGATGTAGAAACACATGATGTGTTGTTCTCCAAGACACAGAGCAATGGTGACACTGGCCTGTAAATCACTAATAAATGTAAAAAAACCTGCACATTTTAGTGTAAACTGAAGGCAGGTGATATATGTACAGCTCAGTAGACTGAAGTCTCTGGTCAGTTCACTTGGCTGCTGCAGATTTTAGCTGGAAACCAGCTGCCAGCACATCTGGTACTGTACCAGGAGACTCATTTGTGTGGGTGAAGAAAAAGAACAGATATTCTGCTTAAGGCCAGTTTGGGCTTCCAGATTTCTCATTTATCTCTGAGATTCACCTCCCAAAAAATCCTCTGCACCCACTGTTGCCCTGGTCTTGAGTCAGCTGTGGAGGTCTAGCACCACTGAGTCCTTAAGCTCTGGTACTGCTCTATTTGGCCTCTTGTTTTAGCATTGGTTGCCTGGCAGAATGGTGATGTGTGAGAATGGGTGCTGTAAGAGCTGTTGGGCTGGGTCAGATTTCCCAAGCTGTCTAGTTGCAGTTAATAAGAAGAGTTTAAAGCTAGGTAAAATCAATTATTTAACCTAAGCAGAAGTCCTTGGGGACTTATGACTTTTTGTGCCTGGGACTCACAAGCATGGTCTTCTCCTCAGATGTTGGGACAGGTTCATCAGCCTTGGACAGTGGAAAAGAATCCTCAGATGCTGAACAGCTGAGTTTAAATTCTTCCTCAGTCTATTGTAATATTAAGTCTCCAGCCAGAAAAATAACTATCGTGTCTAATGCTGTGCTGGGATGGTTTTTTATCAGCTTTTTTTGACTGATGGTTCCTTATCTTGCATGGATTAGTTTCATGTTTGCTGACCTGGAATGGAAATCCAAGCAGAGTATTTTATTGTTTGCATGAGTCCTGCTCTCTTTTCTCTTTTCTCTTTCTCTCAGAAGGGCAACTTCTTCTGAGAGATAATGGGTTATGCTAGAAAGGTAGAATTTAGGGGGTTTATTTACCTAGGCTGAAGTGAAGTATTGAGTGTCCCTTACAAAATGTCTGCTGGTAACCATAGGTGGAGATGTTAATTATTAGTACAGCTCCCGTAAGGCAGGTATGAAGTAAAACATGATGGACACTATCAGGTTTGTGAGAGATTGCTGGAGATATTCTACTGATCTAGTAGTTCTTGAGACATCTGAGGGATCTGAAACTGGCCTGGTGGGCTCTGTGTTTGTGATACATTACTGCTGTATCAATCCACGTGAGAACTTCTAACACTTATCTTCACTCTATAAGCACCACATGGTTTCTCCTTTGATGAATATTTGGGCTTTAAAAAAATCTTTCTGTCTCTCTCTAATGCATTTGACATTGATCATAGCTATAAGCAGGATTTATGTCCAAGGGGAACTGATCTCCTGTGGCATTCTTTAGGCGTACCGTGTCCTGCACTTGTGAATAAAATGATTACCAGATTGGGGTCAGAGAGGAATTTATTCCTAGGTGAGACCATCACATTGTCAGAGTTCTTTGTCCTTGTTCTATTCAGCACAGCTGTTAAAACCTGACTAGTGGTTCTATTTAGCCACTAGCAAGTCTTTCCCCTTCCCTACCCCCCAGTTATTCTATGTCACTGGTGACATACTTGCTCCTCTGTGTAACTGCAGCTTAAGGCCGACTATGTGATAGAGAGCACTCTGGTATCTGTGCCTTGGAGAGGAATTTGGTCCATGCTTTTGACCTGTGTGCTTATACGGGGTTGAAGAGAAGGGACCCAATATGTCAAGGCCATATTTTTTTTACCCTGATCCTGCTTCCTTTGTTCCTTCCTACTTGATTTGGCCATCCACAGCAATTAGTGATTGAAGCAAGGATTGGAAAAATTATATAATTACAGTTTCCGAGAACACTTTACTCTTTTCATAGGGTAAAGTTCAATTTCACTCCTTGACTTGCATATCATTGCATGCTGGAGTGCTTGGGCAAGCTTTTGCCATGTGGCATCTGTGTCACCATGAAATCACGTGCCTGAAAGAAGAGGGAGAGAGGTGAAGGTAGTCACAGTAGAGACAGGGATGCGAAGAAATGCAGGTAGGATGAGCAAATGGCCAACAAGCTTCTTCTAGCAAAGACATTGTAATTAAAACCAGAAGCTGATGCAATAATAATGGCTTCTTATGTAATGCTAAATACTACTGTTTTACTCTAATTTTGATGACAATTTTTCTGTTTCACTGAGCACTGTGCCGAAAGCTTCTTACAAACAAGCTTTTAAGTGCATCATGTAAAATTTGAGCAAGTCAGAATAATCTGCTCATTTCAAAGGATCCAGTGTACCGAGGCTTCGTCTTCCTAACTGCCCCTGCAGTGCTTTGGATTGCTTATTAGAGAAGGTAGGCATGTAGAATATTAATAGGAAATAGCTTGCTTCTCTATTAAATTAACTGGACTGTTTAAAATTCAAGTACTTTGTATTGTCTTTTTTGAATTGGGGGCAGTTAATGGAGGAAACATATTCAAGGTGATTTTTAGATCATTTTTACAGGAAAACTAATCTAAAAGACAAGAACGTGAATTGCTGAATTTCAGGACGATGTTAATACAGCTACTGTGCTGGATGATCATACAATTAACTTATTCAAGTAGACAAGCTGTAAAATTATGAACACTAACTGCCAGATTTAAAATCTGAGTGATAAACAAGTTAACTTGTTTCAAGCACTTAAAAAAATGTTTTAAAGGACAACTGTAATGAGGGTAAGTGCTCATGGAATTTTTCTGTATGCATGAGATTTCCAATATGATAGAGTATTATAACCATGTGATAACAGAAAACAGATCTGGAAGAAATATCATGAACTCATCAAGCCTGTGTCCCTGACTTCTGCTGTGCTAGAATGAAGAACCTGTCTTTCATTGGTGAGCAGTTCATTAATCACTGATCACATATCATCCTATTTGGTCATTCTTATATCATGCATAAATTTTTCAACAATTAAAGTGAGCAAACTGTAGCACTTCATAAAGTTTTGAGGTGTATTTCCATGTGCCTTTTTCAAGGACAATGCAAC
Source organism: Peucedramus taeniatus (assembly GCA_013400575.1). Lineage (NCBI taxonomy): Eukaryota > Metazoa > Chordata > Aves > Passeriformes > Fringillidae > Peucedramus > Peucedramus taeniatus. The sequence continues at coordinate 241,408 of WBNO01008913.1, forward strand.
AGTCCGTGCTTGCAAATGGCACTCAGCTTTAACAGAATTGTCCCTGGGGAACTGAAACCAATTTCAGAGTAAAGTGTTACAAGCTCTTGTCAGAGTTGGTCAACACAGCTGTAAGACTTTCCTATTGTAGACTGAGATCAGTGCAGCTCCTGATAGCCTGAAAGGGTTTAAAAATTATTTCTCATTTCAGTTTCTGAATATCTGAAGTCTGGACCACCAGAAAAGTGATAGATTTTGCATAGCTTTGGAGGGGAAGGGGGAGGAAAACTGGTAGCATCATCTCACTTTTATAGATTAAAAGGGGTGGGGACTGACATTTAGGTCTCCAAAACCATTGACACTAAGACTATTTGGATATCAGGGGACTGGACTGAAAATTAGTTTGTGTTGCTTTAATGGGTAATGCTAGAGTCATAGAGACTCTTAATGTAAATGGAATTTCTCTGATCAGGTGTGATGCCTCAGTCTGTGCAGGACACACACAGAGTGCATGTGTGGTTTCTTAATATGTCCCATGGCAGGCTCTAAGACCATTGACTGAATCTGAAGGCTTCATACAGCCACTTGTCACAAGTCCTCATTTCTTGACTTTTTCTCTGCAAGTCAGTGGGTGTTCGGTGCTTCCCAATCCTGTAGCACAGGTTCCATTTGGACTATATGAGATGTTGTGCAATACATGCCCCATATCCTCTACAGTACCTTTACCCAAAGCATTCCTTGCCTCCAAGTCACCTTCAGGCCACAGAGAGCTTTCACTCTTGAATTCCTTCTCTCTTGTTCTGTTACTGCTGAGAACATTCCCAACCAACCCCCTCTGTCTACATCCTCTAGGGGAAGAGTCTTGGCAAAGGGCAGTTCTTCTGAAGAACCCTGGTTTTCATCACACAGATTTGTCTTGTCACATTTTATTATCATATAACACCACAGTCCTTGTAGCAGAAAGTTCACAATCTAAACAGACAGAAGACTAAATGGCGAACAGGGGCACAGGACATGGAATTGAGAAGTCTTCTATCCAAGGTCACACAAATGACCTGTGCTACAACTGGGAATAAAAGAATAAGATCCTTTCCCGATGTGTAGGTGACATTGAATGCCTGCCAAGGCTTCTGAAGATGAATTAGCATCAAGTACATTTTTAAAAAGATTTTTTGCTAGAAAATAATTTCCCAGACCCCTTAAGTTCTCACATTTCCCCCAAATCAGACTTTGCCTTTCTATCATCAAATTGCAAGGTCTAGTCTACCTAGCAAGAGCACAATGCCTGAAGAGAGTACCCACAGACATTGGTGCCTCCTCCCAAAGGAAGTGCTGCAGTGAGATGTCTGTTTTGATTGCTTTTGACCTGTGTTTTCTTTGTAGTTAATGGAAGGAGATAACCATCAGAAGAACGATTCAGGCTCAGATGGGAGGCAACTTAAGTAAATGTTACAATTTAGGAAAGGTGAATCTGGCCTCTGTCCTAAGAAGGATGCTTTGCATCTCTGCACAGTGAAGAGAGAGATGACCACTTCCAAAAACTAATAGATGCTTATCACAATAGAGTGTAAAAGACTGGTAGAAATGAAATATATTCATTGGCATTCTATACAAGTAAGAAGAAAAAAAATTGAAGATTGATGACATCTTTTTTCTCCCCTCAAGTTGTTGTCTTTCCTTAGTAGTATAAGAATAAAGGAAACAACCAACTAGTTCAGATCCACTTGGGCGTAAAAAATTTTGTGAACTGGTCCAAGGACTCATCTACTGAAAGGATCCTACACAGTTCTCCTTTGTTTTCTTAAAATGTTCAGCATTGTCATTTGATTTAAATGATGATAAAACTAGTTCTGAAGCCTTCAGCATATTGGCTGCAAACCAGGGCAAGTGCTGTCTTTTTGTTTCATAAGATGGCTGTGTTTCAATGATAAACATAGCCAAAGGGGAACATTTTGGTTAAACTATTTTAAAAACTCCACAGTGTATTGTTTCCAATTAGTTGAAATCTGCTTTAATAGGACAAACTAATTTTTTTCACAGGAGTTTTATTCAAGTTGTCATCTTTCTTTGTGACTTATAGGGGGGCTGAAGGACCCCTTCCATTCATGGGTGGCCATTTAGAGTTTGAGTCAAAATGTTGGCAAGCATTTTGAGCACATTCAAGTCAACATACATAGAAGGATTTGGAGTGTGCTCTGGATTTGCCCTGACTGAGTTGGGCAGTTCAAAAACATGGAGCTGGAGAATGCTGAGTATCCCCAGGCACAGAAGCTTGTGGGGCCTGGGTAAGAGGGGTGAAGAGGTAGAAGCTTAGGGGACATTTGTGGCAGGGAAGAAAACCTGAATTACTTGTACAAGAGAAAGGAAGGTGGGGAGTGATGGCAAGCATGGTTTATTTGAGAAGGGATGACAGTGTCACCTCAGTGCTGACGGACTGAAGCAGGAGAAGTGAGAGAACTGCATCATCTCGCTTACAGAGCAGGAGGGAGAGCAGAGCAGGCAAAAGGAGCTCTTTACCATTCCAGCCTCCAGATGGAGGGCTACTTACCTCCAAGCCTCTCCCCCACTTCAATGTGCAACCAGTGCCCCCTTTACTGCTGCTGTTAGCCAAGTTTGAGCCTGTGCTCCTGCTGAGAATGCACAAGGGAACTCTCCAGTGTGGACTGTGCGTGAGCTCTGGGCTGCCCTGGCAGGGAGGGCCCAAGCCCTCTGTGCACAATAAGGGTTTTGCTCATCCAACCCATGTTGAACAGGCACAGCACAGCTAAGAGTCCTTTCAGTTTTTTCTCCCCCAGCTACCTCAAGTGCAGCTCTTCCAAAGCAGAATGCAGGGGCATTGAACCTGAGGGTTCAGTTCCATGGTCCATTTGATGTGACTAAACCATCTGCCTGGTTGTTTCTTTTCTGTATTTTCAGTTAGGTAAATTCCTTGATCCAACCTTCTGTGCATCCACACAACATCTTGTGTTGGCACAAGTGAAAAAACATGGCTGGGGCCAGAGAGCAGAAGGTAGAGCTATCCCTTTAAATAACGGCCCAGATTTAGGTCAGCTCAAAGCAGTTATGAAGCCAGAGCTTGATCTTCAAGGACTCATGGTCAGCTTCATGGATGTTGACTCCCAGGCAGTAAGATATTTTTTTCAACCACTGCCTGTTTCAGTTTTGTCCCACACATTGTGGGGTTACTAACACATCCCTATATAAGGGAAATGTTAGGCATAGTTGATCAATGTTTGTAAAATGCCAAATGCTACAGAAAACTGGAGCAAGAGGCATCATTTCAGCTTAGCTTTGAATAAGAGGCCTAGCAAAGCATCCAATTCCTGTGTATTGTAGCACTTAAGCCTTTCAAGCAACCCACATATTGAACGGTGGATTGTACTTTCCAGTGACACTAATGACAGAAACATTCAAAAGGACCTCTGGGAGGTAGGTGTAGGTTCTCTAAGTCCTTTGCAATGACTCAACCCCACAAGTTGACAACATGATATTTTGTGTTCCTGCAGTGCTGAACACACTGGGTTTGCAAATGAACAGGATAGCTTACGTGTAGAAGCTAGTGCAGTAACAGTCATAAATAATAGTAGAAATAAACTCACGATACTGCAGGCAATGACACAGTGGTAATACACAGTATGTGAAGCAGGGAAGTTAGAGCCTTTCCTTGTTCTTATCTTCCATTTTCCTCAAGAGGAAAAATGTTATGGATTTTCATGTCTTACATCTCAAACACTGGGCTGACATTTTATGTGGCAATGGTTTAATGCGGTTCCTCTTAGAGATGAGATCACACTGCTGGATATAGAAACCTCGTCAGGTGAGGAGCTGCAGTTGTTGACTGTGCTGTGAGACAGATATTGTGATGATGATTATATACTAAAGTACAAGAGCGACTAGATTGCATGAAACACCATTTTTTTTTATAATGAAATGTTAAAATAGAAGGAAACGTCCATTTGTTCCTATTTAATTTTTTCTTCTGTATATTGAGCTCAGACTCTGGGTGACTTGGAGTATGGAGTGTGGTTTTCGGCATGAAAAAGACAGTTTGAAAAATTAGTGCTACTATAGAACAATAATAGAGGAAAGTACATCCTGATCCTCAAGTTGAGTTCTTTCCTACTCCGGGCAAACATGCAATTTTTTTGTCTTTTGTAAGCATATCAAACTCAGTTTGTTGGTGAAAGCAAGGGGGAGAATTAGAAAAAAACTGTAGCATAGCTGAATGTTTCATTGTGTGCTAAACCATCATTCATGTTTTAATGTTAATTATTAGAAAGGTTGATAGCAGGAGTTTGGGAAACATGTCAAAACAGAAATGACAGGTAAGAGAAAATCCAAACAAAAAGCAAAATCACAGGCTTATATTTTTTGCAGTATCACAGAATGGGTCTGAGATTTTTCTTCACTTCTTTCTTTCAGGTAGAATTTCTTAGCTCTAAGCACATGAAAATGGAAAGAGGAATTTCATATTATACTTACAAAGGAACAGATTTATTGAGTACTTAGACCTGCTAAAGAAAATCACTTATCTAATCTAACCAATGTACTGTATGATCTTTTATCAATGGCTAAGACCTCTGATGGAAAAATAGTTGAAATATAAATCCAGCAGCTCAGATTCAGGAAAGAAAATTAAGGAGTTGTTCATGGCCTTCTGTTAGTCCCAACTGTTGCCTGGTAACTGTCTAAAAATTAACTGTGCATCACCTGGCTTCTAAGGACCATGGCATCACTAGAATCCTGGTATCTGCTATGTCTTACATTGAAAAGCTGAACTTCATTTCTTGGTTGTGATTTTTTTGGTCATAATCAGGGAAGTTACTCAACTACACAGCTAGATACTCATGGTAAAGTAATTTAAAATATTATAAAAATAATATAGATTACATATAATAAACTACAAAATCAACTTATTTTAAAATATGGAAATTTCACACACTCTTTTTCTGATTTTACCATGTAGCGCTCCATTCTTTCTTTGAGTGGTGTGGTATTTTATTTCTTTCTTATGTCTGCACCCACCAAGCTTCACCTAAGCTTTGCATGAGACTAGAATTGAGAACAAAGTGCATTGACAGAAGCTGTGGCAGAGATACTCCTGAAATGGAAATCTAGTAAGTATACCTAGATCATCAGATATACTTTGACCAGATTTGTAAAAGAAAGTAGTTTGAAAAAACTTTCCAAGTTGTTTGATGCTCTGTTTTGCACAGATTTTAGGGTCAATTTGTACCTGCTATTCCAATGGTAATGCTGAGAAAAATGTGAAGATTCAGATGAATATAGGTGAGAATACATAACCTAAGCATTAAACTGAGTGGAACTTGTGTTCTGCAAATCATAGACTCATTTAGAATGGAAAACAGCCTTAAGATCACCAAGTCCAACTATAAGCCATTCTATTTATTGAGTAATTAACCAGGGACTGCAAGCTACCCCCCTCTTATATGCTTTTGGCCACTTAACACAGAAGGCGCTGCAGCAGAACTTATTTCAATGCATCAGAAAATCTGAAGTGATTTTTTAAAAATTGTTCACTTACAGATGCTGTGTCAGGTTATTATGCAACACTCATCCTAACATTAATTTTCTATGCTTATGGTGCTCTCCTTTGCAGAACCTCAGAGTGTCCTGCACACATCAGTTAATTAAGTTTCACAATACCCATGTGGCTGCATTGTTTTATTGTCCTAATTGAACAAAAGGGAGAAGAGAAACGCAGAGAGATGAAGTGACCTAGACAAGGTCACTTTGTTAATTAAGAGTAAAAGTTTATTTCAGAAAAGAAGATAAGCACATCATAAGGTAAATGAAGCAAAGTGAAGGTGAACTTACCATTACTAAGGTTTATTTGCTATCATAGAAATAACTGAAAACTCTTAAAATTTGGTTTAGGTAAGCCTCTAAAGGGAGTGCAGAATAAGAGAATGCTAACTTTTCTCACTAGAAATTTTCTTCAGTTCTCCTGACTGCTCTTCCTGTACTGCACATCATCTGAGTGGCAGCAGCAGCCTACAGGAAAAGCAGGGAAATCTATAGATGTGCACTGTGTTAGAGTGTCCTTGGGCAAAATGGTAGAGGAGGGAGTCCCAGTAAACCAGTGAGAGATATGAGGCCTCCCAGGCTGTCACAGGAAATTCTCAGCCCCAGGGGCTGATAGACAGCCAAAAGAAGAGGCTCTCCAAAGCACTTTTCAGACTGACAGGCTCACTGCTGGAGGGGTGGGTATGAGACACTGTGTGATGCTGAGGAAGTACATAAGGAGATGCTACAAGACTTTTTATGGGCTATTCAGGGAGGTGGGCAATGGCAAGGATCAAGGTGGTCTGGGCAGGAAGGAATGTGCAAAGGTGCAGACAAAGTGGACAAAAGGAGGCATGTCTGTGTGAACAGTGGCTGCTCAGCACGCTTGTCTGGCTGTGCCCTGTGCCCGGTCAGCACTGCCTGGCCTGACCTCTCATTAAACTCCATTTCTTAACTATTTTCTTGATAAAAGGACTGTATATTATGGGGACATGGAGCTGCAGCAGCCTCAGCTCTACTGAGCTCCTTGATTCATCAACCCCTGGCAATAAATATGTATATTTATTTTACAGATGTCTATATATGTATCTATATGTCCATATATGTGAGCCACAGTTTTGCTTGTGAGTGAATATTCCTGTCACTCACTTGCATTTTTCAGGTGGAAAGAGGGGAGAAAGCTGCAAATTAGGAGCATTTGGGAAAGCCAGTCAGCCATCTCTGTTGTCACCAAGGACCTCCTTACACAGCTGAGCTATCTTTTTTCCAGAAAGGTGGCATCAAAGGACACAGGTAGTAATTTGTTTCAGGAAGGTCAAACACATGGGGTCCTTCAGAAAGCTAAAAAAGCCTCATTCTGCATCACTAGGAGCCAGTCTTTTATATGGCTTGTAAAGCTTTCCAGACACTGCTTTCTAGCATTGCAGGTGAGACTCATCTAAAATACTTGGAGAAGAAGAACTTTGAGTAGCAAGTTTTTCCTAACATCAAACCTTCAAGAACAAGCAAACGGAACATATTTACATTTTCAGCCTTGCTCTTCATGAGCAAGGCAGGGAGTATGTTGGAAACAAAATGAAGAAGGCTTTTTTTCTCAAGAGGAAAATAAAAATCCAAATTGAGGTCAAAACCCTATAATCATTACTGTCTTGGAATTGAGAAACCTGTGTGTATCAGTACAAGCTCTTTTTTTGTGGATTCCTTGCACAAAACCACTGATGACAATCTATGTGATAGATAAATTACATCCCACTCATTTTGATTACAGCTTTCCATTTCTCTTTTGGAATGACTGCCCCAGTACTTTCACATGAATGAACTAAAGGACTAGAAAAGACAAACAGCTAGGGGGAAAATAACAAAGCAACAGAAGTGGTGACAATAAATTGATGTGGTGAGTAAAGAAGGGTCATTCCCCATCACTGTGTCAGCTGGGGCTGTGGAGACTGGCATGAAATAGTTCCAGGAAAAAAAGGACTGGGCCATTTCATACCAGTTCTGTGCTATGGGTAAAGGTTTGTATATTAAGCAAAGTCCTCAATTTCCGTCCCCTTTAATATCTCTGTGTTGCCACAGTCCATGTAGTACATGCAGTAATAACACAAGACCTTCTGAAAAGAAGAATGAGACTTGATGTGAAGCTGATGCAGATGAACTGATTTCTGTTGGAAAAAGACAACCTTACAGAAGAGCATCCCAAAGTCGTATCACCAAATCCTAGCTCTGAGCTGTTATAAAACATTTGTTTTGCAAGAAATTGTTAGAGAAGAGGTACAGCATGGGTCTGTGGAGCCACAGGGTGATGTCCCACAGCACCTCATGCTGAGCATGCTGCAAAAGCTGCACTGAGGCTGTTCAGCCATGCCACCCCAGGACATTGTCTCTGCCTCTCAGCAGGGGCTTTGCTGGGTTGCTTTTCTGGCCCTATTCTGGTCTGTGGGAGTATGCCCACTGCATGGCACATGCATCAGTAGGAACAGCCAGCAGAGCTGTAACCTGCCACCAGATTCTGTCCTGGTCATCAGCTGGTGCAATTGTAATAATCCAAGGGGACCTGGAAAATTGGTGCTTGCATTAGCGTTATAACAATTGGGCATCTTTGAAATTCAGGCTTATTATTAAAATTTTTATGGTTCCTTCCTGCCCTGGCAACACATGAATGAATTACTGATTAATTTTACAAGGCTCAGTTTTCACTTTGCAGTATTAATATTACCCATCACTATTTCCTGGCAGGTTATTGTAGAACTCTGATGAAATTTGTCTGGTATTAAATGGATCACAAAGTGATGAATCAAGGCCAAAGTTCCTGCACTATCTTTCTTAATTCTAGCTAGCATTTATGGCCACCTAGCATGGAAAACTAGCCTCTGCCCAAATGCTGCAGGGTTTGACTGTGAATGGCAAATTTAAAAGCATCTGATGAAAGCATCTCTGTGTGTTTGTTTTTTTGAAATACGAAAGATGCCATTTTCCTACATAAGCTATTTGAAATACTGGTAAAAAATTTGGGCCTACTCAAGGCCAAGTTGTTGCTTGCATGGGATCATTTTCTGAAGCAGTCAATTACCTACAAGCCATATGTCACAGCTCGGGAGACCTGAGGCAGGTGTATGTTGGAAGAACCCACTGTTCCATCTGCCAGATTTGTTTTAAATGTACATAGCATAAACAAGCTTGAAGTCCAGCTGGAGTGCCACAGCCAGTGTGGCAAAGCAGATGACTCTTTAATTTCTTATGGAAGCAATGGACAGAAAATAACCCAAACAGACTGAGGGAATTTATCAGATCTTGAAAAAAAAATGTTTATGTTTCCTGTTTAATACACTGAACTCTTAGCAATAAAAATGTGATCATGTGGTTTGGTGAGAAGTCCATCTTTGGAAATGGTGAAGGGCATTTCTGTTCATTGTATGCTGAAAGCCAAACTCTCATCTTACAGATTACTTTGGTTTCCTTGAACTTTTCCTCCAGTTTCCCTGCCAGGAAATGACCCCTATTAGTACAAGTTTGTTCCCCAAAGTATTTCAGTAATACACAGCCCAAACAAGATTGATTTATGGAAGGTTGACCCCTAGACACCTAGGTAACACCTGGGCTTTGGGCAGCATCCTCTGTTCATGACAGTGTCTGAGAAAAGGAAAATATGAGTGTGAGGTGATTTTGATAATGATGTGAAGTGAAAAACATCTCCTTATTCTCATTTGACATTTCTTAGTGAATCCTGTCTAGTATATGTCACAGTTACACACAATCTCTGTCACAGAGATTGTCCTTATTCTGTTTATAGTACTGAGTCAAATGTATTGCTGATGTTATAATGTTATGATGATGTTATTGCAGATGCTGTGTATGTTTCATATTCTGTGAGGGTGCCACTCACATGGGGAAATGTCAAGGCTTATCATTGGTTTGGTAGATATGCAACTGATTTAATTGCTGTTTGAAAAAATGAGCATGTCAGCAATGAGCTATTCTTTGTCATGGCTCTGTCCTGTAGACCTTATGTTCATTTATGAAATAGAAGGCCTTGTGCTCAAGCCAGCCTATTAACATGGGAATAAATATGTCTAGGACCAACAAAGAAATGGCAAGGATAGTTCCATAAACCTGGTGTAAATGCAGTTATTGGTAGGTCCTGTTGCTTTGGATTGTGTGGAGTATTACCCTCTTAAAAGAAGACAGTATGGCCATGGAGATTCACAAAACAGAAATTCATGTCATGAACCTTTCCCCAAGGGCCTTGCTCTTGGGGAAATAAATGGGTTAAATAAATGAGAACAGCTAGAGGGAGAGCTGAGCTACAGCCAGTTGCACTTAAACTATAGCTACCTGAGGTTTACTGCCAAGATGAGAGCAATATCTTTGAAGACAGGTCCTGGGTTCTAGATCTGTGTGAAACAGTAAGAGGAAGATGAGGTGGAGAATGTGCTTGTTAAACTCTCATATGACAAAGACATGTGAAAGTGCATGGAAATTGGAAATGGAATTTGGAATTTTATGGAGAAAACTGAGAAAAGTTTTTAAAGCTTTTCTTTAAAGCTTTAAAAAGCTTTAAAGAAGTGTCTGTATTCAGAAAGGACAAATCTGTTGCATAAAAATTGAATGGGGAAAACACAGATTAAATACTGTTTCCAAAAAAAGGGACTTGGCATTTGCCATGGTTTGTAAGATAACCACAAGTCAATATTTTTAGGCTGCAACAATAAGAAAACCAAGCATTTGGTTGGGACATAAAAAGGGATCCCTGGAAATAATCTTCCTACTCAGAATGGATATAGTGTTTTGTTTGGGAAGCTGTATTTTGAGAAAGATGTGGAGGAATTGCAAAAGGGTCCTGAATTATGGGGCCTAAGAGTGACAGATGAATGAATTGTTATAGTTTATGCCAGAATAGAAAATGCAAGGAGATTCTATGACAGCAGTCTTCAAGTATGGAAAATACAGTTATAGAGGAGAAGACAGAGTGTTGTCTTTTGTGTTCTCTCTATAAACAGAATAAAAGGCAGTGGGCTTTACTTCCAGAGAGAGGAAATCAATGAAAGAAAGACTCCCTAAGGCCTTTTCAATAGTAAGAACTAACCCCACTTTCAGCAGTGGGTGGTCTGCTCATAGTGTCTGGTACAATCCTAGAGCAGAGTCATGGAAAAGCCTCATTTCCACCAGTGGCACTCACTCCTGTTAGTAACTCTTGACATCAGGGCTACATCCCAGTACAGACAACTAATTCTGGCAACCTTGGACTTCTTCTTTTTTCAATTTTAAGCCATTTAACTTTGGGGAAATTACCTATAAAACACTCTGCTAGGCTGACAATGACTACTGTAGCTTGATGTGATTCTAAATTACTATGAACACTGGAGCAGAGTTTTCCCAGAGGACAGCCAAGTCACCCTTAATTGTACTGAAGGCAATGGTTCTCGTGCCAGCAGAACATCCTACATTCTCCACTGAAATGATTGATCCAAGACAATGAATAGCTGGTCATGCCTGCTAATTTATGGCAACCTTAGGCTGCACTTGGTGTCGAGGGAGGATGCAACACAAAATGCTGTGATGTTTGTGCAGCTGACACTACACTAAGCTGCAACAAATAAACCATATTAAATGCCAAATCTCCATGGAAAATATGTACGTTTTTTTGTGAAGTCATGTTGATCTAATTTTTATCTGTTAAGTTAGGGCAAATTCTGCCTTCATTAGTTAACTTTAGTTGATCTGTTCCTTTTTTAATGTACAAGTTAACTCAGTAAATATAAATAACAGTTGCTAATCTCAGCAGGGGAGTCTGTAACAACACAAGGGACTGTGGTTAACTGGGGAATTTGCAGTCAGCAGCTCTAGAATGGCTGGATATCAGCAGTCTGGGAAAGTCAGCCCTTCCTCTAAGCCTACTCTCAAACATTTTTTGCAATTCCTTCTAACTTCTTTTTGCTTTCCCTACTAGCAACTGTCATGTGATACTGCTGGGAAAATATGTCAGGGTAATCCGCCCTTGATGCAACTGCATTTTGGGTACAGCCTGAATGGCAAGACACAGCAAAAAGATCACAAGTCTTTTATTTTATTTATTTATATGAGCAGGAGAATTTTCCTCTCTTTGCCTCCCTTCTCCACTAATTTTAGGACTGCTTCAAGCTCACCTTTAGCTGATTCAATTGATAAAGATGAATAATGTGCATGATTAATGCTAATCATTTGCTTATTTGCCTGAGGTCCCAAGATTTTGACTCACCAAAAATTTCAGCTGTGCATTGCTGTTAGAGGGCATGTTACATGCAGGACCTCTCTGCTCAGTATATCTCAGCTGCCTGTATATACTGACTTCCAGGGCTTCACTGGGATTAGCCACACAGTTGAATAAGAGATGAAATACGTCACAGGATTCACAGAATTCTATATTTTTGATTCTCTGTTTCCTAAAATCGACCTTGGCATTGTTATCTCTAAAAACATTGCACATGCTGAGACATGGCAGGGATTGAGGCAGAGTCTTCCCAGAGAGGCAGGAAGACAGGGATGGAGAAAGCCTCCCAGATTGTGCTTCTCACCCCCTCAACTTGACTAGACATGTTTTTGCAAAGGTGAGTTTTGTTTGCCTCAAAACACTGTCTGCAAAGTGAGCTCAAGAAATTACAGTAATTCAACAGAAATTAAAATCTCTTTGCTCTCACTGAAGTCACTTTATACATCTGGCAGTAGCAGAGCTTGTGGAATGATGAAATTAATTCAGCAAGAATCAGCCACAAATATCCAAAAAGCAATTGCTCTATGTGTTGATTCTCCCTTTGCTTTTAAAATCTATATTTTCTCTTATTAATATAAATTGTCAGGACAATGGCTGCAGTGCATTCCACAAATGTGGCTGCAGATCAGGGTTGTGTGTCAGAGATACCTTTACTCACTTTATGTGATGGATAATTTCATCACATAGTTACAACAGAACCACCCTCAGCCTCTAAATACATATCATGGGTTCTGGCTGCCCCTGCACATCTTTTTTTCACTTACATGGCAAACACTGCTGGCCTGAAAAGATGAGGCAGTTGATTGTAAACTTGAAAATGGTAAGGAATAAATATGGCAATCTGTAGCTGTCATTAAATTGTTCCAGGCATGATAAGTCCCATAAAATACCACTGACCCTACAAAATTATGAATTTCTATTGTAACACAGCTGCTGTCCTCTGTTATCCCTTCTTTACTGCATGAGACTGTGAAATGCTCAGTATTGTCTTGGGGTCAGTTTGCTTCTTTTACAGGTCTGGAAAAGGTGCCTGGGACTAGCAATTAGCACAGGCTTCTAATGGATGCTGCACCTCCCTGGAGAAGCCTTCTGGCACTCAGTAGCTCAATCTTGAAGTGCACTATATCTCTTAAGGAAAAGATACAGGGTAGGAAGAGAACAAATATGGTAGAGAACATAACCGCCTCATGAAGGAACAGAACCTCTTGGGTCAGAAAGCCTTGTCCATCCCCAAACAGCATTTAATGAGCTTTTCACACGCTGAGCTCCTCGCCAGACTGACCTAGCAGCACCAGTGACTTCATGAGAGACTACATGCAAATTGCTCAGTTGATATTCAGACATTCAAGTTCCCTATTTAATCTCTTTAGGAATTAAAAGATATTCTGGCCTTATTGTCTTTAGATGAACAGCTGCTGTCTTCAGCATATCTTCTTAAAATGAATAAATGTCTCAATTGCTCCTTTCTTATTTCTGTGTCTAGAGTTCACTGTTCAATTCCAGATTATAATTGCATATTTTTCTGAGGTTTTATCAGTTTCTTGAACTTTACTGAGCTTTGGATAACCACAGCTAGTTGAATTTAAGTAGTCCAATTAATTTTGCATAGTAGCTGGGTGCAAGCGAAGGTCATTCTCGAATCATTCTTAGCCTGCAGTAGGGCCAGGTATGACAGGGAAGTGGTGTAGCGGCTTGAAGAAAATTCATTCCCCTTTCTGAACAGTGAGTTTATTGCAAAGTTCTTGGAATGGAGAGTGGAAGTTCCTGACCCAGAAAGATCTCATCTCTGGCTGTTTTTGTTTTTTTTTTTCCAATTTGTGTACAGAAAATGCTCACATTGCATATAGCACACTGCACACAAGGATATGCATTCTTTTCTGGTATTCAGAAGACTTCAATTAAGGCAGGAAACAAACAAAATATGAAATCCCCAAAATGGAAACCTGAATGGTGGGTGTTGCATGTGAGCATGCTTCTGATATTTCCTTGTAGGAGACATCTCTAACTATGGCATTACAGCTGATTCTTGGGGATGAAAGAGTTTGGCTGCAAATTATATGGCCTCAGCAGCAGCTGCTTTATCAACAGTGTCCAGCTGCCAGTCAGGGATGTTGGGTGTTTCTAAACTTCTTCTGCCTGGCCAAAACAGGAATCAGGTCATGGATGCTAGTCTTTAAAAGAAAGCATGTTTCCTCCTGTACAGTCTAGAAGTGCTTGATTCATGCCAGGACACTACAGAAACTTGGCTTTGATTGGGCTATTCTCCTTCTCAGCTACTATTGCTTCTTTCTTTGAGTCACATGCTTGAAAACCCATGCCTGTTGTAGTTCATACTTGACCTGCATTTGCTTGGAACTGGAGACAGACCTGTATTACCTCCTGAAGTCCCTTCCAACCCAGTCACCTCCAGCCTATGCTGTGACACTGCTAACAGTACCTTCTCAAAAAGCCTCGGTTTCTGCCTGTAACAAGCACAAAGCCCAGTTCTGCTCCTATCTTGTAATCAGCAGTTGCTTTGCCACAAGTGGTCTGTGTTTGACTGTTAATAAGTACAGTGAAGATATCTTTTTGAACATCATCACACTATATGTGAAATTTATATTTTTACTGCTTGCTTCAAAACACAAAACTACATTGGAATAAATCTGTTGTCTTGCACTTCAATGACTTTTATTACACAGACTCTTTATAGAATGAATAACTTTTTGTTTTCTCAAGTTTTTTAAAAAAAAGATAAGCAAGTGCTTCCTTTAATAAACAACAAGGTTCACATCACATAGCTATTCTGCATGCACTGTTTATTTTGTGTGTGTAGGCATAACTGTGTATTCATTATTTTAAGGACGTGTTAAGACAGTCAAATGAGATGAAAAAGTGTTTGGGTGTTTTAATGGAAAAACACATCTAAAAAGCTTATTTTAAAATTAAATTAGTATTCCTACAGTCTGTAAATCAACATTAAAGAAAATTTGTTCTGTAAATATTCCTCCTTTCGCTCACAGTTTGGAAATGACAAGTACTTCTTGACTTCCAGATTATTGTAGAAATTTTAATTAAAGGCTAAATAATACAGTTTAACTATTTATATAACAATGCAGGCACAACTCTGATCCCACCAGTGTCCATGGAATAAGAGATTTTGCTAGTTAATGATTTCCATTTCAAGCAAGTACAACTAAAAAGGGGCAATCTTTTAAACTGCTGTCTACATTAAAATTTTATTTTAAAAAGTTCCCATACAAATATATTTGTAACAATACTTCATAGAGTTAGTCTCTGAATTAGTACCTAGAGGTAGCTATCTTGAAATTGCTAATATTTGTCACAATTGTTTTTAAATTTGAAACTATGTTATCACTAAGTGTTTTAGGCAGTTATGTAAACACCATCTGGGCAAAATATTTGTAATTATTTACAAACAAAAAAAAAAGTATCAAGGAAGCTTTTTCACAACACCAAGCTGGCACATTAATCTAAGAGAATGTGTCTCCCAGTGCTGTCCATATGCCGGTTGCTCTTAGGTCAGTGATGTCCACTGCAGCCCCCAGCTGTTTCATTTTTGTGCGTAATTATTTTGGTTTCATGAACAAAGAGAAGTCTGAAGGACTGTGCCAACATATAGGAAGGGAAGTGCCTGGTCATTCTTAAATCAATGTTCTTCCTTGGTCCATGGATATGTATTTACTGTCTAGGCAGCACAGAGGTGAGTAATCTATTTACCTTTGGAGTGCTTTTTACCTGGGAGAAGAAACTGACCCCCACCTGGCTGCACCCTCCTTTCAGGCAGTTGTAAAGAGTGATGAGGTCCCCCCTGAAGTGTTGTCTGATGGCCTTTGGGTGAAGGAGCTTCAGAGCTAAGCCAAATCCTCTGTCTGTAAAGTCCCATGAAGGCCATGGGGCCATGTGTCACCAAAAGAGAGGCGTTTGTTTGTAACCCTTTTGCTACCTAAAGTTTGTTCTCAAAAGTCAGTGTCAGGATAACATCCTTACAGGCACCTTCAAATGCATGTCACTGGGTGGCCATGACAACACACTCACAAAATCTTACCTGTGATAGTCTGTGCATCTCATCGGGAAGGATGACTCAGGACTTGCAGTATTTTATAGGTGTTTAAAGAAAGCAACCTTCTCCTAGAGTTGTTAATAATAACAGGGAAAAGCGTCTACGTACTAAGGCACAAATTCCAGCCTGCTGTGGTACAGGTGAATCATCCAGCTGCATCTGTCCCTGAATTAATTATGCTGAGCATTTCCAGGAGCAGAAGGGCCAGTGTACCAGCAGCTGACCTGGCTGCTTCTACCAGACTGTCCCTGGATCCAGTGGGATGTACCAAGCGCCAGCAGGACCACAGGCACCAGGAGGGCTGAAGGATGGCTGTAGCAGTCTGCCTTGCTGATCCAGTGTGTGGTCCTTCACAGCTTGGGCTTTTTTCTTTCACTTTTGGTATTGCCAGAAGTAAGGAGATGTTTGAAGTCCTACTGGCTTGTACTGGTCTCATTGTTCCAAGCTGCCACTCAAGGAAGGGCAGCTGGAGCCTTTGGCTGCAAAATCATTACCGAGTGATACAATCGCCTGCAGCAATTTCCCGGCGCTGTGGGGCTGATCCAAAGGCAGCAGCAGTCAGCGATCAGAGCCCCAGAGTGAATCATGCACCATCTGTGCTCGTGGGCTGACTGTTTGTGTGTGGAAAGTGTTGGGTAAATGTGTAGCCACAGCACAGGAAGGCAAATCCCCCTCACTGGCAGGGAGAGGGGCACGTGCCTGTACCTTTTCCCAGGTCTGAACAGGTGGCGAGGGGATGGTGGGGTGTCTGCTGCAGCCCTGGAGGCTCCAGGTGCTGCTCCTAGTGCTGGGTGTGAAGGGGTCTATTTGTGCTGCTGGCAATGGGCACTGGTGTTTCCCACTAAACCCTGCTAATGAACAGGGGGGAGATTAGACAGAGCCAAAAGTGCTTCTGGGCCTATTCTTGGAGCAAGCTGGATGAAGCAGCCAGGTAAGAAGGGAGCTCTCCTTTCCTTGGGTGCAGAAATGGAGCAGGAGTAGAGGAAGGTGTGTCTGATCGCTGTCCCCCACATGCTCTCTGCTTGGCACACCTCCTGAGCACACAGTGGCTGTGAGTGGGTCCCTTGGTGCTGGATCTTTGCTTGGGCACAGTAGGCAGTATGATGAGAAAGGTTAAAATTGAAGATGAAGGGACCTGCAGCCTTCTTTATTTTGTGTAGGCTGTGGCAGTCAGTCATGAACCAGAGCAGTGTTGAAAAGCTCTGTGTCCTGCCTGGGGCTGTACTGGGGACATGCACAGGTAAAGGCCATGGTTTGCATGGCCCAGCTGTGCTTCTGCACAAAGCTTTGTCTCCTCTACACCGTATTTATTTTTAATAGTGACCAATAACGGTCACTATTAAAAGTAAATATAGTGTAGTGACCAATAATGACCAAAGAAATTACTTCTGTGGTCCAAAGGGGAACCTGAAGCCTCTCCAGTGTGGAGGTGGGGAAGGTACACCTGCAAATCTGTGTGGGTCTGCCAGCAAACACTGGCAAATCTTCTCTGAGTACTTCTCTGCTTTTAACACTGTAATGGGCTCATCTCCCCTGTACAGTAATAAAGGTTTCCTTTTATTCCCACTAAACTACAGGTAGGTCACCAAAGGTAAATGCAAATATCTGAGCAATTTTGTGTCCTGCTTCACAATAAGCAGAGAATCATAGAAGCTTTAAAGTTGGAAAGGACCTCTAAAATCACTAAGCTAAATATTAACCCAGCACTGCCCAGTCCATCACTAAACCATGTCTGACTCCCACATATACACATCTTTTAAATACCTCCAGGGATGCTGACTACACCAGTTCCCTGGGCAGCCTCTTCCAGTGCTTGACAACAAGCCTTTCAGTCAATAAATATTTTCTAGTATCCAACCTAAATCTTCTCCAGCACAGCTTGAGGCCATTTCCTCTTCTCCTGTCACTTGTTACCTGGGAGAAGAGGCTGACCCCACCTGGCTATCCCCTCCTTTCAGGCAGTTTTAGAGAGTGATGAGGTCCCCTGAGCCTCCTTTTCTCCAGGCTGAACACCCCCAGCTCCCTCAGCTGCTCCTCACAGGACTTGTGCTCCAGACCCTTCCCCAGCTCCGTTGCCCTTCTCTGGACACGCTCCAGCCCCTCAATGTCTTTCTTGCACTGAGGGGCCAGAACTGAGCACAGGATTGGAGGTGTGGCCTCACCAGTGCTGAGCACAGGGGGACGGTCACTGCCCTGCTCCTGCTGGCCACAGCAGTGCTGATCCAGGCCAGGATGCCACTGGCCTTCTTGGCCACCTGGGCACACACTGGCTCATAATCAGGGGCTCACTAATCCAAATGCGGTCAGGAATTAGGGAATAGGAGGGCAGAGACCAGAGCTGTGGTCTGCAGTGTCCCACCATGAACAGAAGATCACACTGCTTGGGAACAGTCTGTTTAAAATTAAGGTGAAGCATGTCATCATTGTCCCCTTGGGAGTTTCTCAGTTTCTAAATGAGTGCACAATTCTTAGCTTGATGGAGATGGAGAACTCCAGCCTCTGGGCTTCTGTAACTAAACTATTAAAAATAAATACAGTGTAGAGGAGACAAACCTTTAGGGAAAGAGCTAATTGTTTATTCTTGCACTGGATTCTTTCTTTTTTGCAAGGTTGATTTCTGTCTTGCTATTGACAGTAATTGTAGAGCATAAAATGATGGAAACAGTAGCACAGAATAATAAAAATACAGTGTGAAAGACCAATTATGTCCTTATATAAGACTGCCTGTACTTTATTCAACTTCACTTTCAATCATTTCAACAAGAGAGATTACAGATTTTCCTCTGGGAAATGATTCTTCAGTTGGGAAAATACAATAATTGGGATTTTTTTCCTGATTTCCTTTCTAAAGCTTTGTTTGCTTAACACCCTCCTATTTCTTCAGATGCTTTCTCTAATCAATTTCTCATGCTTCTTTTTGTTCAAAACCTTTAGATACTTGAAATAATACTTGCAACAATGGTGGGAGCAGGTTTGACAACTCTCAGCCCTTAAGAAATGCTCAACTGTTTCATTTGCAGTTAGCTTTGTTTGTGTATTATTGTGTTGTATTTGTACTTTTTCCTCATTTATCTTAAAACTGTAACAAGCCATCAAATTCAATAATAATAGATAATGCCCCCGCTTTTTCTTTAAATAACAAACCACACATTTAAAATGTTAATCTCTTGTGTTGATTGTCATGGGAGAAACTGGTAGCTATGCTTCAGAACATGCACTGCTCAGCCATTCCTAACAGCAGGTTTTGCATTAGAAAATTTAATCACTAGATTTAATCATGCCATGAAATCCCAGAGCTGTTCACAAATACAGTACTGTTTCCAGTACTGTTATTATCTATATATTTTCATAATTTCATGAGTCAGCCTGTATCTGCTACCAATAACATGTTTAAAGGTTACTGCTTTCTCATAGATTCAGTTCTCACCTATCTTCTTTTCCTGGATTAAGAGAAAATAATTACAGGAATTGGGGCTGTGGAAATTTCACTTAATGTGGAGATTGTAAAATAGGAAAAAAGATTAGACAGCAACTCAGTGTACTAGTATAAGTACTAGGTTTGTAAGTCAGCATTTGTACTTTTGATAAAACTTTATCTCCTTCTTAATTTTAATCCATAAACTGAAATTTATATTCCTGATATTCTTCCCTCAGTGCAACTTTCTACAAGCTGTCATCTCCCCAGTCTAAGTGAGAAGGTCATAATGAGATGGGAAGAAACCAGTGGCAAGAGACAGAGGAGTGTCCTTCACTCCTGGTGTAACTTTGATCCCAGTGGGCCTCCCTAGAAGTCCTATTGCATAATGCAAGATCTAGCAAGCAGACAATAATATTGCTCAGGCAGCAGACAAGCAAAGAAAATACCAGCCAGAAAAAAAAAAAAAAAGAATGTTTTTTACATGGTATCTTTTTCAGCTGTGAAACCTATGATTGCAATGAATTCCAAAAGGGATGAAGAAATTCAGAGCTATAAAATGCAGCCCAGTGGTAATGCTCCTCTGTTGGAAACAGAGTGTCAGTGGACTTGGAGAGAGAGTGGGATGTCTACTTTTTATTAATATCATTTGTTTCTGAATTCAGTTTCTTGGACTGCTAAAGCTGATTGCATACTGGTGAATCAAAATGAAGTGTGGGCTAAACTGGGTGCAGAACAAGGCAGTGGGCAGTGACCCCCTGCAAAGCAAACAGCTTTAAGGTAGCAAGGTTACCAAGGCTGGCCCCCATTGATTTGGGGAGCTGATTCACTTCAGACTGGAGGTCTAAGGTATAAGGTACAAAGTCAAAGGCCTTGTCCACTCCTCCTCTCCATTTCCTCTTGCTCTCTTCAGTTTCCTGTATCTCATAATCAATTCTTTGAATTAGATCCTTGTAGAGAACATTTGTGCTTCCCTCAAATTACACCAGCCCTGGCTGCAATATGTACAGCCAGCTGAGAGCACTGTGTAATTTATTGTGCAAAAGCAGATTTTCTTGTCATGACTGTGTTGCTGAGACTGTCTTGCACTAGGGACAGGAATCTGTCCTAGTCTTCCCCCCCCCACTTGTACAGACCATATTTCAAGTTTACTGGAATTAAGTCCCAAGGTGCTGAATATCAACTGTTGATCACATAAGCTGGCACAAGTAAGTTCCTTGTCAAATTGCTGCTTGCTTTCTTGGCTAGAAAAACAGCTATGGAGATTCTTACTGAAACCTCCTCCTTCTGCATTGTTATTTCCCTGTCCACCTGCTCACTCCAGTTAAAGAGAAACACCAGTGTGCCCTGTACCATCTCTTCAGCTCCTGCTTCTCAAAATGACAGTCTATGGGATGTTAAAGAGCTGTGTGGAGAGCAGCACAGTGCAGCAGCTCCTCCTCCCTGCCTGCTCTTCTCCAGCTGTTCTGGCATTCACACACTTGGGAGCAGCCGTGCTGCTGATGCCAGGAGCAGGTGCAGGATGCCAGCCCCATGAGATGCTGCTCACTGGATCCTACAACAACCAACAGGCACCTACATGCAATGGCAGCAGAGTGAGGCAGAGCTATCCATCAGAATTCAAACTCTGGTGCAGCCACATTGCTGAGGAGTCAGTGCTCTAGGGCAGCTTAAAGGGGCCTTCCATCTCTGTATTACTTTCCCTATAAGCAAACCATTATAAAGACCATGCTGCACAACAGAGATGCCTGGACTCTCACAAGGAGCAGTAGCATAATTTATTATTTATCAAATGCAGGCATCACACCAAAATGCAGTGCAAATAAGACTCAAAAAATCCAATCACTAGTAAACCTCTTACTCTCAAAATGTATGAATAAAGCTGAAGCCTGGCTTTGACATTTTCCTGCCCTCTCCTTTTCCCCCCTTTTTTTTTTTACCTTTCTTCAAAATGTTTCCTTAGTCCAAGTGATTTGAAGGGATGAGAAAATATTTTTTGGATTTTTTTTTTCCTGAAATGTGAAATTAATAAATAATTTGAGTGGTTTTTTTCACCTTCAGTAATTCTTATTGCAAAAATGCTGTGATCTATGAAAGCCTGCCTGAAAAAGGCCAAAAGGGCAATTCCTCCCTGGGGTGTTAATCACCTCTGATCCCATTGAGTCACCACTCATATTGCTGGGACTGTCTACTGGCTCACCAGCTCATGCCTTTGTTGAGGGCAGGATCTTTCATGTAAACTTCTGTTTAGGAAAATTTGATAGAGGCTATCAATTCTTCCCATGGCTATTGAATATTGCTGCATGAAGGACAGTCTACAAGGTATGTAGGAATCCAGAGCTGCAGACAGGCACCATGCGCATTTTCAAAAGCATGCAGGTCTTTTCCAGTGTCACTGTAAACCTGTAGAGCATGAGATCACTATATTGGAATCAAACAAATTACACCAAGAAAATCTCTCTGAGCTTTAGGTGTTAAACACCTTGAAAAATTTAACTCCAGGTGATTTCTTGGTGGGATTAAATCCAAGTATGTAGATGTAGAAGTTACATTGGTTTCAAAATAAATCTCCTCAAGACATCTGAACTCTCTTCACTCTGCTGTCTTCCCTACCTCCAAAGTAATCTGGACAGAGCTAATGGCATTGCATTTCTTTCTATAGCAACAGCTTCTGAGAAAAAAAAAATAGAAGAAACAGAGTAAGTTCAATTATGTGCCATGGATGACCATTCATGTCATGTCAGGTAATTGAGTCCTTAAACAGGGTTGAAAGATGTTTCCTGTCTTTATGGCAGAATACAAAAAACATGAA
Organism: Peucedramus taeniatus; assembly: GCA_013400575.1. Taxonomy (NCBI): domain Eukaryota; kingdom Metazoa; phylum Chordata; class Aves; order Passeriformes; family Fringillidae; genus Peucedramus; species Peucedramus taeniatus. The sequence continues at coordinate 263,450 of WBNO01008913.1, forward strand.
GAACCTCTCTGCCAATTAGAAATAAATACAGGAATATTGACAGGAACACAAGATAAAATCCAAACTTGGCAATTACTTGCACATATCTTTGTTGGTATGCTAAGACAATTCATGAAAGGCATTTCACAACTGCTTTCAAACATGACCCAAGCTGTTACAGTGGTTTTATTTACAGAGAATCTTTTTTTTTTCCAGCAGTAACCACTGAAAATATTCTCAGATAACATGAAGGTTCTTTAGAAAACTCTGTGCTGGGCTAGTTTCTGAGACTGCTTTCTTACTGAAGCAAGACGTGTGTTTATGAACAAGCTAGATGGGGAAAACACAGCCTTAGGATCAACTTCCTACAGGCTGGAAACACAGTTGAAAATGAGGTGATTCAAGTCAGAATTAGGGATTCTGTTTTAAAGATGCTCCTTCCCTGGAACATTTCTATCAGTGACTCTTGGATAGCCAGTGTTTCCTAGAGCAGGGTAGCCTTTTCTCCTCTTTTCCAGCTTAATATCAACACCGCTTAAAAAAAAGTGATCCTCAACTCCAAAGATGTTTCTCCTCCCATTCTCCATCAAACCTAAAGTCAACAAAGCCCAAAATGATGAGTAGGTTAACTCTGCAGCAAAAAACTAAGCTCATTTCTTAACCTACAAAGACCTATGGTTTGTTTTGACCTTAGAATGTTGAACTCGTTTATGTGAGAGGTGTGTAGCTAGGAATGGAAACAGCTTCATTTCCTGATATGATTTAGGATTATCTCTGAAGCCAGTCTATACAGAAAAACTCAGGTGAGCTTCATCCAGTTGTAGAGAGGCAGCACAGGGAAACACAGCTACAGGACAATATGATTGTGTAAAAGCATTTTGGAAATTGCATCAAGGTCACAAAAAATAAGTAGCCTGAACATAATGCAAAGGGATTTGCAGTTTGTCCGTCACACTTCTGAGATCCTCATATACTACATTCAGTCTCCATAAAAGATTTGCCACCTCATGAGAAGCAGGATACCTGGTCAAGTGCCATAAGACTCCTGCAGTCACATAGCATGTCTACAACTCCAGAAATGTCAAGTCACAAGAGCATTCCTTCCTAATTCTTTGTATTGCAAAGAAAATCAAAATCAGGTTTACCATGGGTATTGCAGCGGCAAACTTAAACACAGAGGTGTTATTATTTCTCCATAGTAAATGTGAACTACAAATCTCTCAGCAATTGGATATTGTTAAATTCTCTCATTCAACCTAGCAAGATTTGGGTGACATTCATTTATTTAATAATTTAAAGACTTTTTTATTCCTTTTTCTACTGCAAATGACTAATTCATCCCTCTGGCAATTAGAAACAGCCTGGTATTTATTTTTCTAAAAGTGAAAGAAACTGAAAGCAACAATTGTGCATGAATTTTATGCTCTGCATTTGGAAGGAAAAACCAGTCAACAACAAGTTTGCAAATGTTTTGCTCAAAAGCTTTCTACAGTTTTATTAAATGTTGACTGGGATCTTTAAATTATTCTTGAACAGTATAACCTGGATATTGCAATAAACTGGAATCCTATTTGTCTCCAAGTTTCAATTCTGTCTTTTGTTTCTTTGACTTTTGAAGGAGAAGATGACAGAGAGCTTAAAGAAAAAACAACACACCAAGTAAACATGGATTATTTGCCATGATTTTTTATAGCACACAGACTCAAAACCGAGATCTATCTCTGTTTTATAATCTTAGTACATTGTGAATTTTGCATGAAATATACAGCTGTGATGGCTAGGAAAATCATTACACCTTAGGAAATGATCAAGAGCTCCACAGTATTGAGTCACAGATATGTGCAAGTTAGCTAAAGCTGAAATAGCATGCTAAATGAAGAAAGAGAAAATAATTTCTCTTTCATTTACCCCATTACTTTCTCTCTTTTTTTTTTTTTCTTTTAGAAAGTCTGCACACTCTTCATACCTTAGAGGAATATCCTGAATGTGAATGTGATAGCTCAGCAAGGTCAAGTTTCCCCTGAAACCTGCCAAATTGCATTGAGCGGTTTGTTTATTGAGCAGCTTTAAAATCCTGACTAATTTTCTTTTTTGATAAAGAATTGACAGTTTTCTCTTACAAATCACACCTTTAACACTAAGACATCTTTGAAATGTCCAGAAAAATGCAGGAGATAAATTATCTGTCAGTAAGAGGGAGGGGGAATAAAATGAAGTAGCAGGAAGAAAGAAACAGAGGAAGCAAAGGAGGAAGAACCAAGGAAGGGAGCAGGGGATGGAGGGCAGCTTACTGTGCTAGGACTTGTTAAGCTCCATGGTGTGCTAGGGCTGAGAACAGACCTCTGCTCCCTGTCATGGCAGAGGCTGAATGAAAAACCTGCTGGCAGGACCTCATGGTGTGGTTATCTTCTCCCAAAGGGGCAGGTCTGAAAAATACCCTGGCTTCCTCAGAGTTCTGTGTGACTCTAGAGGGAGGCAGCTCCTCTCTGGGAGCCTGGGCATTGACCTCACCTATGTGACAGTGGTTATTCCTTTATGCTGCAGGCTCTGCTATTGTTTCTCTGTCATCAAGGAGTGATTATATAACTTTTATTTCTTCTTAACATTTCATATCTCATGACTGTAGAGTAAACCAATAATTTCAACCTTTTTGATTTTTGGAGAAATGAACAATTTTCTGGGAAACAGGCCCTGTTCAAGGGCACTGAGTGAGCTGGTTATAGGCTGCTTTTTCTTAGCTCTTTTCCTAGACCCCCTAGAAATAGTCCCTGGACCTCCAAAGGAGTTGTAGAACAAAGACTGTAAAGCCAACATGTAGGCTTTGAGGTTAAGACTTTTGGGGGTTTACAACAAAAAGCTTGGTAAAAAGGAGCCCAAATATCTGATTGCAGGTGAGAGGTCATTGTTGCACAGTCTGTAAATAAACACTGCTAAAACAAGTAGGAAAGAGGCAGAGGAAAGAGGGTAGAAGCAGAGAAGAACAAACCATTCTAACAAAAAGCAAAAGGCAAAATGCTGCTTTTCACATAGGGAGTCTCTGAGTTTGTTATTCTCCCAGTTCCATTAACAGAGAGAACTGCCAGCTCAGTTGGCAACAAAAGAAATAAGCTCTGATGAGCAACATGGTAAAGGAGCAATCCCCTCCTGCCTCTTCCTGGAGTTCTGGTTGCTCTGGGAAAATATTCACAGGCTTAGATTGAAGGAGTTTCCCCCAGGAAGCTGCTGCTGCTCCCAGGTTTGCTAGTAGGCTGATCTTCTGACATTTGACCCTGAGGTTCAGCCTCAGTTGTTTCCAGGGGGCTGTCTGGGTAATCACCCAGGTGCTATGCTCCCTTGGGACATCCATGGGTTGCATGCTCCCTGGGGAAGTATCCAGGGACCTGATTATTTTCTGGCACTGATCACAAATCTGATCAGATTCCAAAACCAGAAGAAAAGTGTATCATCCTAATTTGAATTCAAGCTGTGTGAGCAGCTAAATCTCTGAGTGCTGTAAGGAATCTGCCGTTTAGAAGTCCCATGTCCAAAGCTGGTAGTTAATAATGACCCAAAACAATAATTAAAAGGTGGGGGAAATGTTTGCAGAGCTTACTTAGATGACAAAAAAAAGTACAGCTAACCTGTTTTCCCTTTCCCCCTCAGGTATTTTACCAAGTGGAAAGAAATCAGTCCTCTACAGATGTACAGGTTTAAAATCTGGATTCAATTTTTATTCTGAATAATAGAAATAAAACCTCATTTTAAATAACTGAAATTCCATTATATGCAATTAGGAAGTCTTGGCTCAGGAAGATCAGACCAAAGTCACCTCTCTCTGTATCAGCCTTATTTCTTACATCCTTTCTTTGCCCCTTGATCCCTACAGTGATCAGTGCCCCTGATCACTGTAGTGGACAGGATAAGGGGCTGTGTGGACCTTTGAGTCTAATACAGAAGGGCTCCTATGTTATTAGAGAATCATAGAACATCTTGGGTTGTAATAGACCTTAAAGTTATCTAGTTCCGACCCCCCTGCCATGGGCAGGGGCAACTTCAACTAGACCACGTTGCTCCATTCAACCTCGCCTTGGACACTGCCAGGGATGGGGCCTCCACAGCTTCTCTGGGCAGCCTGTGCCAGTGCCCCACCACCCTCACAGTGAAAAATTTCTTCCTAATGTCTGTCTAAGCCTACTGTCAGTTTAAAACCATTATGTTCTTGAAATGAATTTCCTCTTCATCTGGCACGACGGAAAATAACCCTGTTTGCTTCAAATGACCTAGTTATTAATTCCAGGGAAGAGAGGGACAGTGTGTTCTGGTTTCTACAAACACCAACACCCTTCACAAAGGAAAATAGTCCCTGATGAAACCAATCCCATGTGTATTCCATTAATGGACCTTCTATATGAAGCACAAACAGTTTCCCATAAAGGCAAAATGCTGCCTGGCAGATTGCACCCTGTGCCCACTCGTGATGACCTGACCAACAGGATACTAAGGATTAAATGCTTTCCTCTCCAACAGGATGTTTCCAAAGTGGATAGACAGCTCTCAGTAATTACAAGCTACAGCATATTAGCCCCTGAGGTGAGGACTGCAGTAAGGCAGTGCTTCACAGTGGATTATTTGCTCAGAAACACAACTATTTGCTGAAAGCACTCTACTACAGCCCTTCACACACCCCTGAATCTGTCCCTTAATCTCTTAACTCTGTACAATAACTTAATCCAAATGGCATCAGTAAAGAGCAAAATTTGTTAAATATACTGACTCTGATTTACTTTTCATTGAGAATCTATCTGGGTCTGTAGCTGCTCTGCAAACATATCTTCATTAATGTTTGCACTCTCAACTGGGCTCAAGTTCCAGTTGCTGATTGGAAACCCTGGTCTCCTGGGTTTTGAACACTTCTCCTTACATAGCAGCACTCAATCACTGAAATCAAACATTAACATGAATGTGAAACTCCTATAAATGAGAGGAGAATCCCATGAATTGCAAAATCTTCCTTCCTTCCTTCCTTCCTTCCTTCCTTCCTTCCTTCCTTCCTTCCTTCCTTCCTTCCTTCCCTCTCTCTTTATGGCCTATGTACCAAATTCCTACTTTTTTCCTAAGTGGAAACTGACTTATTTCTAAATTTAAGTTTAAAAAAAACTCCCAAAGCACTCACAAAACATTGAACAGGTAAAACCTGAAAATATATACACTTAGCCCCAAACTGAATCGCCTTAGGCAAGAAAATTAATAAATCTAAATATCAAGCTGGCTTTTTTAAAAAGCCATCATGGTTGGTGAGGTTGTAGAGACAGCAATATCTGGGAGTGTAATTTTGTGGGCATTAGTATGATATAGACAGTTTCATTTTTATTTTGTCAAATGAAACCACCAAAGGGATGAAGAAAACAATGAATTTCACTGCTCATCCATCTGCAGGCCTCCTAAAGCACAGTGCATGGGTTAAGCTCCAGTGCTCAGCTCTCCAGACATTCCCTTGCAAATATTATGTGAAACAAAGGTTATGTGAGCATTTATCTATGGATCCTTCTGCTGCTGAAATGGGCAATAAACAACTAGCCAAGCTGGATCAGAGGGAGATGGACAGATCCTGACCTCCTGTTACTCCAGGAAGGGGTTGACACTGCCCTCTCTTCCCTCCAGACTAGCTGCAGTATCACTGGAAAGGTGCTGCTCCACTGAAGCACAAGTGGAAGTCTCATAGGGAGTTCTGCTCCCTGTAGCTTTACTCCCTGGTTTGCACCATATGCCAGATGTTGGAGGTGGTTTGAGAGGGACATGGAGGAAACATTTTCTGTAGCCTTCATCCTCTAGGTACAGGACATGAATACGTGGCACAGCTGCACTTTGAAAAAATTATTCTCTGTGTTTGGTTATTAAAACAGCAAAAGGACCAGTTTCACTGTGGTCACATGGCACATGTACATGTTTTGCACTGGGAACTACTCCAGCTTGCAAGTGATGCTTAAAATATGTTTTGTTGTTGTCACTACCTACATGTCCTGGCTGGTCCAGATCACTTCAGCCCCTTTGTGCCTTTAGTCCATCATCAGCATTATCTATCTCAGCACAAGAAGTCTCAAACACTCCTATTCCATTCAATTTGTCTGTCCAGCTAGGCCTAATGGATGTAACCTTGTCTCCAAGCACTTCAGTGTGCTGTAGAAACAACCATGCAGTCTTTGTAGATTAAACAGAGAGAGGAACTAGCTTCTAGGACATTAAACTTCCTTCTGTCCTTTGGACTGAATTTCCTGACGTCGGACAGCTTCTGCATGCATGTCAGACCAACAGTGGTCCTAAATACCTTTAGTAGCCTGGCTGTGGTGGAGGGCATTGCTTTGGAGCTGGTGTGCAAGGCTGGAGGCATGCTGCTAAGATAGGTACCATACTCAGTATTCTTTTGTTCAATACTTTGTATTTCTCATTATCTAAATGTAGTTGTTCCTTTTGGAAAACAGTATCATAGGCAGTGAATTTGGATTTTACCCCTAAGAAAGTCAATAGTGGATTTCAATACAGTTTCTTTCTATTTTTAATGAATACTTTTTGCATTTGAATCGTCTGTATTTTAGGGATATGCTCAAATACCAGACAATTATATATTTTTGTCTGGCTATTTATTGCTGTTTTCAGTGGTGCATAATTTTTAATATGCTGAGCAACAGCATACTGAAAGTGGAGTCAGCTTTATTGCAAGGCCAGATGAAATTGTCCAGACTGAAACTTTACGGTTTTTTACAACCAACAATAGTAATTACCATATTGGAAGTATTATAGTACAAAATAGATTGTGTTGTGAGAGATGAGGCCAGATGGAACTCCAGCTGTCTCCTTAAAAAAGAAAACATTAGAATCCAATTAAAATATACTTTGGATTATGTTACAGAAAAAGTTGTGCAATAATTAATTTCAGACCTATACAGCTACTATCAGTTTTAATTTACAGCTTAACTCTTCAAGTTAATTTTTGTGCTTGGTTTCAAGGAGTAGAAGTAAGAATATCTTTCTCTGTCTGGGCTGTTCCTAATTGCTTTCAACTAAAATGTCAGGGTTAAAGTCCTTGCTAGTTCATTGCTGGATCATGGCTGTAGTTTTGTGTGTGTCCACTCAGTAGCACAGTGGAAGGTGCAACACTTCACATGGTCTTGGACATGAGGGCTTCAGTTTCCTGCTCAGTGTTGGATCCCATGTAGTCATGGTCAAACAGTTTTTTCAGGGACATTTTCCATTGAAAATCCTGATTCAATAATATGAAAATTCTCTGCAGAAACAAGTAGTTTTTAAATGAATTGCCTGATTTCCAAATGGCCTAAAATGTTATTGTATTCTATTTTATGCACATACTGCGATAAAAATTGAAATCAATAATTTTTATTTGATCAAAATAAATAGCTTTTCTTCATCCAAAGCTATATTTTTAGAAAACATTTGGATTTAAATTTTAGATCTTCATACATCCTTTCAATGGAAACCTAAGATGGACTTCAGAAATCTCAAAAAATCTTGACTTCCTCCCTAGCATCTTTGAAGACAAACTGGCTATCTGAAGATATATCTCATATTTTTCCCATGGCAAATCACTCCTAGGTTTTTCAGTTGCCCTTGTTCTCGTACCAGTGAAGCACAGATACACTGCCCAGTTTAATTATCTGAGGATTTATGCACTGGGTTAAAATGTTCAAGCCTGGCTGTTTATAGAGAGAGACACGTAAACCCACACGTAGCACTTAAATAGGTGGCCTCATTTTCTGAAGTACTATTTATCCAGGGGCCATGTTTATTTAATGTCAGGCTCTCAAGTGTTCCAGCCTTATCTCTTCGAATTTCATGATGTTAGAAGAAACAGACTACCACACATTTTATGCTAAATATACATGGAAATCATCCCAAGAGCAATATTGTACACAAAAGAGAGAAAAAGACAGAAACAAACCCACCCACCACGAAGGTTTTTTATGGGCTCATGCTTCTTGGGCTGACTCCTTGCTTCAGACAATGAAACACAGAATGTGATGCTCTGTCTTTGACTGATCATTGCTTCTGAAAGAAATGCAGAAATAGCTATCAACTTCAAACAGACAACATGAAAAATGAATAGAAAGGAAGACAGAATGGTTGATGGAGGGCTATACATATTCTTACCAAGCACAAAGTTGTGCAAAATACTATAAACCTGAGGATTTTGCAGAAAAATCTAAACAATCCTCTTCAGTCAAGGCTGCAGTCTTGAAATTACATATCCTGTGGGAAATCCCATTTTTAGATAAGTCAGTTATGATTTATTGTGTTTCTGATAATGATGATTGCCGGTATTATTATTTATCAAAGAAATTATTATACTATCACACTGGCAGTACAAGTAGCAAGTATTCTTACCAAAAATCCTTTATTGTAGCTGTATTGTAAGGCTTCATTTCTTACTGCCTCTGACATGATTTAATGACTGAAAGATGCCGCACAGCTGATTATTACGAGCAGTTGACAGTCACACTTTGCTTTCTTTTCCTTTCTAGTTCTAATTAAATGGGAGGCATTTTCTTCCCATAAAAAAAAAACAAAAAAACGAACAAACACATTTCTTAGTAGTTAATATGCAGCTGAAAATGGCAGTGCTTACAGTAGTAAAAAAAAGCTGCTGGAGTTTGAAGCCATGGAAAACTTACACAATGACATGCACATTTAGGTGACTGCCTTCTGTAGCTGCTATTAACAGTTTTCTTACAAGGGAAGAAGATGGAGAAAAGGCAAAAGGTGCTGGTAAAAAGGGAATGTGTCACAGGGCTCAATGTCACACAGCTGTCTAACTCTCTTTGCCATCTACCACATCTGCTGTGGGTGAATATTAAAACTGCTGCACAGAGAGATCATTAGAAGCAGCCACCCATTACCATGCCATCACCTCTCAGCTCATTACTGCTTTATCTTTCTGGTGTAGTGCCACTTCTTTAGAAGGTTTTCCTTCAGGTTACTGGGCAGACAAAGGAACAAGCAGAATATTGATTTTGGCAATTTAGCTACTGCTGAAGCTGAAAAGTTCAGGAGTTCATTTAGAAAGGTGTAAGAATACCATGTAGATTCCTTGGTATTTGCTCTGGCTACTCCTGCTGCTGTTGCTTGTCTGTGTCTCACACCAAAGAAAGAAAAAAAGATGAAAAAAAAAAGGAATAAAAAGAGACTTTTGAAGTCGATGTCACAGACAAGCAAAATATAATACATGAAAAGGCCAAATTTGCTAGGAGGTGCCAAGAACAAGGGCAAGCAGATGAAGCTTTTATTACTGCAGATCACAGTTTTGCTGAACATTGCATATACTGAATGTTAAAAGAAGAATTAATAAGAGGCAGAATAATTTTTCGCGAAAGAGACAACCAGTTCATCAGCAGAGCTTACACTCGGGCCCAAATCACTCGCTAACAGCGGCTTGAGCAAAAGTGCTGCTGACCTACATACTGGCAGCACAGAGGAGATTGCAGCAGGCCAGTGAAGAATAGGAACACAAACATGAAAAGAGCAGCTGCAAGCGCTTTTAATACCAGAAGTAGTGTTCAGTGAGTGAGGAAAAAAGCTAAGAAAATAGCTAAGAAGCTTTAACAGGAGACAAGATGGAAAAGTTGTGGGAGCCATGGCAAAGAATTGTGCCTCACAGGCCATGAAATCCCTGTGAAGACTCAGAATATAAGGGATGCCACAAGGGACATGTTCTCGGAGCAGATCGGGTAGCAGGGAAATGATCATTAAGCCCTGTTTCTATTCTGCAACCTGAAAGGACAATACTTTCTTAGAAATGCACATTGAATTACCAAAATCTTGCATCTGAAATGGGAATATTTGACAGCAGTCCCTACAGTTCCATGAAAAGATAAGAGCAATAGGGTTTGGGATGGAGGTATGGGAAGAGCACACAGGAAATCGAGTGTGGCTTACAACACTACAGAATACGTTTTCAGCCACTTTTCCGGGAGCCTCAGGAAAGGATGAAAAGCTCTTCCACAAATTATTTTGTGGTGCTGAGTCTTGCATTGTGCCTAGAATAAATACTCACTTGGCATCCATCTGACATATTTTTAACCCCTGGAGACCTTGAAATGAAACTATGCTGAAATTTGACAACAAATCTTCATTCAAAGACCCTTGACTTTCCCTTCTACCCTGCAAGTGCATAAAAAGTTTAACAGAAGTCACAGTCTTTTCCACAAGTCTGCATCTTGATAAGGAAGGATGACATATGGCTGGAAATGTGACAGTCATCTGGCCCTCTCAAAACATGTCCTGTTGCCCTTTATTAACCAAATCGGTTTTAAGGAGCTGGGTAGGCTTTTGAATTAGTACGTGCCAGATTGTTGGGAAGGAATTTGTTGTTCCAGATTCAGTACACTGATATATTTTTTTCAGTATATTTTACCACAGGCTAAAGAACCTTTTCATGAGCTGAAGTGGAAATAAATTGGACTGGTCAGAATATGAGCAAAGATCAGAAATAGGCAATATAAACACATAATTGAAAAACTGAGTGTAAAAAATACTGCTGCGGGTTTCTAGTCTGACAGTATAGTATATATACATTACATGCATTTATCACCCACTTGCCTGGTCCGTGGCTTTGGTTAGTGTTGTGTTTAAGATTATAGCCTGGAAAGAGAAGCAATTAGTAGCCTCATGCACTATTTTGACTGCAGTTAATCACCAGTGACACCAGTGCTGGGTAGACTCCATTTCCTGGGCCTCCCATGGTCAGGAGGGCTGACCAGAAGCCTGGGCCTGCAGTGTGGTTGTGCAAGGGAAAGAGCACTCTGGAGGCTGTGCAGAACCTCTGCCAGGCACGGAGGGATAGGATTTTCCTCCCCTGTTCTGGGAACTTCTTGGTTCTTTTGCTGGGGAGAGCAGGGCAAGCCTCTCCCTGCCAGCAGACCCTTCAGCTGTGGGAAGTGCTCCTCACCCACTCGTGGTGACTGGGAACTCCCCACTGTGGTCTCAAGGGCTTGCATGCTGGGGGAGTAGAAACCATCCCGACTGTGGCAGTACAGGAGCATTTCATTTGTCTTGCATACAATTTATTACATGCTGTAACTGAAAGGAATCAATTCTCACTGTGATCATTAAGCAAACCCTCTGGAACTGTGGTCTAGAAACCATTCCAGAGAATCAAGCTCCAACTGCCATGGCACATAACAGCTACTGGGAGCTCACAGTTTTGTTTTCTGCAAAGCATTTGGAATTAAAAAATGAGAAAAAAATAAGAGTTTTTTATTGAAAAAAAAAAACACACAACCAAATCCACTTTCCAAATGCTTGAATGTTGATGAAAATACTGCTTTTTGAATTATTTTCTTAAGGAAATGGGTTTATTTTGTCACCCTCTGTGCATTGTGTAACCACTGAGAGTGTGTGTAGAAAGATTTTTTCCAAAGATTTTGAGTGTGTTGGCCATTCAATTGCAGTGGCAAAGAGTTAGAAATGTCAGAGTTATTCAGTATAGTTGAATTAATACAAAACTTATTTTATAAGGTCACACCTAGCCATTAAGTTTATTTTTATAAGGTATTGTCTCAGTATTTGTGAATATTTTAATGTTATCATTAGGGCATGGTTCTCCACAGCCCATTAGCCCAATAAAATCAAAGGCCCAGCAAAAAATTACAGCTAAAATATACAGCAAGGTGATGAAGCAGAGTATCATAAACAAGTGAATGATGGCAAGAAAATCACTAAAACAGCTGCATTTACATTGTTTGAAATAAAAATTAGTTTTAAGAAAAATAGAATGCATTCTATTAAAGGATTTTATATTTATCATTGTGGTTGGCAATGCTTTTTCAGGGCATGCTCCTGTAACTGTAGAAGATTCTCAAAGGAATAACTCTAAATATGATGTCAGAAGAATACAAAATATATTATTTCAAGCTTAGGTAATGATAATGTTAAAAACAAAAAGCAAAATTGGATTTTGAACGGATTGTGTTTCCAAGTAAGTGAACTTCCTAGGAAGCTGCTGCTGCTGCTTTACTTATTTATAATGTTTTCTAACTGGATGGCATTATGTTTAGAATAAGCTTTCTCTTTTTTTCTTCCAAAGGGGTTCATAATTTAATAAACGTCTTTCATTCTGTTTGTTTTCCAATTCTGACCCTGCCTACCCAATATAACAAGACTTTGATGGCTTGCATGGGGGTAAACCTAATTGCTAAGCTGCAATGCAAGGTTTTCATGCTGTGGAAGCTCTTCCAGGGAACAGACAATTTGTCCAAGTTAAAGAGCACTATAATGTGAATCTCACTTGTGTGACTGTTCAATTTTAAACAGAGTTTGGGCCCAGCAGGTCATTTTGACAGATTTTTTCCATATCTAATTCTGCTGCTTGGAACATACTATATGGAAAATATCTTAAAATTGAAACAAATTATTAGAGTGTTGAAGAATGCTTCAGTGCAACTAAGAAATTTCAAGATGGTTATAATGTTTATTGTTTGTAGTACAGTATTGCCTACAGGTCCTGGCACAGTAAGGAGTGGCACTGCATGAAGATTTTCTTCAAGGCCAAACTAGAAAGTTTGTTCTCTCAAAAATCTTACAGTCTAAAACATGTATTAAAAGAGAAAAAAATAAATACTTTTTTATTTTTTACTTATGGAAATCAAGACAAGCAAAGAAGCAAGATAAATATATTTAAAATACTGGACATGCAGTGACCTATCTGTATTTATTTCATGCATTTAAGGTCAAATACAAGGAGCAGTTGCAAGTTCCACAGGGTAGAAGACATGACTTTTCTTAGCCAACCCTCTGCTGCCCCTGATTGCCTTCCCCAGCCTCCCAACAGGGGGTTGGTGTCTTCTTGTTTCACTGTGAGAGGAATAGTGGATTTGTCTTTACTAACAAGCTGTGGGACTGCTGGTAGATAGAACTAGCACTGGGAGATAAAAGAAACAATGGGAAGGATTCCACTGATTGATGAATGGAAAAAGATATTTGCTTTTACAAATAAACTCTAGGTTGGTTAATAATTGAAATTAGACATTGAAAGATGAAAGAAACAATGGGAATGAAAACCCCTAAATTCTGTAAGAATTAAAAATTAAAAGGGAGGGTTATACATTAGAGGGGAATTTTTGGGATCAGGCGTTCTGGGAAGTCTGTACCTCTCAAGTACTTCAGCCAATGGGGAAAGAGAGAGGGGAAATGCGGCCGGGAAATTAGGATAAAAAGGAGGCTGCGTCCTCCAAAAATCCGAGAGACCCCAGGGGAATGCCCTATGGCCTCTCCCTTTATTCGAATAAAGTAAAGGGACCCCTCTGTCTCCTTTTTGGACATAAACCTCTTATGTTTGTGGATTAATTTTCCTTACAACTGCTCCTGAAGTGGTTTCTGCCAAAATAACCTGATTTACTTTAAACACCACTGTGCACATTCATAAAACACATCTTTCTGACAGGATGAGCTGATGGGGTAGCTGTACATGCAGTAATCCTGCTGTAAGGTGAGGAGAGGGCTGATGAGCAGCTGGCTGAGAGCAGTGCTCTTTCCAGACACCTGCAGCCAAAACAGCATGTCTGGTCTGTGCCTAACACCCATGAGCATGGGCTGCCCCTCAAGGCAGGCAGGAGCTGGAGGAGGCATTCAGAAAATGGGAAACCAGGTTGATGGGTCAGGGAGACCAAGTACACAATATTCCTGAGTGGACTTCAGGAGCATTCATATATTGCCAAGTAAAGTAGTGAGATGAAAACCAAATAATACTGAAAACAAAGACTGCAAAAGCAGAGAGCAGTTTGGAAAGGTTGTTAGCAGCAAAACTCCCACTGGAAGCACCCAGAGACTGAGTAGAATATGCATGAGCTGCAAATATGATATGCAGAATGTGTCCTGGAGTTCAAGTCCTGATTTGATATTCCTTCCAATTCCTCAGATGCAGGATGATTAGGATGCTTTTTCCATTCAAAATGGATGTAAGCATTGCTCTGGAAGCCAAATTCTGTCTCCAAAGCAGGGAACTGTCTGCATTTACTTCTTCCAGACCTAACTGTACTTCTCAGTGACTTAAGTCTGTGTCTTTTTTTTAGCCTAGTGAATCCAGTTTTGTAGTCCTCTTTGTACTTCCCTGCCTTTCTGTGTGTCAATGCTCTACTGTTTAAGGAGAAGCATTATGCGCATTATGCCTTTGGGTTTAATTTTGTGAAATATTTTTGGTGAGAAATATCTTGTCTCTCTTCTCCACTCCCTCCTTCCCTGTGAGTTTGCCCTCTGATCCTCTGCATTTTTTTCCCCCAGATGTTTCAACCTGCAGAGCAGGAGTTCTTGAAAGCAGGCTTATTGAGTGATCAGTTATCACAGCTTGAAAGTGTCTGCTGAGGTGTTTGACACCCAGCTACCATCCCCAGAGTGGCTGGCTGCTCCATTGTGATGCTTTAAAAATGGGTGCTAATGAAGCAGATTCTCAGAACTGAGAGCTCTGCAGATCTTGCTCCTCTCAGTCTCTCAAGTTGAATGCTCCTGAGTCAGAGATGCCTGCAGTAAGGAATCATTTCCATAAAGCTTCTCAGCATCACAGCGTCCTTCGCTAGGTTCCTAGATCAAATACTCTTATTTAACTAGTCTGAAGGAACAAAAATTATTCAGGAATAATGCAAATGAAAAAAATATGGAAGAGGTATAAGAAGCATAAACAGTTCTTCCATTAGTCTTCCTCCCCAAACCCATGCACACAAGATGAATAGCAAAGATACCAGAGAAGAATCACAAACTCTTTCCTTTTACAGCTATTCTAAGACAGAAATAAGGAAGCTCTTTGTCATCCCTGTCACCCAACTCTTTAGCATTTTGGTCGTGCCAGCACTTAGAAATTTATTCATAGCCTAGAATATCTTGTATAAAATTCAAACTTACAGTGAATGATTTATCCAAAAGCCTCTATTAAACAATCTTTTCAAAAACAAAACAATTCTTAAGACTTTAATTAAATAGAACAGAGATTAAATTAAAAAAGGAATCTAATTTCCTTTGCGTGAGACGAGGTGGCACTTGGAAAGTGTAACTCAGCATTGCTTCATGTGAGCGTTGCTCAGGGTACATACAGAGCATCGGAGTGAGGATATTAAATACAATCAGGAGGCCTCACAGTATTTTATGGATAAAGAATCAAATTTAAATTTAAACATAAAAGCGGTAATTAAACTGGGATTTCAGCTGAGTATTCTGCATTATAGCAATCTGATAATTGCGAATGTATTTAAGGAAACTAATATACTTTTAGCTTAAAAAAAACCTCTTTTCTGATACACTGAAAAGTGCTGTGTTATTCACCCTTCTCATTCTCCATGCTTTGCAATACTTTCTTTAGAAATAGGAAAATTCCACTCATACAGTTTCTGGACACTTAGGGATATATTATGGGCACCTACTATGGGTGTGATATTTAATCCCTAAAATTAGTTCTTCCTAAGACAGTGGTCTATATCAAGATTTGGTGCTCCTGGATAAAATTGGCTTAAAAGGTTGATTGAACTGTAAAAGTAGGGTTCATATCTGGTCTCTAGCCTAGAGCATGGTCTGAGCATCACTTTCTGGCCAGACTTGTACTGCAGAGTTGGTCCTCTCTAATGTGTTTTCCCATACAGTATGTTATACAAACTATCCCTTTACCAGTGTTTTTGGGCCAAATCCAGGTGATTTTTTTCCTTCCTTTCTTCTTCACTGAAATTAAAAACTAACGTAGGTAAATAACATATTGTGTTTAACCAAATTACTTGTCTTTCTTTCAGTGAAATATTTAATTTTATTTTAAATTTCCTCTGTTACCTTTTTTGTTTTTCTATTCTGCCTGGGGAATTTTTGGGCTTAATCATGAGGCTGTTGCATTTGGAATACCTGAGGAAAAATAATCTTGCAAATTGACTTATTTTGATTTTCTTAGTAGCAGTCATTCAGATTGCATTTGTCCAGATCTAGTCTCAATCTCATAGTCTCTTGCAGCTTCTAAAGACTAAGGAGTCAGGATTTCCACTGAGTCTATTTAGTATCTGTCATATCAAAAAACAAAGGCACATAAAATGAGAGTGGTTGCAGAAATGAGCTGAAGAGGAATCCCCTTAGCTGAGCCTTGCTGATGTCAGTGACATCCAACATGTCCAAGTTGATAGTCTATACATTTTTCAAGAGGTGGACACAGTGGTCTGCTGGCAGTCACAGGAACTCAGCTTTTCTCAGACACTTCTGTTATGCCATTTGCAGACTCTCTACTTGGGTCCTTCTCAATGTAAAATGTGGCACAAACATATTTAACTTCATAATTCTCGCATGTTCTATTATTACTTTTTGATGCTTGGATTAAAGATCTAGAAGATATTTAATCCAAGCCTTAAAGAGGTGGAAAATAAGGCAAAATAATTTTTCACTGAACCCTCATCACCCTATTTGCCTGTTTGAGAAAGTCTGGTTAAAAATACCCAGGCTTTTCAAGGTAGTATGCACCCAGGGGAAAACCTTTAATTCAGTACATTTTCAGAGATAAGTCTTTGTATTGAAACTTTTTCTTCTCTGAATTTGTCCCTAGTACCTTCATTTCTTTGCTTAGACTTCCAAGGTTGTTCCTTAAGTACAATTCACAGATTTTTTTCAGCATCTGCCCCTGACATTCATAGATGGAAAAATCAATTAATTAAACACACACAGTGGTATGCAGAAGTCATGCTAAGGGGTTAATTGTAGCTCGTGGATGTGACAGGACAAACTGCTAGACTCAGCTAAAACCAGAGCAAGAAGGTGACAGCAGTGTCAGTGCCAAGATGGGATGTCCAGGATAGACAGGTGGCAAAGACTGGATGTGTGAGAAAGACACAGACTCTGCAGATCGTTGGTATTGGGGGCCTTTGTGGAGTGGGGCTGGGCAAGACCAACAGGCCCAATAGGTGACCATCTCAGCAGTGCCATGTGGGGCCAAGAATACCTAGGTAAATGGGTCAAAAATAACAAGCCTGGTTATTGATGTGACAGAACTGTCACCAAGGGGGGGCTTTAGAGGAGGGTTGTGTAAGTGGGGAGAGGCTGGAGTCTGGGAAGAAAGATACAAGCAGCAAAAGGAGGGCCAAGAATCAGGAAGGATCAGGTTGGATGGGGCTCTGACCAACCTGATCTATTGAAAAGTGTCCCTACCCATGGCAGGGAGGTTGGAGCTAGATGACCTTTAAGATCTCTTGCAACAGAAAGCATTCCAGAATTCTATGACCATTAAAGGTTTGTTGCAACTCAAATGATTCTATGATTCCATCATTCTATGAAAGGGATGATGAGATGTGCAAATCCTATGATGGGTGGTGCCTGGGGGATGTGCCAGGCAGCCCCATGTTTGGTGGTGGCAGCTGGAGCAATACAGGCACCCAAACCTGCTGTCCTGACCATGCTGTGAGGGCTGGGCTGCAACTGGAGTGGGAGCAAGTAGGTAGCAACTTTCCCTGGCTGGTGAGTGGACAGACAAACATGGACAAACAGATCAAGCCTCCTGGTATGACTGTGTTGGTGCTCATTTCAAGCCTGACAGCTTCCACAATTTCATAGCCCCTTCCCTTCACAGTCTCCTCACACACATGAAAATGCTCTTCTTTCAAAACTAAATGTACACTTGAGTACACTGGGTGCACTTGAAACTTCCTGTATACTTTTTTACCTTTACCAAAAATGTGAGAGTTCTTTCTGCCTTTTCATTGCCCCCCCCTTGCCTGGTAGCAGATGTTTTTGAATGTGCAAGAGGCTACCTGCAGGGATCGGGTTCATTTTGTATTTAGTGGAATAAAGAAGTGAGTTACAAACACAGCGCTGTCATTGTACTGCATTGAACAGTGAAACAAAGCTTGGGGTTTGAGAACAGGAGGCTCAGTCCTCAAACACTTCTGAAGTACTGTAAATCCTTTATTACAGATGCAGGAAAGAATAAAAAGATTAATTCCTTTGATGCTTTATAGACCTGTTTTACAAACAGTTTTTGTTTTATACCTTCATTTCAAGGATATTTTGTAAGGAAAAAATGGCAGTCTTTTCTTTTGTAAGGAATTTTTTCACTCTTTCTTTACAACCCTAAGTCTAGAAATTACTAGACTTCTTCAGAGAAAAGTCCAAAGGCTAATTAAAAAGTGCTGATTTTGCTGTGATTCTTCCTTCAAGACAAAGAGGGCAAATATACACAAAAGGGCAGGGAAGAGAGTCATAAGGCAACTTTCTGCCCTCCTGTTGTTTCTATAATTTTGCTGTTGGAGAAATAGAGAGTTTGCACCCTCTTTTATTTGTACCTCATGCTAAGTTCAAGTGTTGAACTGCTTAGCCACTGCTTTTCACTTCCTCTCTGGTCCTAGGCTCTCAAGAGTTTTGCAGAAGGTGCAATGTTAGCCGGCTAAGGCATCATTCTTCCTTTTTGTTCCAACATAGAACAGCTGGAGAGAGAAGGCAGGAAGAAGAAATAATGTGAAGGGGAAAAAAGGGATCACAGAAATATACAGGTTGAAGAGACTTCAGGTGGTTCCATTGTCCTGATCTCACTCAGATACTCTGTCTTGGTTTGAAAGACAGG